>OZ004711.1:51194672-51513075 GCA_963924515.1 Vespertilio murinus | reverse complement strand
AACTAGTCTATACTATTTAAGGTAAGCTGGCTATTTGTGCCTTTTTTTCCCCCACTCAGATCTGCTCCAGCCCTGCCCTTTCTCTGCTCTGTGCTTAGGAAACCATATTTCCTAGGCTCCTTGGCCCTCTGGCATGTACTAGTAGATGGGCTATGCCAAGTGGTAAGCAAACTCATTAATCAACAGAGCCAAATATCAACAGTACAATGATTGAAATTTCTTTTGAGAGCCAAATTTTTTAAACTTAAACTTCTTCTAATGCCACTTCTTCAAAATAGACTCGCCCAGACCATGGTATTTTGTGGAAGAGCCACACTCAAGGGGCCAAAGAGCCTCATGTGGCTCGCGAGCCACAGTTTGTTAATGGGAGGCAATGATGGAAGACTGGAGGGCAGAGTAAAGAGTGGGACCAGGGCATTTCTCTCCTCCTCGTTGTCTCCAGTGACATTGCTGGCATCGACTGTCTCCTCTCTGATTCCAGCTCCCACCAGACAGCCTCTCACTCTGGGTTTCAGCTTCCATTGCATAGTCCCAGCTTCCAGGCTCAAGTAACACCACCTCCCTGTGTCCCTCTAGCAGCCCAAGGGTCTGGTAGTTTTCTGCTGTAGTTAGTCTCTGGGTTTGCTCACCATCTCCTGTTGGGCTCCTTGATCCTTATATCACCCATGTGAACAGTGTCAAGTATGAAATTCCCTCTGTTTGAAGTGTTCACATTGGCTTCTGTGTTCCCTGACTCTGACTGATGATACTGTGTACCCTTTAATCCAGATGTTGTTGGTCAAGGTTTCCCCTGCCACAGTGTGAAGCAAGCATCAGCTTTCCATATTTCCTCCCTCTGATTCTGCATCCACATCCCAGCTTAGTGCATCCAATCAGAGTGCCAGGGGCTTCTGTGCATCACATACTGACACCCCTCTTCTTCCTTCCCTGCCTATACCGTCTCAGCGGGCACCTTGGCAAATCACCAGAAAGTTAACCCATTATCTCAATATCTGACATCTTTATGTAGAACCCTTCCCAGGATTATTTAATTAAAATCAGCACTTCTCCCCAAAGCAAGAACCCTCCAGCATAGCCTATATTTTTCAGTAGCATTTTTGCCATCTTAGTTACCCTTGCTCAAAATGCCATGGGAGAATTTAAATCCATCTTCACTGTTATTCTACAGACAATTGTCACTAGTAGTTAATCTTCATAATGGTTCCTGCATTTTTATTTTTGTCATCACTGCCATGCTCAGGCACATATCACCTGGGTAATTTTGTGAGGCTCACCTGGACTTGGTTATTTACCCCTAAGCTTAACCAGCTCTCATCAACCCCATGTATAGTTTAATCAGTGTTAACACCATTTTTATAGTTCTTGATCATAAGCTTCAATTGTTCTTCTTATATAAGACAGTTCAAATTTAGCTTGACATTCAAGACTCCCAAGGTGATCCAAAATATACATCCTCAGCAGTTATTTCCCTTCCCAATATGGAAAACCTCTTCTCTATTCATTCTGAATCTTTCAAGTTTGACTGTTGATTTGCTTTTCCAGACTATGATCCCCATGGCATGCATAATAGTCAGTGAGCAATATACTTGATTTTTTAAAATCCTCACCACCACCCCTCCCTTCCCTGAGTATTTTTTAAAAATATATTTTATTGATATTTTACAGAGAGGAAGGGAGAGAGATAGAGAGCTATAAATGTCAGTGAGAGAGAAACATCGACCAGCTGCCTCTTGCACACCCCCTACTGGGGATGTGCCCACAACCAATGTACATGCCCTTGACCGGAATCGAACCCGGGACCTTTCAGTCTGCAGATCGACGCTCTACCACTGAGCCAAACCGGTTTCTGCCCTTCCCTGAGTATTTACAAATTCTAAAGGTTGTTGTAGTGTCCTGCAGCTCTCTGAAGATTTAGAATCTAGTCTTGACCTGCCTTGAATGTTTTGGGTTCCTGAGGCAATGAGTTGGGTCTGATGAAGAAGGAGGCATGCATGGAGGGGACTTGGCTTTGAATTAGAGACTCTTTAGACCAGGAGATAGATATCTCTGAAAATTTTTTGACTTGGGGAAAACCACTCTGGCCTATACAGGTCCCATGAACTACTTCAGAAACAAGTGGACCTTGTAGCTGAAATGAGACTGGATTGGAATCTGCTCAGACTGCCTTATAATCAGGCAATGGCTCTGATACTTATTAGGCAGGACCATGACAATATTGGGCCTTGGTGCTAATGATATGTATAAGAACTTCCCAAAGGACAAGCAAGCCAGCTGCTGCTATTTATGAGACCACCATAAAATGATCAAAAAAGAAAATATGGGCTTGAACAGTTTAATATTATCCATAAACACTCTGTTAATTCATCACTGCTGATGAGAACTTCCAAAATAGTTCCTAAATCTTTGGCTGAACATCTGTGCTAAATGTGGGTGGTTATGTTAGTAGCAAATAAACTCAGTTTTTGCTAATTTACTGTCATGAGTTAAAATTTATAACACAGTTCTTTTATTAAAAATGACTTAAGGTGCTGAAAGCATAGAACATAACTTTATATGAAGAAATCATGTCATGTTTTTAATTATAGTCTTTTTTTAAAAAATGCAGTGTTCTAAGAATTAGTGTAAAATATTTTAGATGAAAAATGATAAGAAATCCTGTAAATCCTGAAAAGATGAGTGAAAACCTGTGATCATTTGCCTGTAACCAATGTCACCTAGAGATGACACACCTAATATTGGTTTTCTTCAGGAGGAAGTTATTCCTTGGCATTCATCATTTTTCCAGCTCAAGCTGCCTGC
Source organism: Vespertilio murinus (assembly GCA_963924515.1). NCBI lineage: Eukaryota > Metazoa > Chordata > Mammalia > Chiroptera > Vespertilionidae > Vespertilio > Vespertilio murinus. The sequence continues at coordinate 51,510,276 of OZ004711.1, read as the reverse complement.
TCCTTTATTTCCCAAAACATCTGGAGCACTGGAGGGGAGTAAGAATAAAGCAGCTGGATCTCTTACTTTGCTTATTAACTCAAAACTGAATGATTGTAAACTTCCATATTTCTTACAGATGTCTTCAGAACACACCACCCCAAAATCACTGGCTTCTTCACTGCCTTTGTGAACTCATTCAACCCTGTTGGAGAGTGCAAATGATGAGAGGGGCCAATTACCCAATGTGATGAACTTGGCTCTTCATTGTGCAGATCAGTAGAGGTTTGGTGGATTCCCTTTCTTCTAATTCCAGAGGATATGTTTTTATTGATTTTAGAGAGTGAAAGGGGGGAAGAAGGGGGTAGAGAAATATTGATGTGAGAGAGAGACATTTATTGATTGCTTCTAGTGCATGCTCTGACCAGGGATCGAACCCACAACCTAGGTAGGTGCCCTGACTGGTGCATGGGATGATTCTCCACTGACTAAGCCACCTGGCAAAGGCAGGACAGTATATCTTTAAGTTTGATCATTTACTTGATATTGAGCTATCAAAAGAATAAGTCTGTTTAAACTTAAACTATCTGAGATACAATCATTGACAAGTTTAAGTTATTTCCACAACTTCCACCTAACCCCTCCCCCAAGGAGTAGAGGCTCATGAGAACCATTGGATTAGTTATAGAACATTAATGAGCTAATTTCCATTATTTCTGGATAGCACTGAGGAAATTTATGTTTCTCCTACATGAGTCACTGACTCTGGTACCGACTGGTTAGTATTTCTGGAGGCAAGTTAGCAGTATATTTTAAAAGCTTTCCTCTTCTGGTATTTGTCCCAAAAAATAATTAAGGAACTATGTGACCACCTACTCATAAGACCTTTCATCACCATCATTTATAACATTGAAAACATGGAAACAAGAGGTGTCATTATGCGACAGACATTCCTTAGCAGAGAGGTCATTGCAAGACAAGTACCTGGTCAATGTGTAGAGGAATGAATGATAATTGGGTACATTTGGCATGGTAGGGCCATCTCTTATGCGTTTTTGATGGGTGAAGTCAGGTGGAGAACAATATAAAGCTAATGCCTGGTCCAGTCACCTGAGGGTACCTCTGAGTGAGGATCTTGAGAAAAACAAACAAGCACAGGTGAGCCAAAAACTTATTACTGAGAGCTCTAATGGTGGAGCTTACCAGTTTGGGAGAGGTATGTCCTAATCTAGGAAAGCCACCTTCTCTCCTGTACACCATGGAATTGCTAAGGGGAGTGGAAATAAGTGAGGCAAATGAGTCATGCAGAAGATTGTCCAGGTGAGTCTTCTGGCTTAATCAAAAGGCTTGGAATTCTTGGACACAACATATAGAACACAGTGGAGCAAGGAAAGACTAACGTTCCATAACTATGGGCACATGGCAGATTGAATGTGTCACAATTTTAATATTAGAGAAAACATGGCTTCACTTCGAACCCACAGACTGTTAATTTTGAAGACAGGTGTTGATGTATATATTTGCGTTTGTTATTTGAGTGGGGTGCAGAGGTTGAAGGGGAGGTTGTCTACTGATGTGTATAAAAACCCATATGAAAGAATAAATACCAATGCCTTAAGCATAGTTGTTGGATGGGTAAGATTCTTATTATTTTAAATATTCTTCTTTTGGCTATATTTTCTAATATCAAGTATTGAGTTTTCATCAACAAAAAGAAGCTTTATTTTAGAAAACATAATCATAACTGAAATTCCATTTAATGGTGATGTTGCTGATATTTAGCTTTTCCCCATATTTAATAAAAGCAGGCATTTTGTAAGTCATGCCTTATCCAAAATGAATACATTTTCATATCTCCTTTGACAAGATTCACAATTGCAATGATCTATTCTTTAGCTCAGATGAATATCTACATTCAATGAATATGGCAAGGAAAATTCACAGAATTTTCTATAAAACAGTATGCTGAGAATTTAAACATAAAATATTGTTCAGATCATTAAAGTTTTATTATTTGGAGCTTGTGTCATACTGCCAAACTGGTGACAAAATACAAAGATTAAATCAGATTCGTAGACTATCAATGCTGGGCTATAAATGAACTATAGCTTTTTCAAGACATTAAGTTGTTAGCAATCAACCAAGTTCCAATATAAGCAAAGCAATGAATGTAAATTAAAGAACTTCTATTCATGATACAATTTAATCATGAATCCTTTTTCTCTGTATTCTCAAAGAAAAATGTGAAGAGGAGCTTAACATTCATTTATCAACTATAAATACAGTGAAGTTTTCTCTGCAGCACCTACAGGAGAATGGAAACACCTTCATGCACACAATGACTTCATTCTTTTATTTCTCCATTAGCATATAACTACCAGGATTTGCTGTATCCTATGATTTCACTGCATGGGGAGCTAATTAGTGGAATCCCTATGGATTAGTGATACAATCAAAATAACTATATTGAAATAATCCTTAAATGGAATTACACAATGAAGACATTTTACAACCAAAGAGACTTGAAAGATCAACTAACCCACATCTGTCATCTCACAGTCATAGAAACCACTGGAGACCTCGCTAGAACAAAGGTCAAAAAGCTAATGCTAAGCCATGCCAATACTAGAATGAAGACCTTTTGTTTTTTTAATATGTACATCATTTTTAAAACTTCAAGTTTAAAAAGGTGCAAGGAGACTTGCACACTAACCTAGTTTCACTTTATTTTGGATTCAAAGGTAAGGGGAACCATTTTTCACCCCCCCATGATTTCATTATAAAATGATTTTTCCCAATAAGCTTCCTAGTATATATTTTTATTCATGATTCATTTAATAACTTGGGTTCTCATATGTATCAGGCATTATTTTGATTGTACGTTTAAGCAATGGGTCAGGGTTCTCCAGAGAAACAGAACCAACAGAATGCATATACAGAGATAAACATTTAAGGAATCAGTTTATGCAATTGTGGAAGCTTGGCCAAGTCCTAAATGTGATGGAACAGGCCAGGTGGCTGCAGAGTGAGGGCAGAGTGGCAATTCAAGTTCACAGACAGTTGTCTGGCAGAATTCCTTCTACTTTGTTTGCTTAAGGCCTTCAACTGATTGGAAGAGACCCATCAACATTAGGGAGAGTGATCTGCTTTACTCAAAACTCACAGGTTTAAATATTAATTTTACCTAGAAAATATGTTCATGGAAACATTTAGAATGTTTGACCAAATAATTGGATATCATGGTCTAGTCAAGTTGACACAGAAAATTAACTATTACAAGCAAAGCTATCAATTAGGTCAGCATCTGTCTTCTAATTAAAATCAGATTTGGCTTTAAAACACAAGAACAAGTTTCTGATTCCTTTATCACTAATGATGCCTTACTGGATGACTACTTGGTAGGCTCATTCTCTTGAACCCACCAGTACCTAAAAGTTTTATGCAGTTACTTTCATGTACACAGATGCATCTTAAAGAGCTGTCAATTTTCTGTAATGTGTCTTGCAACAAACTCCAGGAAAATTCAGACACCCGTGGAAACTGACATGTAAAGTGAAAACCCTCAGATACCACCCCCATCCTAAGCAACAGGGGGAAATTATAATCCAGGAGTCCAGTATAAAGCACCTTCACAATGGCAGGTAAGGTGACATAGAGACTCCACTCCTTACTCCCCAAACCAGAGCTAATCCGTGTGTGGAAACCAGACATCCACAATGCTTGAGAGCATGGCTGTATTAAGGCCTGTGAATTTGAGACAAAGCACCCAATAGTATTCAAGAACTGAATAATAAACGAGGGGGAGGGAGGGACGGCCAGGGATGAAGCTCTACCGGGAGGCAGGGCCATTCTTCCAGGCCATCCCAGGCTGGGAAATAACAACAGTTCAGATGATGGGCAACTACTAGGAAGAAAATGAAAAATATTTGTGTTTCTCTCCTGCCTTCATTCACTTAAATAAAAGAATGAAATTCTAACCTGAGATTCAAATACCACATTATACCAGGTCAGTTACATAAGTTTCTTCAGAAGGGGTACCAAAATGCAAAATATAAATGGCTCATCTCTATAAACTACTTTTAGCCTATGGAAGTGAAAATCTGATTTTAAGTCCCAAGCAATAAATCATTTATGTTTAGAATATGATTTTACTAAATATAAACCCCATGCCAAATTATATATATATATATATATATATATATATATATATATATATATATATATATATGTTTCTAGTCTCTTAAAAATGCTACTTAAACACAGATCAGTGTCTAGTTCCCTACCCTGTTGGGAATAATCTTTCCCCTTGGGTTTGAAGAGCACAGCAGGTTGTCCTGTTCAATATACTCCCTCAAGCAACATAAAAGAGTGCCATTATTCCCACTAAATTCTAAAGTTGATTAAGATAGCATAAGTGTCATATGATCACTTTGAGCATTAGCAGTATAATAAAACAATAATTAGTCCTAATGACTTGTTGAAATAGTTTTCGTTTATGATCTCTATTCATTCATGAATAAAGAGACACTTTAGGTTAACTAGATATGTTTAATGCAAAAAGATGACAAGATGAATAATAATCTAAGTCTGAAGAAAGCAATAAAACAGAAAAAATTTCCTAAATTAGTGTAAAAATTTGAATTATTAAATATCAGTTCATGATTCTGGGAAAATACATATTTCTAGTAGATATTTTTTTTTAACTTTTCAAGGCAAAATATAGTTGATAAAATATTTTGGTGTTGAAGTCTTGTCAGAAGCAAGCTAATGATTTAGTTCTAATAAATTCAATGGGATAATGGTTTTGTCACAATTTATTTTCATTGGCATAAATATGCACTTCACGTTTTCCTTTTATTTTTCTTGAAATATGATGGCACAAGTTCTCAGAAATATTCTAATTTCATATTACTTTGTTATTAAAAATTTAATCAGGACCATCTTAAATTAATATTTCTAATTTTAAATTTGAATGAAAAAAAAAACACACCAATAGACTTCTAAGAGGATTTATGCTTTATTCACATTCATCCATTAACAGAAGAAAGCCTATTTGCATAGAAGTCCTCCTTTAAAAGTTTTAGAAGTATTCAATTACTGACCAAAATATCAATTATTACAATTCAAACTCAGAGGTTAAACCAGATTTTATTAAACACCATAAAGGATTCTTCTTGTTTAAAGAATAATGCCAGGATTTATTGTTCTATTTACTTAAAAACTGACATTGGAATTTTTATGGAGAGTGCATTCAATCTGCATATTGCTTTGGGTAATATGGCCACCTGAACTCTGTTTAATTATGGTCTTTGGGAGAAAGCCTGTGTGAACCTGGAGCTTAATGCTCATGTTTCCCCTTCCCCAAGGTCTGCAGCCCAGCACTGAGGTGCTATCCAATGCCTCCTAATATTGATTTACATATTTTGTCCAGGTTTTGTAATTATTTACAGCAGCAGGGTTCATCTAATACCAGTTACTCTTATAACAGCCAGAGACATCAATCCAACAAATATTTTTAATGAATAAGTGATCAAGTGCTGTGATTCTATCTCTGTAATCATTCTTGAATCCGTCTTTCCTTTTTCCCTATTGTCTCTGTTTCACTGTGGGCCACCCTCACCTCCAGTCTACCTTCTTGCTACAGGGTTCTGACTGATCTCCTTGTCCCTAGTTCTGCCTCCAAATACCTGCCGTACTGAAGCGAGTGTTTGCGTGTTTTTAATGTTAGTATTATATGTCAGTCTTCTATGGGAAACCCTCCTGATTTTGGTCCTCAGGACAAAACCCAAGCTTCTTTAGCCTTCTCTCTTCCTGTTGCCTTCTTCCTCTCACTCCCTTCCCGAAACATATATAAGTTATCTTCAGTTCCTAGACATTCGCTGCTCTCTCTCACCTCCACACTCTTGCACCTGCTGCTTTACTCTCCCGGAAACAACCCCATATTCTAACTCCAGCCACGCCCTCACATGCCACGTTTTCTGGGGCATCTGCAAGGATTTCCCTGGGTTGGACTGGGTTGGACGAGGTGCCCCACATGTGCTCATTTGCACTCTGCACTTTCCCTAATCAGACTCTGTACTGCACAGTTTTATAATTACCAACTTATGCTTCTGTACTCCCATTAGACCATAAGCTTCTTGAGGCAAACCCCATGTGTTATTCATTGTTCTATTCCCATTTACTAGATTACTGGATAAGTATTTCTTGAATTAATGCATATTAATTTTTAGCAACTTGCCTGACAAGAATAGATTTCTTCTCAATTAATTATATATCCCCATTTTGTACAATAAACAAATAAGTACATAAATAAACCTAATTTCAAGAGTAAATAAAACAGTAGATGTCAAGGGACACATAATGAGAGTACTACAATAAACAAAATAAAAAGCCTTGGTTTGAGCTGTGTTTGGGTATCTGAATATAATGAAACCTCTATATTTTGGTTTTGTGATATATAGACAAAGTAATCACAATTATAAATAAATGTCCGTTAAAAGTAATGTAACTATAGTATAGCCTCTATAATTGTGCTGATTCCTAGCATCATAAGATCACTGCACGTTAGTTAGAAAAGAGAGTTTAGAACCAGGTCATCCTCTTAATTTCATAAATGAAGAGCCGGTTTGAAGGAAATAAAGTGACTTTCTTATATTTCCACAGCTGAATAGTCGGCATATAGCCCAACTTTCCCATACTCCTTCAATTGTCTTCAAATTTATTGTGTGCTGTACAAAAGAAACATTGACCATCACCAATTTTTACTAATGTCCTACTAGGCAGCAAGGGAAACAAATCCCTTAGCTCCCTATATGCCTCTCTTATCTTGGGACCCAGTGATATAACTATGAAAAAAATAACCACAAACACATTAGAGGCATTTAAAACCGGGTGGGTCAGAAAAGAGATACCCCCATGAAGTATCAAGGACCATGATAACATGACCACTTGCTGCCAACTTATAGTTAGTTCATAATCTAATAATTAAACATATGGATATTTAATTCTGCACCCTCTAACAAGTGGCTTTTGCTTAAGAGAGAAAGCTTATTCATTGGTTTCTATTGGATTTTAATGAATAACACATATGGCAGTCAAAGATATGTGCTCAAATGAAACCAGGAAGAAAAGTACTGACCTATTTCTACCAAGGAGTAATACTGAAAGCCACAAGATGATAGAGCAAGTACCTCCTACTTTCTGAACACATCTAACAAGTGCTTTTGAGTAGTCATAAATCCTTTCTGGAACTAGGTGGGGCAATCGAGAGATAAGGCAGAAAAGAGCTTTTGTTCTGTTTTCAAGAAATGACTGGCCAAAATAAAATACTTGAATACACCATCTGGAAATCAGTTATATTTCGGTAACATTTCCTCTTATTGAGAGTCTGAGATCCAGATGCTAAAAATTGCCCATTAGAAAATGCCTCATACCATGCCATTAAAATTATTTTTTGGAAAATTTTGACACAAGTTATTATACATATCAATTTCTGGTCCTGCTGTACACTCTTTCCATATTGCTGAGAGTGTTTATAAGAATGCTCATATTTTTCTCCCAATATACCTATAAGCAGCATTAAACTATACTTTACAAATAAGAACAGTTGGGCATTTGGGGTTTACATTCCTTATCTAGTGTCCCAAAAGTATGAAGCACTACCAAAGGGAACAGAAAGAGCACATTAAATTCAGCTCCCAGAATCAACCCAGTTCTGAAGATAAATATTTTCTTGATATTACCAACATGAACATTTATTGGAACATTTGCCCAATGGACAGAAACGTTTATTGAGTGTTTTTGATGCACAGAAACTATGCTCATTCCTTTCCAAGCATTAACACATTCAAACTGTCACCCCATCTCATACACGAGGCACACAGGGCTCAGCAGCCGGCCTGAGGGTCGCAGCAAGCCAGTAGCAGAGCTCGGACCGAAAGCCAGGATGTCTGGCTCTAGAACCCTCACTGTTATTCACTACCCTCCCCACCTTTCTACTTCATCTCACTAACGTTGCCTTCATGAGAAAACAAGTGTTTCCTCAGTTTCCACTTGATCTTTGCCTTCTTCGCCGAGAACCAATAAAACTGCTGATTTTTTTTTAACTCTTATTAAAAATGAGTTCACTTCGGGTAACAAGAAATGGAAAACTCAAGACCAGCAGTTAAGCAAGGGGAGACCTCACAGGAAATGTTTATTTGTCTCAAGAGAATCATTACAACACTCTCAGCTTAAGAACGTGATACAATATATGCTTTTGAGGGTTCAACATGCACACCAGTCAGCTGCCCCTGGCGGGTATCCACCAGAGAATTCCATGTACCCAAGGACTCGTTGCTCATGTTTTGAAACGTACTGATGGCTATTAGCATTATGATAAAGCCAAAAATCAAGGTCCAGATACTTAGCCCAGACACGTGGCTTTCCTCAGCTCCACAAAGTTCAAGAGCGATGTTAGCAGCCCCCTGATCAAAGGCAGCAGCAGGAGCCGATGCAAACACAAGACAGGCTGCGTGCAGTGTCCTCCACTCAAGCACACCCCAGGGCAGAGCGTCTCCGGGAACAGAGACAGAAGCCAGCATTCAGTCAGCAGCAGACCCATGAATGGAGACCTCGTTAAAGGCAAAGCCTGAAGTGCATTGAGCTGAACACCAGATCCTGATTTGGCGTGACTCGCGTGGCTGCCCCTATGAGAGCGATCGTACTGGTGCGAAGGTCCTGTCAACTTGCTTTCAAACATGAATGGCGTGAAGCACACAAGTCACCTGACTCCTCAAGTGGGCTTACTTCTGCGCAGATAAAACCGCTTTATTTGGAAACATGGCGAAGGCAGAAGAAAGGAGAGGCATCTGCAAACCATGAAGCTTATTAAATGCATTTGTCTCCCAAGCACTTGAGGTGCTCTCAGTCCTAATTAATGTCTCTTGCAAATGCACCCTCATAGCTAATGCTCCCTTTCCTGATCTGAGCCATATGCTCCTTCCTTCTTTTTAATGATATAAATGGAAATCACTGGCATTTGGGTGAGGGGGGGGGAAGCTTGACTGAATATTTCTATTACAAAAACCATCTTTCCAAGCTGATGCTGAAATCAGTGGGTGAGAAAATCCCTCTGTGGAAAGGTTCCCACTTTCTGCCCCTCCTGACATCCCGTGTGCAGAGGTGAGGCTTATATGTGATTCAATGCCTCGTTAAGTATCGTGCCTGTATGAGAAGCAAGCTTCTATAGAATAGGACGTTTCCCATAAAGAACGGGAACAGTGAAAGGGGGAACTGCTGAATTCACTAGATAGCCTGCACGGTTGGAAGCATAATCATCTCTCATAAGAAGGTTTATGGTTTACAGTGAGGTTCAGAAAACAGGTTGCTTTCTTTCAGAAACGAAGAGATTAAATCAATTCCTTAATCCTCTCTAGCTACTGATCTTTATCTGTTTTCTTTTTAAGAAGCATGCCTCATGGAAAGAGATGTATAGATGGAGGAGATTTCAGAGTTTGGAAGAGACCCTAGGGTTCACCCCATTGGGTGGTCCAAGAGCCTCACCGTGTAAGCCAGACTCCCTGTGAGCTTGGAGCCTGGTCCTTCCCCCGGGAGTCTGCAATTAAGTTGATTCGAGGTGGACCTGATGGAGCCAGATATATTATTTTTCAAAAGCACTTCCAGTGATTCTCACACGTGCCATAGCTTGAGAAGCTCTGATCTTACCCGCTCATCTCTTTGGGGGCAAGTGATATTAAATTTTTTTAATTTATTATATTAAAATATATTTTATTGATATTTTACAGGGAGGAAAGGAGAGAGATAGAGAGCTAGAAAAGTCGATGAGAGAGAAACATCAACCAGCTGCCTCTTGCACACCACCCACCGGGGATGTGCCCGCAACCAATGTACATGCCCTTGGCCGGAATCGAACCCGGGACCTTTCATTCTGCAGACCAATGCTCTACCACTGAGCCAAACCGGTTTCGGCGATATTAAATTTTTTATTCAATGCCCATAGGCAGTTGTTTGTGGCGGGGGGTGGGGGTGGGGCAAAACCTCAGGCTTTGCATTTTCCTCACCTGTGCATTTTCCACTGCATTATCTTATAACCTTCTTATAACCTTTGCTTTTTAAAAGTTGAAATTAGTTTGATGATAGACACAACTGTGAAAATAAAACAAAACCCAGAGCTACTCTCCCACTCTCCTCTTTTCAAAGGCCTCTTCTCTGTCTTCTCTTTTTCTCTCCAGAATACCAGTAAATAAGTTAGTAGTTGTCTCTATTTAATTGAAAAATTATATTAGTAAACCATTCCAGAACTGCCCCCAAAGTACTGCTTTGAACAATGCAAAACACAAAGAAGTGGCTCCCACTTGATCTCATGTTAAAATCATCAGGGCAGCAGCTGAGTGAGCACACTGTACACCTCGAGTTTGACCTACATCATCTCACTGTATCCTTACAGCTGTGTGGGGTTAGTATATTATTATTCACCTTCCACAGATAAGAATACTGAGACACCAAAATTTCAAGTAACGTGCTCGAATTTCAATTATTTCGCATGGCTAGGAACTTGTAATCAGTTAGTTTAGTCTCAAAAAATCACAATGTGGCCAAAACTGGTTTGGCTCAGTGGATAGAGCGTCAGCCTGTGGACTGAAAGGTCCGGAGGGAAGGGAGAAGGAGGGAGCTTGATGCATCAAGGAAACACACACTCATGAAGAATGTGACCCGAGCCCTGACTGGTTTGGCCTAGTGGATAGAGCGTCGGTCTGCAGACTGAAAGGTCTCAGGTTGTATTCTGGTCAAGGGCATGTACCTTGGTTGCAGGGCACATCCCCAGTGGGGGGTATGCAGGAGGCAGCTGATCAATGTTTCTCTCTCATTGATGTTTCTAAGTCTCTATCTCTCTCCCTTACTCTCTGTAAAAAAAAAATCAATAAAATATATTTTTTTAAATGACCATGTAAAACTGTTCTTCAGAAGCAACTATTTTTAATCATAATAAACTAATAGTTACAACGCATTTTTAACATGTTAAGCGCTAGCCTGTTTTGTCTTCCGGATGGAAAGTATAGTGTCAGTCACTGGTGACTGGGCACTTACCATGCTAAAAGAACATTTTGCGCATGTCTCACAGAGTCTCACTTAAACAAGCGTGATGGATATCACCATTTGGCTGAACAGAAAGCAAGGCTGGGGGAACACCCAGTGTTCTCACAACACCGAAGCAGAGCCTTTGTGGCGTGTGCGGTGCCACCCTCAATCCACCACACCTCTTAGCAGCTGAACACTGTGTCCTGGCCCTGACAAGTATTTCTTATGAACAGTCCTGCGGGGAAAATAGAATAAAACCTGACTATCAACCGCCAGAAAAACAAACGCCTTGCCGTTCAGATCAAACTGTTGATTGTTCTGAAATTCATAGGTCCACCAGGAACCAAATCAATTGTGGCCAATCTCCCCAAAGACTTGGTTGTGCATCCTTTTCTTTTTACTCAGATAATCTGTGTTCACTGAGCTGTAGGAACAGGATGCATGGGCTATTTTTATTCCGAGAGAGGTGGTGACACCAGCCAAGCAGAAGGACCCATCCATGACCAGAATGCAATGGCCTTCATTATCCCCCAGCTCACTCCTAAGTGACTCACAGAGAGCGGGCAGATGGTGTTTTCTCTCGCCCCTTGCCTTGCATTTAGTTAATTATTTTAACTTAGTTTTTGCTCAGCCACTATGATGCCTATTAGGCAGGTATATTTTGGAATAGGTTTCTTTTAATATTGACCAGTGCATTTGGAAAATTTGCCAGGCTCTAAATTCTGGATCAAGTAAGGGTAGAGAGGAGTGATAGCAAAATTATTATTGATAATAACTAACATTTGCTGGTTGCATACAATACGCCAGATACTGAGCCAATGCGTTCGCATGCATGCCTCATTCAGCATCCAGTGACTCACAAATAGGAAGGCTGAAGTTTAGGGAGGTTAAGAAATCCATTCGGGGTTATAAATAGCTAGTAAGTGGTGGAGGTAGAAAATCTGAACTGAGTCCCTGTGAGACAGGCCGAGCCTCTCTGAAATGGATGGCAGTGCTGTTCAATTATTGTGTTCATTTTTTGTGCCTCTCCTAGAGTTGAAAGTTTCTCTTGAGGTATTCCCCAAAGAGCAGAGACAGGAGCAGGTCGGTCTCAATACCAGCTCACAGTGGGAAGCTGGAAAGCAAAGAAATCTACTCTGCGCCTGCATGAAGAACCAAGCCATCTATCTGTAAGCCAGACCAGAGCAGCAGCTTGGGTCATATATTTTTTCTTTCAATATATTTAATTGATTTTTTACAGAGAGGAAGATGAGAGAGAAACACCAATCAGCTGCCTTCTGCACACTCCCTACTGGAGATGTGCCCGCAACCAAGGTACATGCCCTCAACCAGAATAGAACCTGGGACCTTTCAGTCTACAGGTTGACGCTCTATACACTGAGCCAAATCAGTCAGGGCTTGGGTCATATTCTTCATGAGCGTGTGCTCCCTTGACGCATCGAGCTCCCTCCTTCTCCCTTCCCTCCACTTTGTTTGCAGTAAGCTCCTCATTTTTCATCTGTGGCTACTTCTCTCTTCAATTTTATCTTGAGGGAGGAGTGCAAGAACACCTTCTCTGGTAACACCTACTCTTAATTTCTATGCAACACTTATGTATTAACAGTTATATAAGTTCTACCACTTGGGGTAAATAAATCAAAACAATAAGATGATAATAAAGAAACTTACAAAGTAATGAGGAAGTAAAACAGCCATTATTTACAGATGCCATGATTCTATGTGTAAAGAACTCCAATGATTCCATTGAAAGTCTATTAGAAATAATAAGCAAATAAATAAAGTTGCAGGATGCAAAATCAATATATAAAAATTCATGTGTTCCTAGACACTAACAAATAAATATCAGAAAAAGAAACAAAGAAAAATTCTCATTTACAGTTGCAACAAGAAAGATAAAATACTTAGGTATAACTGCTATTAGAAAATATAATAAATAATTAGAAAAAGGGAGGAGAGGATAAAATATTTGGCTATACTCTTACAACAAATTGTTCACTTTTTAAATTGTACGTGGTTTTATCTAAAAAAAACAAAAACACACAAAAAAACTAGTCACAAATCGTGGAGATGGCTATTAACCAAGTCATAAAACTTGAACAAATAGCTAACTCAATTCACTCTCCCCAAAACTTACTTTTAAAAAAAAATTAAGTATGCTTAAAGATTTTAAAATAATAATAACGAAGCTCATATGTGGGGTCCATTCTCCCCAGCCTTGTATACTGTGGGAGCTAACATTAAACAACCAATCAAAACGCTTTGAGTCCTCAATTGTACTATTTCACTGATGACAGCAGAATAATCTGGCCACCTATGCTACTACAGCAAGGAAGGTTATACACCTCAACTCTGTGAAGGCAACTACATTTGGATAGCTTTTTTACTGAGCATTGCAAATTTGGTTAAGTGTGCTAGCTTCTCTGAGCTTCGGTTTTTCTCATATGTAAAATGGAGGTAATGTCTTCCTTTCTGGGAGCTTCTGGAAGAAATAAACAAGAAATATATTCAAGGTGCCCTGCATAGGGCTTGATATTCAATAAATGATGAGTGCTTGCTGTAGTTAGTAATGTGATTATAATAGCAATTTTTAAAAAATATTAATAGTACTTATTCCATGGAGAAGCTAGCTGGGGAAAAAATGCTGCAATAAGCCACAGCTTTTCCCGTGTCCCCAGTTCCCTGCCAATAAGGAGGGCATTGTGGAGGTTCTCCTCCATGTATTGGAAAAGAACATGTAAGAGGGAGGAATATCATTTGCCCATGTTCCATGTCACAGGCATGATCAGAGAACTGTTCATCCAAGAGGAGTGATTTCAGAATTCAAAGCATCCATTGATTCCTAAGTTTGTCTATCACTGGTGATGTCTGGCAGTATAAATGAAAATTTGGTTCCTCCAATATTTGGTCCAAGATACTGGAGAAAAAGATGACTAGTGTCCATGCCTTTCCTTTAAAGAGCTACAATCTAATGGAAGGAAAATGGAAATGTAAACAGTAAGGGGCCAGGGAAATAAGCCAGAAATTGGAGACATTAGAGAAAGCACTAAGCATCAGGAACAACTAAAAAACCCAGATACCTTGGAGCCAGTAGAAGGAAACCAAACGTAAGTGCTCCTACCATCTTCCCTATTTCTCCATTTCTGCTCATATGATTCCCTGATCATTCCTTAAACCTTTCATTAGGTGAAGAATGTAGCAGGTTGAGCCAATGATGATCTGATGTATAATGTTATGCCATCACTCTAACAAAGAGGCTATCCTAGTCACTCATCACCTCTAATATTTCATAGTAGAGCACTGAGGCTAAATCTCAAATTTCTCTTTTAAGACAGACACCTTAATTCTAAGTAGATGCTAATACACGGTTTCTACCTTTATGTAGATGAAGTGAGGACTAATGCATAATACAAATGCAAAACATAGCTTCTTAAACTATGTGCAATGAGAACGTTGGGGAAAGCCTTTGATCAACAGTAAGAAATCTTATGTGAACTTTCCTTATCTGATGAAAGTGGAGCCTCCACAAAAAATAGAGCTGCTATTAACGCCCTTCCGGGACAGCTTCCAGCTCCTTCCAGGAAGAGGCTATCCAATAAAACACCCAATTTTTTGCTGCCAGACGAATACAGGAGGGGATTCCTCCATTGTTCCTGGGAGTGGGGTTCTTGGGTCACTGCTGAAATGAGAATTTTCAGAAGCCCTCACAGAGAATGAGAGGTGGTAGAAGATTTTATTGGGGTGGAGTTATATTCCTCAGCTTCCAATGTCCCATTTCCCCAAGCCAGTCTTGAAAGAGAGGCAGCTGGGGATTCAGCAAAGCCGATACCGGAGTCCAGAGCTTCTGTTCCATGTTACAACTAACTGGGTGTGGTTCAACATCCAAGTTAACTCAAGTCCATTCGTCCATGTGTGGAGTCTGGCATGGCCGTGTGTCACTTCAGTGCAGGGGAGCAGAGTCCCCTGTGGCAGGAGTCCCAAGAGGGCTCAGGGCATATGAGAGAGAGGAGAGAAGGAATTTTCTTTGGAAGTTTAACTATTTAGGTTTCCCAACCTTGCAGTGGCCACGCCCATTCTGGCCTCTAATTCGTTCCCAGGTGTGACTGGCAGACAGGTAAGCACCTTCCCACATCACTCAGCCCTTCCTGAGCATGCATCTATCTGGTCCTTCTGCTTCTTCCTTTTTGTTAGACAATAACCAGGTTATTACAATGGCACCGCTTTCATGTTGAAACCCTAAATCATGGCCACACCCTGTGTTGTTAAACTGATATATGAACCCTTTACCTCTGGTTATTTTGCTATTTACTCACTGCTCAGAACTCCCAGAGTATAATGAACTTTTCTACCATTGATCTTTCTGCTGTCAATTAATTTGTGGGCCCCACCACTAGAACCTAAGTTAGAACCATTCAACTATATGACAGGAGATAAGGGTGTGGAGGAAATTCTACCCTTACTCTACAGGCAGTCTGCCATGGTCTGAACACTAGATTTAAAAGAGTAATTTTGTGTGATTTATGTTTGAATTGATTTTTTCCTCAAAACTTTTGGAGTTGGGTAGATTTTGTTAGAGAGTTGGATGCTACTCTTCTATTTTAGTACCCAATAAGTGTACCTTCCCACTAGACCTTGTTAATTTTTGCAAGGTGTTAAAAAATACAATTTTTGCTGAATGCAAAACATTTGTAGTTAACATATTTTTTAGTAAGAATGTCTAGTTAGATGCACTGAACCATGTGAAAGCTGTTTGTGAAGGACGGGAGCACATGAACGTGAAGTGTGTCTAGAAACAAAGCATTAGAGTGATGTGTGATCTTGGTTTCAAGTACTCAAATTTGAAGAATCATAGTGCCGTGGTCACCACACCCAGACACTGATGTTTCCATAGTAACCAATCTATTTTTAAAGAGATGGGTGATATGAAAGGAGAACAAGCAAAACTAGAGTGAAAAATAAGTCATTGGCCCTGAATACAGAATGATGGCAAAAGAAAAAAAAAATACTAAGGTAAGACATGTGGAGATGGTGTTTTTCCTCAGGAAAATATTAGGAACTTGGAAGATTCTGGAAGATGAAAATCATGTCTTCTGTTTCTTTTTTAAATAATATATTTTATTGATTTCAGAGAAGGAGAGAGAGATAGAAACATCAATGATAAGGGAATCATCGATCAGCTGCCTTCTGCACGCCCTGCACTGGGGATTGAGCCCACAACCTAGGCAGGTGCCCTCGACTGGAATCAAACCTGGGACCTCTCTGTCCCCACGGTGATGTTCTATCCACTGAGCCAAGCCAGCAAGGGCTCTTTTGAATCTTTTTATAGTCTGAAACAAATCATGCACAGAACAGGAGAGATAGATAGAGAGAGAGAGAGAGAGAGAGAGAGAGAGAGAGAGAGAGAGAGAGAGAATGCAGGTAGATGCAGAAAACAGGGAAGAATGCCAAAGGAAACAGGTACTTCTGTACCTTTAGCTCAATAGGTATCAAGAAATGGAACAAATATATAAGTGATCACTTTTATCATCAATTCTCAAACAGAAAATGTCCCTTAGAAAACCTAGGAGTATAGGTGTTCATAAATGTCACTCAAGTTGCTCTTTCATTCTGGTTGCCACATGATGAGAAAGGCTCAGCCCAAAGGTGAACTATTTTCATAATTTTGAGTTTAATTCATTCAGCTAGTTTGGAATTTTGAGAAGAAAACATACATTTCCTTCCCCAGTGTCATTTTTATAGTCAAATAAGTCAAAAGTAATTATCTTATCAACAACTCAAGGCAGGGTTTTGAAGATTCATACATCTAAACACACATGGACATTTAACAACATGCTTGTAGATAATTTTGGTTTTCCAAATGTGACCTTTGTGGTTTGATGTAGTTTTTCTTTTTCCCTTCTGAGGAAAAAGTTATCTATCTGTAAGCTTACAATAGTAATTAAACACGAAATTGGCCTTATTGGAGAGGTTAATTTACGTGTGTTACAGATCAAAACAGAAATAATTCAGGCTGTACTTACAAAGCAGTTTGCCTGTGTGAACCTCAATGCTTGATAAAAACATCATGTGGTGATAACTTTGCAATTATCGGCTTCTATACTGCATAGAAACCAACCTGTGCTTCTGTAACTTGCACGTGTACACGACTCCCATGGACCATGTCCACATGCAGATTCCGTTAGGAGGTCAGGAGGAAGGCCTTGGGCTTACTATGTCAGAGACCCAGGGGATGTAAGGCTGCAGGTCAGCAGAAAATATTTTCAACTTTTTTCTTTACAACTT
Source organism: Vespertilio murinus (assembly GCA_963924515.1). NCBI lineage: Eukaryota > Metazoa > Chordata > Mammalia > Chiroptera > Vespertilionidae > Vespertilio > Vespertilio murinus. Next base: position 51,492,939 of record OZ004711.1, on the reverse strand, counting down.
GTGATTGATTCATTGAGAATGCTTACCTTTAGAATAGCAAAGTGTTCTATCCCTTTATATTCATCGGTAGATGAAAAGAACTGTACACATGCATTGCTTTAGAAATCTCTAAGAATTCCTCATCCTAAGAGGTTGATTTGTTTGTTTTTCTGTCTGCCTTTCCTAAAGATAAAATCCTGCTTATTTTAAAGTCAACTTTGCAACAACTGTTGCTGCATTTACAAAATATGCTGATAGGAAAAATCTAGAACAGAGCCACAGATCCAAAAGATATCTTCAGATCTGACCAACAATAACATTTTTGGCAACACATGGAGGGAGGGGAAGCTGTAATGAGTGTTTTCTTTTTAGCCCAAAAAGCAACCACAAACTATATTTCATACTGTTATTGGAACAACAGATAATCAATGTCCTCCACATGGGCAGGCAAAACCACCATTAAAATGCTACGGAAAGCCATGAATTGAAAAATGGTGCAGCCTTAAAGAGTAATGGTACTGGCAGGACAAAAGGGAAGCCAGAAATTCTTTAGGGAGATCCTTCATGGCTTCAACTCTATTAATAATGTGTGTGTGTGTGTGTGTGTGTGTGTGTGTGTGTGTGTGTGTGTGTGTTCTCCACTTTTAAATTCATTATGGTGAAGAAGAGCAGGAGAAATTTCCTCAAGAGATCTTGACTCCTGACACAGTGCTGTTGGGAGCATGTATGACAACCTTGATTAATTAATAAATAATAAAGCCCCAGGTAAATTTTCCCCTGTGAATAAAGTAAAACACTACTGGTAAATTATTCTTCTGTTCCTTAAGAGACAGGAAAATGTAAGTTGAAACATATAACTTTGTTTTTGTCGTTTTTCTTCTCTATTTGTCCACAAGCTTTTAGCACAATTTTTGAGTAGGTATCTAAGTAATTCAATCTGGTTATTTACCCAATATATACTATTTAATCCGACTTACTCACCCGGATAACGTTTCAGTTTTTAATTAACCATATATGGTCAATAAGCAAAATACTTTATAAAGAGAGTAAAATATGTGCATTTATTTAATTTCATACTGAAATAGAATTTAGGACCTAAAGTGAACATAGATTTGATAGCAACAAATATTACCATTTTTTTAAAATAGCTGGATTTTAGCTTCTTCCACTACAGATGTATTAACTTACCTGTGTTTAGCTTTGTTAAAAGCTAGTGCAGACATTAAAATACTAACAACCACTACTATTAACTTTTTCTTAATTTGTCTCATATTCATGTCTCTTATGATAGAGGGGGAAAATGATACATGATTGACTAGACACATTAATGTGAGTCAAAAAGAAAATAAGTGAGGTTTCAGGTGTTTAACCTCCTTTCAAAATATCAGTTCATATACACTGAACCCATCAAAGACTCTTAAAATGTAATTTAATTAAATGAGATTAAAATTTTTCAAAATATAATCAAGAATACTGTATTTGCACCCATGAATACAATAAAATGACTTCTAGTGATCTGACTCCTTTATTAAAATGGCAAGTATATTTTCTCAAGCATTTAATAAGCATTCCCCAAAGCCCAAAACTTTGATAGGCATCACATCCCCCTTTTCATGTAGATATTTTAATTTCTTGGAGACATATTAGGTATATAGTTCAAAAAAGAATAAAAAGCCTACTCTTGCCCTGCCGGCATTTCTCAGTGCTTGAGCCTCGACTTATGACCCAGGATGTCACAGTTTGATTCCATGGATGGTGGCTGCCCAGCTGCCCAGAGCCAGCTGAGACTTGTGCTGCCAGCAGTGACAGCAGCAGAGGTGTGAGGGGGGCATCACCTTCCCGATTGCCAGGTCACCTCCCGCCCTCAAGGGGTCCCAGACTATGAGAGAGGGAAGGCTGGACTGAGGGGACCCCCCCCCCATCCAGTGCATGAATTTTTATGCACCAGGCCTCTAGCAATATAAATAAGAAGGAAAATACTTGCTAAACTTTATCTTTTTATGCATGTAATGAATCAGTTTTTCAAAGATTATTATAAAGTTTACATGACAGAAATAAAGAACAAAATGCAGTTTCTGAGACACAATAAGGCCTTAATCTTAACAATGAGTGGCCACAGTTATAACAAACTGCTTTGGCTCAGGACCTCTCTCATCCAGAGATTGCATTCAAAAGGCCACGGGCCACATTAGGCTTAAAAATATGTGTGGACTGTGGAGTACTTTGGGGTTGGTTTGGTTTTTGCAGTTTGGTATTTTGACAGCCTTTAGATGGGGTCTGAGCTTTGCCACCTCCCTCTGTTTTTACACTCCCATCAAAGAGAGTAAAATGTTGTTTACCATCCCATCAAATCCACTCTCTTACCTGTCTGAGCTCAGCTCTAAGCCCTGAACCATAAGCCAATGTCAAAGGAAAAAACCCCAAATAAGCTAGCATCCACTGCCACCTTTCCTTTCCCCTTACCCGGTGGTTGGTAAGTATCCTTTCATTTCACATCACTGCAAGCCAGTATTTGAAAGGCTAGGGGATACTCGGCACAAACCAGTTTGGCAGCATTTCAGCAACTCTTGTGACTCTGAGCATCCTGGAAAACTGCCTGCTGATCTGTACGCTGCTCAGCTTGATGTTTGAGCCTGCTTTGCAACATGATCTTGCCAAGGAGAGAGCAACGCGAGGTCTCCCCTATTCCCTGGTGCCCTATTCCCTCAGCCCCTCAGACAATGGAATCCCCCGTTAGAAAGAGAGGGTGTAGCACGCGGAGGGAAAAGGCCGTTTTTGTTCTCCTTCCTCTGTCCACTACAACAGAAATCTTTGCTCCTCCTCTCGGGAAAACGTAAGGCTGGCTGGCAGTCAGTTTGACAGAAGGAGAGCAGTGCAGCGGAAAATTGGGTAACGGGATAAAAATCTATGGGGCCACAGGAATCCCATCAAAAATGGCTCCTCCTGTCACAACCCACACAAGTGACAAGGAGAAATATAGGATGTTATTTATATTTCAATATTTCTAATGATACCATAATTATGCCTCTGCCACGATTAGGCACCCATTTTCCCGGGAGCCACCATTCTGCAAACCAAATGTTATGTTGGAGAAAATCTACATAAAAAATCAGACAGCTTCCATAAGACATCCAGGAAAATCCTATAAACCCCTCAAATAGCTATATCTAAAGGACAGAGAACAATTTATTTTTTTCAAGATATTTTCTTCAGGATACAATAGTCAAGCTCAATAAAAAACTAATTATTCCCAGCTCTTTGGGCTCTGGAAAAATCAAGCTATCTAGCAGGTAGCTAATTTCACTTAAAATTAACTCTGGTATTGTGGAAAATACCACCTTTTTTGTTTCACAATGTATCTTATTGAGTCATTCTATAGTTCATTGTGGCCTTAATTTATTCAACTATACAGTTAAGTTCTATAGACTAACACTTAAATTGCCAAAAAATATATACATTTTCTCATTTTAAAACTTGGAAAAAGTTTTGAGGCAGATATTCTATATCAATATGTCTTATAATTAAATCTGGCATTTTGAAGTACTTTCTTAAGAGAATACACTCTAAGTGTTTCCAAACATTTTAAAAATATTTTATTGATTTTTTTACAGAGAGGAAGAGAGTGGGATAGTGAGTTAGAAACATCAATGAGAGAGAATCAGCTGCCTCTTGCACACCCCCTACTGGGTTTGTGCTAGCAACCAAGGTACATGCCCTTGACCGAGATCGAACCTGGGACCTTTCAGTACACAGGCCATTGCTCTATCCACTGAGCCAAACCAGTTTTGGCTCCAAACATTTTAGTACCACCATGGACAAGAACATTTGTAAATACTAGTAAATACTCTATGTAGAATCCAATTCATATTATACTTCATAGACCTTTAATTATAAGTTTCTTAAGCACTTATTGGTCATCATAATAGATATATATTCTTCTTTTTTAATAGAAGGAAAGCTATACAAATCTATAAACATATATCAGACCTGTGCAACAAAAAGTTAAAGTGAATTACTATCAGCATGAAAGCTCATCTATACTAATAAAAGCCTAGGTGGCCCTTGTGCCTCATGTCACCACAAGATGGCTGTCAGGAGAGGGCAATTGGTGGTGATCAGGACTGCAGGGAGGGCAGTTGGGGGTGACCAGGCCTGCAGATAAGGGCAGTTAGGGGTGATTGAGCCATCAGGGGAGGGCAGTTGAGGGCGATCAGGCTGGCAGGTGAGTGGTTAGGAGCCTGGATTGTGAAAGGGATGTCTGAAGGGTGCCAGATTGGAGAGAGTACAGGCTGGGCTGAGGGACACCCCTGCCTCCCAGTGCACAAATTTTGTGCACCAGGCATCTATTTACTTTATATAGAACCAATATCTTTGTTGCACATAATATACAAAGCTACATGCCAAATACTGGGAGAAAAAAGCAAATGTAAAGGGGTATTCAGTCACAGTGATATGTCATTGGAAACTTATGTTCAGAGTACTATGTAGACAGAGTGCTAAGGATCTGACATCTGTATGTCATTTCCCTTTGAAACACCTCCATATGTGAGCATGGCTCCTGACTTCTGGAACCCATTTTCCTGAACACCTTTAATTCTCCTCTGCTACTGTCTTCCAGTCTGTTCTAAAGAACTCTCACACTTTTGCTCATATATGCTGTTCCCTTTCCTAACTTCTCTTGCTTATGCTGTTCCTCTGCCTGGATTGCCCTCCATCTCTCCCTCTCTTTCCCCAAACCTAACACTTTAAGGTCTTCCTAAAGTATCACTTCACCTTGAAGCCTGTTTTCACTAATCCAATTAAGTTTTACTTTGTGAAATGCGATGTTCTAAGTGTTTAAAATAGCTTACCTTATTTAGTTGTCACAATTCCATTGGGAGGCAGTACTCTGAGATGCAAAGAGCTCAGAGCAGTTAAGTAACATTCCTCAAAATACACAGTATAAAACTAGCAGAGTCCAGATCCACTCCATATCTGTCTGATGCAAATGCATAGTTAGAAAGCTAGTGTGGTTCTGTGCCTTTTCTAATACCCTTTTCTCTGGACTCATGTGCTAGGCAGTAGCATATGATTTGGCATTTAATAGTTTTTGTGTTAATATAAACTACTCTGTGCTCTTCAGTTAGACTATAAATGTGTAGAAGTTTGTTTATCCCCCACTCCAGTCTAATACCAGACATTTAACTTGTTGATGGATTGAATCTAGTAAATCTTCAGCACTTTAATACTTTTGAGAGAAAGCTATGCTTCTCAAACAATTGCTATATTGCCATTGGTTAAGGTTATCTGTAGTTTTAACAGCCCTGTAGGACCGACTTCTCATGTTACCTAATAATAGACAAATATGTAAATTGACCATACCTCCACTATGCCCACAGCCAATCAGAATGAATTTGCAAATTAGAAGGCCAAAGATGGCGGCCACCCAGTTGCTGCAGGCTCCCAATGGCCAGGCAGGGCAGGATACCTGCTATGAGAGGGAGAATGGGGGGGGAGGGGTACAGGGATCTACAGGAGTGAAGTGCCACAGCAAAGACAAGACTGCAGATTCCGGAGTCTGTAGCAAAGACAAAGATGGCAGACTCTGGCCCGAGCGAAGGCCTGGGTCCCAGAAGCCAGAGGAAAACCGGTACTAAAAACCAAGGGAAAGAAGGCCTATTGCATGAATCTCTTCATGCAACAGGCCTCTAGTGCACTCTAAAATATGAAGTCACAATAGGACATCCTCATTTTCATGAGTGCCAGTTATGTGACAGCATTTTGCCAGGCACATGAGGAAAAATACTAAGGTTTAAGACAATCTCTGCTCTTAAAAACTTATTATCTTATTGAAGAGAGGTGTATTTTTCCTTTACTAAATTACATACCTATATATATATATAAATTTAAGTATATGTTACATGTGATTATAATATATTATATTTGCATGAGAATACACAAAACATGAGTTTACATATAAAAAGTGCTATAGTATATACAGTGCCTAGCATACAGTAAGATCTGAATAAATAATGTATCCATTTAGTAATAGTACATAAATAGAGGATAGTGAACAAAAGTAATTTGCCATTATCCATAATAAATGGCTATCATTTATTACCACAGCTATCATTCAAATATATTTAGTGTTTATTCTGTGTCTTTCTAAAAGTTATATAGTCTGGCAAAGTCAGTGCTGAGAAGGAGGTGTGGAAAGCATAACAAACTGGATTATTTTCTTATGGAACTATTTCCTGAAAAAAGCCCTGAGAACAAAATCCTTAGTGTGAGCTCACTTTTTCAACATCATATTTTATCTCCTTAAAAATGGAATGCAACAAAAAGATTTTTTTTATATCTAGTTGAGATGAATGCTCTCTCTTGTTTTTATTACATGATTTTGTATATATTAATCTAAGGTCAAATTAAATGAGAGAATATCAGCTATAGGTCAGCATCAAAAACAATATGTGGTTCTTTGATTCTGTGACTTATTTAATGGATTACAATGAGGCACCAGCTAAAGGCTGGTAATTTAAATTATAAGCAGAGGGTTCAAAGCTGTGGCTAATTCATTACTTTCACGTCTCTAGTTGAGATCGTAATTTAAAGTCATGTGTGTCGCATTAATTGTAATCTTCTTTCCAAATGACAAGATAAATATCTCAAGGAACATAATATATTATGGTCATAGGTCAAACCAAATGAATGTCTAAAATAGATTAGCGCTAAGTGCATGCAATATGTCATGTTTATACATTTTTAAAAGGATAAATTGTATTAACATTTAGCAGAGTGTTCATTGCACATCATCAATGTTTAGCTTTTAAGTGCATTAATACTCTATTCAGTTAAAACGTTCCCTGAAAATGCCACACACAGAGATACTATAAATTCCCCAACTGAAAAACTAATACATGAGGGGAAAAAATAGAACTAGCTAATTTGTTCCCTTTCCCACCAAGAAGTGATTGCTTTGTTTCACAGTTATGTGAAAAAGAAGATATATTTTGGCTCTGAAGTGGCTCAAACAAGGACAATGTTACAACTGGCAAAAGAAGAAAACTGCCAAAATGGCGGTCATTACCAAGTGCCTCTAAATCCTCTGCTTTTACTCTGAGCCTCTCCATCAGCTGCGTCTGGGACAGAACCTCACACATTGCCCTAGAGTAGAAGACCAAACTGCCTCCCCCTGCCACATGGTAAACTAAGTGCAGAATAGGAACACATCCTGTTATTGCAATTAAAAAATAGATAGTTGGTTTTCAAATTGGGACTGAAATTTAACTGTTGTGATTTTAGTAATGGGTTAGCCAGTTTTCCTACCTAGAAGCCCTGAGATCTTTGGTGAAGTATTTATCCAATTCTCTCCTTCACTTTGCCTGTTAGATACCATACACAGTAGCCTAGAATCCTTGCTGTGAAAGGGCTTTGTATTACTTGGGTACATTTTTTGAAAAGTCACTTAAGGTGAAGTGAGGGATTTTGAAGAAGGAGCAGCAAGCCAACAAAATCCAGTCTGCAGAGTATTTGTTTAGCTAACACAGGTGTTCTTTCGGGGTTTATTGTTGTTGTCTGTTTTTGTTGAATTTGAGTGTCCTTATAGCAAGTTAGGCAGCATGGAGTTCATTAACAGTTTTCCCTACTCCCTGTTTTTAAAAATAGATATTTTATTGATTTTTTACAGATATGAAGGGAGAGGGATAGAAAGTCAGAAACATCGATGAGAGAGAAACATCGACCAGCTGCCTCTTGCACACTCCCTACTGGGGATGTGCCCACAACCAAGGTACATGCCTTTGACCGGAATTGAACCTGGGACCCCTCAGTCTGCAGGCTGATGCTCTATCCACTGAGCCAAACCGGTTTTGGAAACTCCCTCTTTTTTATGCAAAGTTCCATCCCACATAGGGCATACCTGTAGGCAGTAGAGTTTGGAACAGATAGTTGAGGCTCCACTGAAGGCAGGGCATTTGTTTTGCCAAGTGGACTTTTCACAGAACTGAAATGATCAAATGCAGCAGAGGGTTCTTTCTCTAATCCTATTCCCCAGTCTCCCAATTGATCCTGTGATATGCCCAATATTTTTTTCAATATTTTTAAGCTGCTAGCTAGTTGGTTGGCTTCTACTGTTTATAACCAAGAACCTTGACTGGTACAATCTAGAAATCTTGCTTGCGGTCCTCTGTCGCTACCAATGCTCCTCCTTACTCAGACTTCACATCCCAAGCCCCTTGTTATTTCTCAAGGAAACCACCTTTGACCCCTCAGACTAGGACAGGCACTTCACTCCACTCTCACCTCTGTTACTAAAAATTATAATTCTTTAACTACCATTATGTAATCAATTTTTCTCTAGTAGAATTTTGGTTAAGACAGAAAACAAGACTCTCTTGCTCATTATTGTATCACCAGCATCTCACATGGTACATCTCTCCAAAAGTGAAGGATAAAGTAAACACACACACACACACACACACACACACACACACACACACACACAAAGCTTGGTGCTGTCTTTACTGTCTTTGAGAGCTGACATCCTTCAAGCTTCCATTTTAGTTGGAACTGAAAAAGATATTGTCTCCATTTGTTTTTACATTTCCCTGTGCTTAATCTATTCATTTTAAAATTGGTATTTCCAAAGCTCAGTTTGATCTTACCATCTTCTGTCACCAAGGATTTCAGTTGAATAAATACTTTATTCAGTGAATTCTTTTCCTATAGGAAGGCCAAAACATAAGATTGCCTCATGAACATGGAATTTTAAAACAAAGTTAATTATTTGATGTGATTGTTCAATGGCATCTGGCTAAGGAAACTTGACTGAGCACGGATGCATTCCTGCCAAGATGTCTGACAGGTCCACGAGCCAGCATTCTCTCTACAGGGATGGGAAGCGCCAACTCGATTCTCGGGCCCTCATTTTCTCTGCTGAGAATCTGTTTGATTCCTTCTTTCGTTATGTTCACCATCCCAGCCCGCATTTGATGGTGTGAGGACAATTTATTTTAAAGATAATTTTATGCCTGATAGGTTTGGAGACTAGAAAGTAGGAGAAAGAAAAGCAGAATTCTTAAGAATACCTAAAGTTTTGTGGATCTTTTTTTTCAATGAATCCAGTCAATGTGGCCTGAGGCATAATTAAGATCACAAATCTTTCTACTATTGAAATGAATCACTCAATCCTTCACAGGACCAATTTAAAAGTAAGCCCAAGGGCTACCTCTGGAAACCCCTCCCTTTAACCAAGTTGTGAAGAGCAGTGGACACTTAATGCAAGCCAAAGAAGTGATCCCCGTGTGTCGTTCCTCTTAAGAAGGAGCATTAATACAGGAAGGGATGGAAGCAGGGGGGGGGGGAGGGGGCAGGAGGAACGACTAAAAGAATGAGGAAGAGGGAAGGCGCTCAGCTCTCTGACCAGTTTCATGTTGGCCCCAACACTCAATTGTAATTTCTGCTGCCACTGCCATACCAATTCACTGCCCTTAACTGCTCTAGTCCAGTGAATTCATCTGAGCCTTTCACCTTGCCCAATGACGCAGCACAAGCTTCAAAGGTACATCACTCATGAGCTTCCGATGTACAGGTCCCATTTTAAACTTTCAATATAGGCCACTGCTCCCACATGTGCCTACTCTGACAGGGAGATCTTCCAGCCACAGAGTGCTGGGGGACAAATCTTCCTACATGATGTCCTATAACTAGCTAATCCAATACCTGCCTTTCTTCTGTGTGAATGCTCCATAGGGGACATTCACAAATACAAGAACGTATTTGAAAACACCTCAGTCAATCTGATATTCTAATAAGGTAGTCTCAAATGGAAAGTGGAGATTACATTTCTTTGACACTGCAAATTCATCCAACTTTTCTCCAAGGTCGCTATGCAAAAGATACCTGGAGAAAACTTTATCAGGCCCCAAAATATCCTAACATATACTTTTCCTGGGTCAAGGGTTCCTGCTTCTTCCATTTGCTTAAGGGATCTTCAAGAAACTCCTGAGGAGGAGTGGGACAGGAAGAGATTTACCAAAGAACTTATACACATATTATGCATAACCCATGGACACAGACAATAGTGGGGTGAAGATCTAGGGCCATGGTCAGCAAACTGCGGCTCGCAAGCCACATGTGGCTCTTTGGCCCCTTGAGTGTGGCTCTTCCACCCAAAAAAACAGCTTGGATGACTCTATTTTGAAAAAGTGGCGTTAGAAGAAGTTTATGTTTAAAAAATGTGGCTCTCAAAAGAAATTTCAATTGTTGTACTGTTGATATTTGGCTCTGTTGATTAATGAGTTTGCTGACCACTGGTCTAAGGCAGTGTTTCCCAAATTTCTCTCATGGTGAGAATCACTTGGTGGAGTTGTTAAAATGCAAATTCCTGAATCCCAACTAAGAAGTGCTAAACTAGAATTTTGGGGAACATATAGGTAAAATTGTATACTTAACTAGTGCTCTAAGCTTAGGTAAAATTGTATACTTTACTAGTGCTCTAAGCTTAGGTAAAATTGCATACTTAACTAGTGCTCTAAGGTTAGAGCACTAGTTAAGTATACAATTTTACCTATATGTTCCCCAAAATTCTAGTTTAGCACTTCTTAGTTGGGATTCAAGAATCTGTATTTCAACAACCCACCAGGTGATTCTCACCATGAGAGAAGTTTGGGAAACACTGGTCTAAGGGAAAGGAGGAGGACAGGTGTGGAGTGGAGGAGGTCAGTAGCGGGGGATGGGGGACATCTGTAATACTTCCAACACTAAAGGTAGTTTTTTAAAAAGAAACTCCTCTAGAATAAGGAAAATATTCTTTTTTAAAAATATATTTTATTGATATTTCACAGAGAGGAAGGGAGAGAGATAGAGAGCTAGAAACGTCGATGAGAGAGAAACATCGACCAGCGGCTTCTTGCACACCCCCTACCGGGGATGTGCCTGCAACCAATGTACATGCCCTTGACCAGAATCGAACCCGGGACCTTTCAGTCCCCAGACCGACGCTCCACCACTGAGCCAAACCGGTTTCAGCAGGAAAATATTCTTGAAATTGTCCCCTCATAGTCACCTAGCAGAAAAGTGGCTTACAGTTTCATTCACCAATCAAGAAGCAAAAAAAAAAAAAAAAAAGGTTCTATTTTGCCAGGCACTCTTCATACCTCTTTTCTGAGGAAATATATACAGGCTAAATTTAATAAAGATGCTATAAGAAGATGTAGAATTGACTTGAGAGATATAACACAGTAGATAATTAGACAATTTGCAGAGAGTTACCCTTGGTAACAGTACCCTAAATTTGTCCAAGTATTAACACTTCCTAGATGCAGCCTTTGTGTTTGGAGGTTACTGACACCCCACTCCCATGTCTATAGGGTAAGCCGACGTCGCAGGTCTACACTAATTCTGTTTCCCTGGGCACAGTGATTGGTATAATATAAGGATAATATGGAAATTAGTTTTCTGGTGGCGTATACAGCCAACTCCGCCCCTGGTGCCGTGTTTTATGTTCACCAGCACTTGTGGTGGCAGGTCCCTCTGACCAAATATGTCATTATAGCTGAAAACAAGCAAAAGATCCTACTAGGTGACATGCAGAAACAGATCCATGGTTCAACATTAACCTATGAAAACAAAGTTGTTGCTTTAAGGAAAGAAGCTCTCTTTCCCACTAGATGAGATGTGTAACCAGCACTCTAACAGTCTGCCTTAAAATAGAGCCAATCCAGAGGAAGCAGAACTAGCAATACATCCGGGTCATATCAGATGCAGAGTGCTCAACCAATAAAACAATCCAACTTCCTTTTTGGTTGCATTATTTTGGTTTGGGATTTTTATGACAAGAGTCTCATCAGATACATAGGAACCAATTAGCATATTAGAAGGTTTAAGTAAATTAGTGAGGTACTGGGTAGAAAGGAAAAGGTGGTGAAGCACGTTTTCTTTTTCTCTTTAAATGTGTGCCTCTTGTAACCACTCTAACACAGGAAGCAGTTTAATTGGAAATAGGCTAACAGAGTTCTAAGAATAATCATCTAAGGCTAACTGCCTCTGCAGTTTGGGTGTCAGATAAATTGGTTCTCCCATTATAAAGTGCAACTCTTCTGATTAGTATTTGATTAAACAATAACAAAAAAATAACCTCTTGGAACTGAAATATTAACAGCTTTTGAATTCCATTTTTTTTAGCAAGATAATGAGCATAGCACATTGTTTAGCATGCTTTTAATTGGATGAGTATCAGATATATGGTGTTTTTCTCTCATTGATGCCTTGTGTGCTAAGAATTTCATTACATCCTAGAATTACCACATAAAAAGGTCCCTGTATTTGTCATAAATATATTCCTACACACAAGGATAATTATCATAAGTCCTTTCAAGTATCCACTTGAAGTCATGAAAACTTCATCTGGTTGAAAGATTCTGCTTTTGACCATGATTTGTTTTTACAAAATGGATTTTTTTTTAAAAAGAGGGAAATGTGAGTGGACTTTTATTTTCACTAATAAGTCCCAAGCACTTACCCACTCCATGTAGTTCTGTAAGAAGAGGAAAATGTGGTCCTGGCCTCCAGAAGTTTATAAACGGGTTCTAGTTACAAAATGGGCAGGGTCCAAACACTTTACAAGTCAAATAAATATAATGGTGAACTATTAAGAGAAAACAATTGGTGTGTCATCAGAGGGAAGTAGGTTAGCCAGGAAAGGCTGCTTCAACATTCAGCAATACTTAAAGAGTCACATAGTACCCCCAAATCAATCATTTTCCCCTTCATCAATTCAGCAAGTGATTATGTACACATGCTATGTGTTAGGTGCTGAGTGAGATGCCCGGGATCCTTGCTTCAGTTGTCTTTTCTTTTGGACACACATCAGTTGTGCAGAAACATTACCCTGGCTCATGACACTATCACAGATTCATTCAGGGGCCATAATTGGGTTGTCCACTGTGTGTGGCTATTATAAATACATGTTCATGCTTCCTGATGTGCATTATTGTTTATATCTATGGAAATGGAATTGCTCAGCCAAAGGTATACAAATGTTCTAATTTACAAGATTATGCTAAATTATTCTTTAAAAGTCATTGAACCCATGTTTGTTCCTGCCAGTAATAAATAAGAAATCCAGCTGACCCACATTCTCACCAACACCTGGAATGGTGACTGCTTAATGTTTTCTAGTCTACCACGTATAAAATGGTATGCCACTGTGGCCTTCTTTTCCTAATTAAAGTTAAGCAGCTCTTCATGCATTTTGTAGTAATGGACATGTGATTTCTTAATTTTTGACTCTGTTAATATCCTTAACATTATAGATATAAAAATAACAGAATAACACATGCAAGATTCTAGCAAGTCAACAAATGATGGACAATCACTTAAGAGCTAAAAGTCCCTCCTATGCTTTACTTCTTGGGGGATAGGTAAAAGAGCACTTGGGCTTTGGCCTAGTAATGACAGGAAATATTAACCTAACCCCTAACTATTGTTCACCTTATTTTATATGAAGCAAGTTTGCTTCAGAATTCCCGATTTTCTTGGCTCCTAACCACTTGCCTGCCTGCCTGATCACCCCTAAGCACTCGCTGGCCTGCCTGCTTGATCACCCCTAACTACCTCTGCCTACCTGCCTGATTGCACCTAACCACCTCTTTCTCTACCCCCACCTGCTGCCGAGGCTTCATCCAGAATTATGTCCAGAAGGTTGTTCAGCTGTCTGGTCTAATTAGCATATTATACTACTATTATAGATAGTCTAGAGCAGCCACGGGCAAACTACGGCCAGCGGGCTGGATCTGGCCCACTCGGCTGTTCTATGTGGCCCTCAGAGCCGAAAGAGCTGAGGGTTCTCTTGCTCTCCCCTCTGCTCCACCCTCATGGTTTAAGCACCTACCAAAGGCTCCACCTACCATCACATCATGTATAAGGATTTCAACAAAGGAATTATGTAGGGGCACAATCAGAGAATAACAACTATACTTCTAGTGTATTGTCTTCCTCAACATTCCATTGTATTTGAAGTAGGCAAATAAATTTGCATTATTACCTGTGGACAAATGGAATTAAAGAGAAATGGGGCAACTGTCCAAAAGCCACAGAGAAATGAGTCCCACAGACAGACCTGGAAGTCACGTCTCCTAAATTCTACTGTGTCCTATGATTGGGCAATCCGCTCTCCACTCTTGTGATAAATGGGTTACAAGAAAATAAGTACAATTCCAATATTTCATCATTCAAAGCATAGTTTTTTAAAAATGAGGTACAAATGTACCATTTGATCAACTATTTTAATTCTGTGTGTATTTAAGGAATCCGTGAAGAGCTTTTGAAACTAGTTACCAAACACCTCAACTCTTTGTCTGTCCTTATAAAAATCCCCAGATGTCACAACTGTCACACCTACTTGTTAAATTGGAGAAACTCTTGAACCACAGTAAGCAGATGCTAGAACAGATGGACAGTTTCTTTGGGGCTGAGAGAAAGATATTTCCAATTAAGAAATGCCTGGACACTGTTTTATCTCCCTTCTAGTTGACTGAACTAGGAGATTTCCTTATGCCAGTTTACAATTTAAAAAAACCACACACACTGTTTCCCTTAATATTCTTTATTGCTTCACATATCCATACGCATTAGCTTAACATTTGCTCACTTTTATGTTCTCCTCATAAAATCGCTATGGTGCTTTTCAAATATTGAGAATTAATGAAATGTTTTTATGTAATGGTTCTACTTCACACCTTTATCCTTATCTACTTTGTGTCAAGTCTGTGTCTTCCGTTTCCTCTCCATTCACTTACAGCTGTAAACTCTCTATTACGTGCGTAATCCTGGCTTATTCAGTATGTTATCCCCTAACTACCCAAAGAGAAGCATCACAATGCAAAGTAAAACAGCGTGCGTGGGGCAGGAATGGCAGCAGATGTCAGCTTTTGTACCAACAATTGTCCGCCCCCCCCCCCCCGAGTGCAGTCGGAGCCATCCACTGGGCAGCTTCTCTGACAGGCACACTCACCGGGCCCCGATCATTCTTTTGAGCCCTTTCCACTGCTACCACCACCTCCAGTTCCTCACTCTCTTCAAATTACCACTAACTTGAGGACAGGCTGGCAGCCTTCCCCGAAGGGTGTGAGGGAGATGCACAGCAGCTCACCACATAACCCGCATCTTGAGATAAAATATCAGTCCTATTCTTTAAATGTCCTCAGCCATTTAAATATGCTTATTTTTTTAAAAAATATATTTTTACTGATTTCACAGAGGAAGGGGGATGTAGACAGAGAGAAGCATCAATGATGAGAGAGAATCATTAATTGGCTGCCTCCTGCATGACCCACACTGGAGATCAAGCTTGCAACCCAAGCATGTGCCCAGCAAACTGTGACCTCCAGGTACTTAGGTCTGGGCTCAGCCACACAGCCATGCTGACCAGGCTAAGTGTGCTTAATTTTTTAGTGCAGTTTAAGTTTCTCAGCATAATTTAGCAAAAGGTACAGGGAGTACCCATATACCCCTACTCCCCCCCAACCC
The DNA here is from genome assembly GCA_963924515.1 of Vespertilio murinus. NCBI lineage: Eukaryota > Metazoa > Chordata > Mammalia > Chiroptera > Vespertilionidae > Vespertilio > Vespertilio murinus. Next base: position 51,477,453 of record OZ004711.1, on the reverse strand, counting down.
CCAGACACACACACACACACACACACACACACACACACACACACACAACCTCTCCCACTTTCAACATCCAGCACCACAGTGGTACATCTGCTAAAATCGATAAACCTGCACTGACACATCACGTCCCCAAATCCATAATGTATACTAGGGTTCACCCTTGGTGTTAAGCATTCTATGGGTTTTAACAAATATGTAAGGACATGTATCCACCATTGTAGTATCACACGGAATAGTTTTACAGGCTTGGAAATCCTCTGTACTATGCCTATTCGTCTCTCCACCCCCCTTCCCTGGCAATCACTGATCTTATTACTGTCTCTCTATTTTTGTCTTTTCCAAATTGCCATATAGTTGGAATCGAACAGTATATATACTTCTCGGTTTGTTTTCTTTAACTTAGTAATATGAATTTAAGGGGCCTCATCTCATGACTGGGAAGCTCATTTCTTTTTAGCACTGAAGAATATTCAATTGTCTGGAGGTACCACAATTTATTTACTCATTTACTGAAGGACATCTTGGTTGCTTCCAGGTTTGGACCATTATAAATAAAGCTGCTGTAAAGATCCCTGCATAGGCTTTTGTATAGATATATGTTTTCAGGTTCTGGATTATATAAGAGTGTTTAGTTTTATAAGCAATTGTCAAACTGTCTTCCAAAGTGGCTGCGTACCATTTTGCATTTCTTCCAACAATGAATGAGAGTCCATGTTGCACCACTTTCTTCCCAGGATTTGGTGTTGTCAGTGTTTAGGATTTTGGCCATTCTCATATGTGTGTAGTGGTATCTCATTATTGTTTTTAATTTGCAATTCCTAATAACATATGTTGCTAAATATCCTTGTCCCTCACCAGGGACAGAGCTCACAACCTGAACATGGGCCCTGACAGGCATCAGACCATGACCTCCTGGTTTATAGGTCGAACATCCACCACTGAGCACACTGGCCAAGCCTAAGATGTATTTTAAATGAATCAACACATTCTAGAAAACAACTTAATGAGTGAATAGGACACCTGCTTTCCAACTTCAAGGAGGATTATTACATTTCTTATGCCATGTAAGAAAATATTTGAAGGATGAACTACTGAGATTTACCTAAAGGGTATATTAAAAACATTTCTTAAGAAATTATGATGCCTATCCTTGGTAAGACATGAAATGTATGAGGAAATATAAAGTAGAAGGAGATAGTAATACATGGCTAGTACAATATAAATGAGCCCTCAAAATTGTGAGGCAAGCATTAAAACAAAGTGGCCACGTAATTAATGAGCTGAGAATCATACAATGATACCTTTTTTTTTTTGAGGATTCCAGCTGTATCAAGATATATTCATTTTGGGTGAATAAAATTCCACTAATGTTCCTTAGAGTCTTTAGCTTTAAACTTCTATTAAAATATGCCTTGGTTGCCCAAGCTGGTTTGGCTCAATAGATAGAGCATCAGCCTGTGGACTGATTGGTCCCACGTTCGATTGCAGCCAAGGGCACATGTCTGGGTTTCTGGCTCAATCCCCAGTGGGGGGTGTGCAGGAGGCAGACAATCAATGATTCTCTCTCATCATTGATGTTTCTCTCTACTCTCTCTCTCTCTCTTTCTCTACCCCCCCTCTCTAAAATCAATAAAATATATTAAAGGAACAAAATATGCCTTGATTTATTTTAAAGATTTAGGAGTATTTCTCAGACACTAACACCGAATGAAATAGGGATAATCATTACTATTCATGTCTGTTGTAGTACCACCTGTACATGCCTTAAAACCACTGGATTCGCATTTATAAAGACACCTCTCATACCCTGAAGTTACTTTGGTTTCTGCCTTCTATGACAGCAGGTAAACAGAAATGTGAGGAAATTAAATGAATTTTTACACATGAGAAGTTTAAAGACACAAAGGCAATCATTCTAAACTATCTTCCCTAAAAACTGTCTCCTGTTTACCAAGCTTCTTTAAAAAATCAATTAAAAAAAAGACAAATGTCTAAAATTCAACGATGTGTGTAAACAAATAAAAATACATTACTTTCCTTTGAAAATGTAATCAGTAAATTGCTAAGCTTTATAAGACTAGTTCCTTATCAAGATTTAGTAGCAAAATAAAAGATTAAAAAACAAAACTTTACCCTCATTACAGAATTAGGATGTATATATTTATCTCTTTTCCCCTTTAAATTTTATTTAATTTTACATATAGTTTGTAGGTTTTCTGTACTTATAAATAAAGCCTTTTGTTGTTTTCCAAAATAAAAGACACAATGATCCCTCTAATTCTTTCTAAATTAAGGTTCTACAGTAAAACCGCCATTATCTCTTTATGTTCATTGCTTTTCTTCAGAAAACAAGTTTGAAAGTTAAATACCTCCATTACAAGCCAACAAAATAGGATCACTTCTTAACTGTGTACCCAATGCTCCATTTGGGGCCTCTTTTGCAAATGTGTGATTACATTTTTATGCAATCAAAGCAGTAAAAATGTCTCCGCCAAATTAGTTTGTATCCCCACAACCAAATAGACTTTCAGTGTGTGAAAACAGAAGTTGACTGAGATTTGAGGAGACTGTTTTATTTGAAATGAATGTCTCTTCATTCTTCACCCACTCCAAACAAAGGGCTCCTCGCTTTTTAATACCAACAACGAGAAACAATTACAGACTGGTGAGTAGCTTTTCAAGTCATCAGCCCAGCTGAGAAATTGGCCATTGACAGCTGGACTGATGGGACATTAGGAGTCGTCAAAGGAAGCCCATAAGAACCATATGGAGTGACATATAGCAACATTTTTAATGTGCCCATCAGAAATTCCCACAGCTGACGATGTTCATACAGCTGTAGGTTATTAGGAAGGAGCCTTAAGTGAAGGAGGGAGCCCTCTTTAGGGTCATTCACTGTCATAATAATGTTAACTAAAACCCGCTGGTGGTGAAGAAACTTAATATATCGCTGTATATATCAATATACAGCAATATAGAGCAATATAGAGCAATATAGAGCAATAATATATCGCTGTATTTTGATGGTTGACATAAGCTATAGGGAACTCTATCTTTACTTTTGTGTTTTCAGAAATTAATTCTATGTCTGAGCTTTACAGTGATCTCAAGGAGTTAATATGTGTGGTTTGTTTGGTTGTGTTTTTTGCCTAACTTGCATAGTTCTTAAAATTCAAAAATATGACTTTATTAAATCAGTAAAAGTTCATTTGAGTTAAGACACACACACAAAAAGAAAGGAAGGAAGGAAGGAAGGAAGGAAGGAAGGAAGGAAGGAAGGAAGAAAGAAAGAAAGAAAGAAAGAAAGAAAGAAAGAAAGAAAGAAAACACACCCACAACACAAAAAGAGAATCTCTAAATAATTTCTTGAATACCTCAAGTGAATAATCAAATTTATGGCTTACAAGCAACATGAAAGTTTTAGAATGCTATCCTGGGTAGTCAAAGCTCCATTTGAAATATAGGGTTGGTTGTACTCCTCCACAAATTATTTCTTTAACATTATTCATAACATGTTAAAATATATTACTGCCTGGTCAGCAGGGCTCAGTGGTTGAATATCAACCTATGAAACGGGAGCACACGGTTCGATTCCAGGTAGGGGGACATGGCTGAGTTGCACCCGGTGATGGGCAGGCAAGAGGTAGCAGATCAGTGATTCTCTCTCAGCATTGATGTTTCTATCTCTCCCTCACCCTTCCTCTCTGAAAGCAATAAAAAATATATTTACAAAATAAAAATAATAAAATGTATTACTTATTTATAGATTCAGCAATTCAATAAAAAGTAGCTTTAAGACAAAACCAGTTTGGCTCAGTGGACAGAGCGTCGGCCTGCACACTGAAAGATCCCAGGTTCGATTCCGGTCAAGGGCATGTACCTTGGTTGTGGGCACATCCCCAGTAGGGGGTGTGTAAGAGGCAGCTGATCGATGTTTCTCTCTCATGGATGTTTCTAACTCTCTATCCCTCTCTCTTCCTCTCTGTAAAAAAAATCAATAAAATATATATATTTTAAAAACCTATTTTTAGAAATGGTTACTTGCATTGCACACCACTTGCTAAATAATGATATCAAAAACTTGATGAATGAATCCTCAAAAACAAATAAATCAATAAAATATACTTTTAAAAATGTAGCTTTAAGATAATACAACATATAACTGTCATTCTATCATGGACAAGCCAGGTTCTTTTTCCATTTAAATTCCAAGTATGCCAATATTCAGAAAAATAATTTAAGAGTAATCAATGACTTCCTCTATCGTTCCTTCTAAGGGCACTTAAGAAGCACTTGTTATGTGCAGCAGCCTGAGATCCCGTGATTAATAACTGTGGCTCAATTTCGAAGCTTCTGTTTCTGGATGGGGCGAAGAGAAATGAAGTCACGTGCTGAGCCAAATGTCCTGGCTTCTATATCAAGCCAGGAAGGGACTGCCAAAGAGTCACTCATAGCTCATTATAAGATAATGAACGGAATCTTCTCACGTGTGTAGATGCTTTACACAATGAGGATAATATTGTTGAATCAATAAAAGCACTTAATCAAAAAAACACAACTAAGAAACCAATGAAATAAAAGAAAAGGCAGGTTGTCAAGTTTCACTTGTAGTGCTTCTCAGTTAATGAACAGCCCTTGAGCCAGGACCGATCCTGACGGAAAGTGTCACTGTGAGGCTCTGCCATTTCTTTCTATTCACTGCGCCCAGTTGTCTGTCATCCACAGACAGCACATGTGGCATCACGCAGACCGGGAGGTGTGAGTGGGGGGCAGGTTCGGCTGCTGACAGCCTGGCCAGCAAATACCCGAGGAGGACATCCTGCTTGTTGCAAAGCGACTCCTTACCCCAGAACACTCTATTGATTCCCCTCTGTCACTTGATTTTTAAGTGTTTGTGCTTTCAAATTTCTGGCTCATGTTGTACGGTTGTATGAGATGGTCAGTCAGGTACAGCCACAAGGGGAGGCAGAAGAGAAACTCAGGAAAACAAAGTTTATTATATTCACATGTCCTAGAGACAGGAGACACACTATACGGGTCACATGGAAAGACACCAGGGTGGTCAGGAGGCAGAAGGCAGGGGCAGGGCAGAGTTTAGGCCTCGTCCTTTATTGGGGTTTCTGTGGGGAAAACAAACCAGGGCAGGCAAGGGATTTCTGGTTAGCTGGTTTGAGTAATTTAGGCGGACTCTGGGCTATAAGGATGTTTCTCTAGTCGCCTGGTGCCTGGTCCAGGGACGATTGGGGCACAGGAATATTGCTCCTGGGTGCACAGGCAGATACAGGAAGTGCGGCTCCAGATTGGCTGGTTGCACATCAGAGGCATATTCTGGCTGGGCCCTTGCTCTCAGCTAGCTCTAGGAGGGGCAGCTCCCCCCAGCCAGAAAGATTTTTTTAAGATGTCAAAACATTATAATAAAGAAGAAAACACACACTCATGCATGCAACTCCCCACCACCACCACCCTCCCCCCCCAAAAAAAACAACACACCAACCATGGTCTTAATATTAACTGAATTAAATAAGTTAAACTAAAACAACAACAACAACCTTACATTAATTTATCTTTAAACAAAGATAGCAGTAAATCAAGGCTACTTATTCATTGTGCTTTTCAGAGTGCTTTAAGAAGACTGATGTTGATTTGTTCTGCATCAAAGATTTCTTTAGACAGCCATTTTTAGTTTCAGAAATCGGCAGAAAAGCCAAATGAGACACAGTCTGAGCTTCACAGCTCTCTCACTTGTGAGCTGTACTTCAAACTCCTCATTTTCCTATACCTCTCCCCCCCTTCTAGTGAGTGAAGGCTTGGATATCCTTGTTTCTATCTAAAAGGGAGGACAGAGCAACAACCAGTGTTACACACACACACACACACACACACACACGTATCACACAGAGGCCGCGCTGGCTGAGGTCATGGCCGTCACGGAGAAGAAATGGCTATGGCCAGAACAAGGATTGGTTACGGCCCGCCTTGGCGAAGCTCCAGGGCTGGGTCTCGCTCTGTGCTGTTGCCTTAATGTGTAGGTGACTGCTCCAGGCTAATGGAAAGGGACCATTTGTAAATGTTCACATAGTAAAGGTCGCGAAAACTCACAAGAAACAGATTATGTCTAGTATGTCCAAAGTGGTAGAAATCCTTGGAAGATGTTTGCTGTCTGTTGCATGGGTAGGTGGCCACACACCTCGGTTTCCCTGATTCCCTCCAGGCTTGCGCCTGCTGCCCAGGGTGTGTTGAACAGCATGTTCAAAAGTGTTTTCAAAAGTGTCTGATGGGTAGAGTTCAGATTCGCGCTCCCCCGTTTTCCAGGACAAGGGCAGCCAGTTGCTTGACCTGTCCCAGCACTATCAGTGGGACAGCGGAGCTTGCCCCAGAGGGTGGTTGTGGGAACTGTATGCACTAGGTGAGGTGCGGAGAGCAGGGCCTGGTACTTGGCAAGTACCCAGCAAGAGTTAGCTATAATGTTACCAATGGCACTTATTTTATAACTCAAAGATATTGTGGAGTAGCTTCTTAATTTTGTAGTCTTCATTCGTTATCTGCCTATAAATATATATGAAATAAATATCTAGAGAGAATATACATTCTCATTAAATATAATGTAAAAATGGCCTGAGGTAAGTAAAAAAAAAAGCATCAAGTATCAATTGATTTTTTAAAAATTGAAGATGTCCATGTAATAAATAGATGTAGAGAGCACTATTTATTCAACACAAAGATGCAATTTTTCTCTTACTGATTCTCAATACAGAAAATGACTTGCAATCAATGTGTTTAAATGACTTTGTACCTCCTAAACACAAATAATTTTTTGAATCGTGAGACTTATCATCATTAAAATAATGATATTTGGAAATATCTATATATATACACACATTTTTATAAATATATGTCAAATACCATCTTTTCAGATGTGTATGTGTATGCTTGTGTGGAAACTTGCTTAATTCATAAGAAAATATATTGATACAGTTGACCATAAAAATTAAGACATTTAAAGAAAATGACAAATTTAGTCACAAAATGGAAGAAGACACAACACATATAACAAAAGGTGATAGTATCGGAAATATATAAAAAGTCATACAATTAATTAGATAAAAAAATAGAAAAATGAGAACGATATAGGAATAAGTATTTCATACAAAAGAAATACATTTGTCCAATAAAGAGATAAATTTTAATATAGCTCATGAAAAAAATCTTGACAATATATGTAAGATTACAATGCTTTTTTCATTTTTCAAAATTTATGGGAAAAGTGAAGAAATCTGATAATACCAATATTAGAGAGTAAAACTGTCTCACCAGTTTTATAAAAATAATTTGTGAAGTCATAAATCTTATAGATTTAAATATTAGTATACCCTATGGCCAGTAATTGCCTTCAAGGGATAGTTCTATGAAAATAATTTGTAAAGTCATAAATCTTGTAGATTTGAACACTAGTATACCCCATGGCCAGTAACTGCCTCCAAGGACTTATTTAGATGTATAAATATTTAGACAATAAGAGAGCTCCTCTATCACAGTTCAGAATAGCAAAAGCTTTGAAATTCCAAATACCCATTCACAGAAAAATTAATAAATTTGGTATGTACAGTAAAAATTAATTACAATGATGTATGAACTTAGGAACAATATTGGAAAATATAAAAGTAAATAAGCAAAACTCAATATGTTGTTTAGATATATAGGTATCCTCTGGTTTATGTATGGGCGATAAAACTATTTTTAAAAGGCATAATAAGTACAAAATTTGGAATATTACTTACCATTGAAGGGAGAGAAAGGGATCAGAAAAGAATGTATAGATAATTTTTAGATAAACGTAATATCCCAGTTTTTGATTAGGTTATAGGGTCCTGGGCTGTTTTATATTATGAAGACAAATAAATAAAAGAGGGCCATGCTTATTCAAATGATGACAGTGTATCCTGGAACAAGATTTATGGTTAGCCCAACCCCCGGCATCTGGGGTCCAGAAAAGATGGCAGCTCCTCTTAAAAGATTAGTGGTGGCTGGTTATTTGTTTTTATTGATTTTACTTGTTCTATTTTGTGTTGTACTTAGTATCTCATGAGAATTACTCCATGTCATTACTTCTTTCACAGTAAATGTCAAGAGATAAAATTTTACAGAAAAAAGATAATTTCCTTTTATTCTGTAAATAGTTATGAAATCTATGATGATGGCTACTTGATAAGCAATGGACACTATTACTGATACCTTCAAAGAACCACCAAGTGACTGGGGAAATTGATGAGATAGCACAAACAACAAACTGATTTGCTGTCAGAAAACATCAACTAGAGAAGCTGATTTGCTTCTTCTTTGGAGGGGGAGTGGAATGAAAACAGATTCATTATTTACATAGTAGAGAGTGAAGAGCCAGGAGAAAATGCTCTTTTCCTTGCTGCCAATTACCTTTATTTTGCAGATAATTAACTGCTGCCCAAGCCATGCTCTCCAAGTTCCTAGTGGTGAGTACTAACAGGTGTAGTGGAATCAAGTCCAATATCAAATTCTATAATGTAAGTGTATATTTCCTTTGTAGATACAATTGGAGAGAAAACATGTGGCATTGCCGAAACTAGTTTGGCTCAGTGGTAGAGCGTCTGTCTGCGGACTGAAAGGTCCTGGGTTCAATTCCGGTCAAGGGCATGTACATTGGTTGTGGGCACATCCCCGGTGAGGGTTGTGCAAGAGGCAGCTGGTCGATGTTTCTCTCTCATCGACGTTTCTAGCTCTCTACCTCTCTCCCTTCCTCTCTGTAAAATATCAATAAAAATTTTTTAAAAAAAAGAAAACATGTGGCACAAAATGGTTTCTAAAGACTCAAAGAGAGGGAGCTTTTGACATTCATTCATCTTCTAATTATACCTCCCTACATTTAGATTAAAATATTATAGAAAAGCACAAAGTGAGGCACAGTATGCTTTGCACTTGGTAATTTTAAGTGTAAAATTAAAAATTGCTGTTGAGATCAATCAAATTCCTGGCACCTGAACAAAGAATATATAATTTAGAGGTGTACTAAATGTCAATGAAATAGCTTGAGCAGACCAATTAAAATAAAACATAAAACTATAAATTTGAGCCAACCTACGAAATCTGTTCATAATTATGTAGCTAATTATCCACTCTACATAGTGCGGTCTTCACTAACTCCAGAAATCAGAGAGCATAAATATTCTCCACTCAGAACTTTAAGAAGACATGTCATGAAGTCTCAGAACTTTAAGAAGACATGTTGAAGACAACAGACTTGGCATTTGATCATTATCTAATTTCCAAATTGGTGATGTCAAGAAGTTCTGCTAGGGAGCATGTGTGCATCTGTTTCCTCACATGGCTGCTCTGTAGCTGTGCTTCATGACTCATCTGTTTTCAGCCAGAGCACTGTCTCATTCCAGAGGAGCCGGGAGTGGGGTATAGTGAATAGGGAACAAAGGCAAAGACCTATGTGTCATTCATTCATGCAATATTTACTCTGTGTCTCCTACACCCGATACACTGTGCTGAATGCTGGCGGGTCGTGTTGAACAGAATTGGCAAGGCCCTGCCCTTCGTACAGCTTATGGTCCTTTGGGGGAGGCAGCCAGGTCCACGGGGAACTGGGCTGCAGAGCGGCATTGTGATAGCGGAAGCACAAGGGCTGCAATGCTGTCAGCAACCTGGACTTGAAGAATCCACAGACGCATTACCAAAAGAGTGTTCTCGTGGAAGAGCTGCACATATGGGTCACCTAGAATCTTTTCTTAAAACTGCAAAGAACAGGCCACACTCAGATCAATGAAAATGACAATCTCTAGGAATGGGATACGAGCAGTCGTAGTTTTTTTTTTTTTTTAAGCTCCCCGGGTGACACCGATATGTACACAAGTTTAGGAACCACTTATCTTAGAACAGGAAAGTAAACGAAGGGGAACTGAAACTGCTCTCTGTATAAAGGGCCTGGTATAATGCTCAGGCTACAAACTCAAAGGTGTGCGATTGTTGTTGGTTTTTTATTAAAAAAAAGCTCTTTATTTTCTATAAATGACTATAATTTCTCTCTTAAGCCACAAATTCCACCAGGGGGCCGAAATATGTACTCAGTCAATTCATGGTTTCTCTTCCTTCTTCCCTTTGTTCTTTATTCACTGGGGCTGTGTTAGGGAGAGTTATAAAGTACCAAGGCCAGCGAGAAGGGTTAGCAGAGATGAGCATCTATCTAATCTCCCGATAATATCACCCACTGAATCCTCTCAACACAAGGCTTCTCCAGTCTGAGTTCTGAAATCCCCAAGGCAGCTGCCTCCTCGCCTCCACAGGGCCTCGCAGGTCCCCAGGCTCACTGCTCATAGCCCCCTGCTCTTGGCCACTCCGGAGACATCTGCACCACCCACATCATATGAAAGTTCAAAGGATGTAATAGCCCTTAAAAATAGCATAGAAAGGAATTACTGAGAATAAAAAACACTGGTTAGTAATATATCAAAGTAAATCATGATCCTCATTTCTCCTTTTCATTGACTAATTATGCTAAAGAAGTTTTAGGTTTGTTAAAATTTGTTTGGCTTGTTATCAGTATTATTTTCAACCTTCTGCTTTCTTCCTGAAATCTTTTTAAGCGAATTGTGCATTTTGTGAGGTTTAATATTTTTTTACATAAAATACAGAATCCATAAGTCCATTTAACTGAAGGCACAGACTGTAATACTGTATAATATAGTGAGTGCTGAAAAGCTAGGAGAATGGCCCAGTCTGCATCTCCACTTCAGAGAATTCCCACTGCTCCCTCAGGAAGCCTCCCAGACCACAAAGTGACTCATGACTGGCTGATGAGGCACGGTGCCAATTTTTTTAAGAACAGTGAAATTTTTCATAAATACAAGTTAAACCCGTTTAATGATAAATGTTGGCCAGCATCTGTCTTACAGTATTTCTTCAGTTCCTATCTGAATCTCTGTTTTGCATTCTCATCCCAGGACTGTGTTTCTAGCATCAGCAAATAGTAAACAATTAAAATGAGAGCTTATATTTATGGGTGTGAAATCATAGTTCCTTTGTGATTTTATGTCTTTTTTTTTGATCCCTCAAAAACTGAATTCCTCAGAATATTCATATTTAGGACCTATTATATCTCTAGATCACTGCCCATTTAAAAGATGCAAAAATATACTGGAATACCAAAGGATCGTTTTTTGTTAGGATAATGTAAAACATAATAGCAGTTTAGCAAATGTTTTCATAAAATATTCTTTTTAAAAAATATATTTTATGGATTTTTCACAGAGAGGAAGGGAAAAGGATAGATAGCCAGAAATATTGATGAGAGAGAATCATCGACCAGCTGCCTCCTGCATACCCCCACCAGGGATGTGCCTGCAACCAATGTACATGCCCTTGATCAGAATGGAACCTGGGACCTTTCAGTCTGCAGACCGACACTCTATCCATTGAGCCAAACTGGTTTAGGCTAAAGTATGCTTTATACTAGGTCAAAGGTACTGCAGATTTAGAGAAATACTGGAAGGAAACAAGAAATCAAATTAACAATTACGTGTTAAGTGGTTGGAAAATGAGTATTTTAGTTTCATATTTCCTTGATTTTTTTCATGGATTATTATAATGCTGAACATAATATTCAATGATGTTTATTATGCTAACTATAAACAGAACTAAAATTCTGCTCACTAGAATATACAGGGCATGGAAAAGTAAGACTACAGTTGTCCATATGGAAAATAATAAAATAACCAATGAGTAATAATAAGAATAAACCCTGCATTTTGCAAACTCACAATTGTAAACCTACTGCTGTCCTACCCTGTAGTTCAGGGCATGTCATGGCTTGAGTAAAAAATTTTTAAACTATAACTTAAACCTGGTTAGTCAGCAGCACAAGAATTAGGATGCTCCTAAGCATTATAAAGGAATACTGCTTTCTACAAAGCCTTTTCCATATCTGAAAATTAAGGGTCTAACTAGTGTGGTAGGCTTGTTTTTAAATTGCAATATGGTGGTATAGATGTGTCAAAGCATTTATCGTTCATCAATAAAAATGTACTCAGTCTGAGTGCTTTTAAATATGCATGAGTATGCTCCCAGTGACTCTATGGTCATTTACTTGCTACGTGGCAGCCTGCCTGGTCGCCTGTTAACTGATCAGAGAAGCAGTTCAGAACTCAATGTGGTAAAACAGAGAAAGTTCAGGCTCACAACCCTGGCTCTGAGCATTGAGTGACACTACATGGCATCTGAAAAATGAATGGAAAGAGCTCTAAATGAGAACAAGAATGAGCAAAACTGTTGCATTTTTATTGAGAAAGGAATAGGAGCATCGTCCTGGCTCAGAGCAACGTTCTGTGTAAAAGATGATCTTCCTGTACAATGATGCTTTTCCTCCTTAAAGCAAGCAGATTCCAGGTCACACTCTGTGCCACAAGCGTGAGTTCTTACAGACACAATGGGAATGGGATCTGGGCAATGGGAGGAAGAAGAGGACCGAATGGACCCACCTTCTTTTGATAAGAAGCATATGGGATGCAATTTCTAAATTGAAGCAAAAATCCCAAAATACGGAGATCCTTTCTCCCCTCTCTTGGCAAGTTCAAAGCCAGATTTATTGAGCTCCGGCTATATTTAGGTGTGATTTGCAAAGGCTGTTGGGTTCCAAAGATGATCTTACTTCAGGCATCTTAAGGCCAAGTAGGAACATAGAAGTATAAACAGCTAATGTCTAAAGCAGAGTTAAAGAATTGATCACAAAAGAGATAATTCAAAGGCTGAAAGAAGAAGAAAAAATCAAGATGCCTGGGTAAAAAGATCAGGATAAACTTTGTGGAGGACATGAAATTTGAAGTAGAGTGCCATGATAGGTAAGATTTCGATAGACTGCATGTGAAGAAGGCTTTTTAGGAGGTAGATTAAGATGATAAGAGCAGAGGCAGAGAGGCAGGACCTTGGAGGTCATGATGAGAAAAAGAGGGAGAGAAGGACAGATGGGAAGAGGAAGAGACAGAGAAGAAAAAAATCAGGAGACAATGAACAGCTGGAAGCATCTGTTCTTCATTTATTAGCCAATGACAAAGCTTGGAAAAATTTCAAGGATTTTAGTGGCTGATTGGCAGTATGCTTAAGAAGCTAAATTTAGAACAAGAAAATAAAATTAATTGCAAGGGGAAAATAAAGATATAAAAAACACTAAGATGGGCAATTCATCATTCAGGGTTGGAGTGCAGTGGCATGAGTGGCAATGGGGGGAAAAAGACATATGTCAGAGACAGAATCAGTCAAGTTCTTGAATTGGAAGAAGAGATAAGCCATTAAAATAAACATTGAGATCTCAGACCTGAGTAGAAAAGTGGTTCCACTAACAGACATAGAAGAAGGGAGTAAAGTCTGGAATTGTTATTGATTTTCCAGGGAAGATCCTCACTTACTTTGAGGCACACTGTTTGCTCTGCCTGCTAAGTTTCCTAGTGAAGAAACACACACACAGGAAGAGCTATTCCTCAAAGTCAACAGAGCACAGCAGTTAAAAGCACAGGCTTTGGAATCAGATAGAGCTCAGATTCCTCATCTATAAACTGAGGGTGACATTGGATTTGACTTTCTCTGAGGAGCCTGATTGAGGAAATGTGTAGTGCACAGTGACTGCTTAGTCAATACTTGTTCTGCCTTTGAATTGAGAATCAACGACAAGTAAATGCTCTCAGAAGTTGGGAGAACGAAAGAACTAACTAAACACAAGATTGTAGAAAGAGAACATGGGACATGAATGCCGCTCAAAAGTAACAAGAAATACAGTGATGACTAAACCAACCTTTTGGTGATTCTGGATTTTGTTATCCACATCGGTCCCTGGATGTGGATTACAAACCCACAGGCCCAGTGACACAATAAACCTGCCATTCGATTCCCAGGTGGCCTCTCCTTTGGGTACATTGAATGCTTAGTTCTATGACTTTTCAAATGACTGGTACACTTCTCTCTAGCCAATATCTACTGATCTCATGATCATCACTCGCTAGAGAGAACTGCTGAGGAAGTCAGGGTAAATGGATAAATGGACAGATGGATAGAGAGACAGAAAGGAGAATGTTGTATCGTGTAGTAGTTGCTTACAATTAAAAGGATTCTTAAACAAGAAATTTTGCTAGGTTAATTAACTTAGAGATACAATAGACTCCTGGCATTAGTAAACTTAACGTTTGCATTTTCAACCTCTCACACAGGTCGATGATACACCAACAAAAGAAAAAAAAATTGGCCAGTAACTAAGCCTAGCTAACTGTCAATATTTATATCTCAACATATCTCTCTTGTTTAGAAAAATATCCATTTCCAACCTCTCTTCCTCAAGATATTTAACCCTGGCACTGCAAATAGAAGTAAAGAATCCAATGAGAGCATGGTTGGTTGTAAGATTGGAATGTTCAATTCAGCTGTGACTTAGTGCCTTAGAATGATAACATCTGATACAGAAGCAAGTAAACTCAATAAGTGAATAATTTTCACTTGCACTTAAGTCAGAACAAAAGTTATTCACTTAGTGAGAAGTTGAAAGGATTATTAAAATGTGGTAAGTTGCACAAGCATGTTGTTTGCTAATTTAGGGATTCATGAGAGGTCATGTGTCAAGTATGTGCAATATTGGTCCATTATGGGCATGCCTTTTTATATGGTCTATTACAAAGAAACAACTTTTAGGAAGACAATTGGTCATTATGCAAAGAGATAAGAATTCAAGTCTCAATATATATATTCATTCTGGTTTTCTGGTTCAGTTATAGTTCTTGACCAAGCCTATTAGAGGGAGGAAAGCACAGGTTATGGGATCCAACCTCTAGCTTCCTCATATATATGTACATTCAGATGGGAAAGGTTTACTAAATAGAACAAAATTAAATGATCTGCCGAGGTCGGTTTGGCTCAGTGGTAGAGCGTTGGTCTGCGGACTGAAAGGTCCCGGGTTCGATTCCGGCCAGGGGCATGTACCTTGGTTGCGGGCACATCCCCGGTAGGGGGTGTGCAAGAGGCAGCTGGTCGATGTTTCTCTCTCATCAACGTTTCTGGCTCTCTATCTCTCTCCTTTCCTCTCTGTAAAATATCAATAAAATATAAAAAAAAAAATTAAATGATCAGAAATGCTTTTCCTCAAGAGATACTGACTGTTCTTCTTGGACTGAATTCTATTCATCCTGATATACTGAAAAGCAGCTTGTAGTAAGAAAAAAGAACAGGACCGAACTGGTTTGGCTCAGTGTATAAGAGTGTCAGCTTGCAGACTGAAGGGTCACAGGTTCAATTCCGGTCAAGGGCATGTACCTTGACTGCAGATACATCCCAGTAGGGGATGTGCAGGAGATTGATGTTTCTTTCTCATCTATGTTTCTAACTCTCTCTCCCTCTCCCTTCCTCTCTGTAGAACATCAATAAAATGTTTAGAAAAAATATATATTCAAAACACAACCATTTTAATTGATCTGAGATGGCCAACGACCCCTTGGAATGATTGCAAAGCATGTCCAAATAGATTTCAGGCAATTAAGATCTTTGTAAGAAATATATCCAAAATAACAAGAATTTATAAGTCAGAGGCACATTATTACTGACATATTTATGTACTTTACACAATTTCTAATATTTCTTCCTTGAATAAAATGTTCACAATGAAACTGGATAAGCAGATTTACTCTCAGCCTTTCTGCCAGGGTCACAACAGTACTTGTCAGAAGTTTGAGAGAAGAATCTGAAAATCCTAAGGCTACTAAATACTTCCTTCAAGATCAGAGCCCTGAAACATGAACGCTAATCAAACTAACCAGTTGGAATCGCCCGATCTCTTTTGCTCCTCTAGCTTTTTATATTCATTTCCTCACTTTAAATGGGTTCTAAATAACTTACCACTATTCTAGTGAGAACCTGTGTCAGGATGGCTTACTCATGCTCATAAGCAGTAGCCTGATTCTCCCATCCCTCTGCCCATGTAACTTCCACAAAGCCAAAATCCCTTTCAAAGTGTCTTAACCTTGAGAATTCATGTGTTTTCCAGATGGGAGTATTTGTACATCTTTTAAGATGATTGTGTTTTTGTTGTTATTATTGTCTTCTCAAAAATAAAAAGAACAAACAATGCATGCCATACCCATCTTTTCATAGAAAAAGAACTCCAAAAAGTACTTAATGGTACAACTGGAAAACGTTCTAACAATGCACTCTTTCCTGGTTTTTCAATTTATTGCAGGTGGATAATCTCTGAAAAACCCAAGACAATAAACAGATTGAATCTCTTTTAATAATTTGAATTTTGAATGAATTCCAAAGTGCTTGGAGTCAAGCTGCTTTGCTTTTCTTTAATACTTCAAATCAAGATTAAATGATTTTTCTTTGAAAATTGGTCCAAAATACTGGAAAGTTGTGTGTTTTGGAAAAACTACATTCATTATAAAATGAACATTTAAACATTACAGTTATACTGATATTTTAATTGGCGTTGCCATAAATTTTGGAGCAGAATCTGTCTCTTAATATCTTGCTTTGGTATGCTGATGTTCTGCAAAAGAAACATAATCCTAATCAATTGAGAAATGAAAACGTAACTGGAATATTTCATTATATAAATACTATAATGGGCTTGGGACAGAAAAGTGTAGACTTTCAACATTGAACAGAGTAAAGCATTCTGAAATTTTGTCATTGGGTCTCAGATGTCTAGTCTGGTATGAAATCCATCACTAGCATGATATGGCTACTCTAAATTTAGCACCAACCACCATTTTAGGTTGAACTTACCATCAACTGAAAAAAGGCCAGGAAAGTAAAAGCATGCAGATGGTTAAACGGTGTAGTACATTCTTTTAATGTGTGCCTCTAAGAAGAATAAATGGTGTAGCCTGGCCAATGTAACTACGGAGACTGAATGGCATCCCAAGCACCACGGGGTCACCAGTTTGATTCCCTGTCAGGGCCCATGCCGGGTTGCCGGCTCAATCCCCAGTAGGGGGCGTGCAGGAGGCACCATGCCCCTTACTCTATCCTCAAAATAAAAAGAACAAACAGTACATGCCATGCCCATCTTTCTAGCTCTTCCTCTCCCTTTCTCTCTAAATTCAATAAAAACATTTAAAATAGTTATAAAAATAAACAACCGGTGTATACTCTATTAACTTGTAAGGCATCTAATGAAAACAAAATATAAAGCCTGACCAATTAGCATGCAGTCTCCAATTGAGATTTGAATTAAAAATACTTGAGCCCTGGCTGGTGTGGTTCAGTTGGTTGGAGTGCTGTCACGTGCATCAAAAGGTGACGGGTTCGATTGCCAGTCAGGTCAGAGATCCAGGTGGCAGGTTTGATCCCCAGTCAGGGCACATGTGAGAGGCAAACTGATTGATGTGTTATGATCAACATTTCTCTCTCCCTTTTTCTAAAATCAATTTAAAAAACTAAATATACATGAAAATTATCTCCTTATTTAAAACATGTACATTTAGATGTCTTCCATTGTTGATAAACATAGCCAAAGCTACCTCTTACTTCCTTGATTTAAATATGGTGAACGTTAAGGGAAAATACAGATTACCGATTCTAGACATAAAGCAAGTAAGCATCAACAAAAACTGCCCAGTATGAAAATATGTACTTTTTACAGTCAACCTGTGACAAAAATAAAAACTTTTATTCAAGCCATTTCATTTCACCATACACACAGGGAAGGTTTGCCATCATAATCAGAAGGGTCCCTGAATGCTATAGCCGCCACATTGAGAGGTTAAATGAGCACAGACTTTGCTGTCACTTTCAGGCTGACAAATTCTGGCCAAATTTAATGATTCTGGAAGAATATGAGCTATTGGAGAGGCAATCTAAATATAATTTATCATAGCAGTTGCTTTGGAATTTAAACATGGGGGGAGGGAAGGGAGGATCAAAATTGGCACCTGTGTTGTATAAAATACATAGCTCCATAAGAAAATCTCATCTTTTTTGTAAAAACTTCTGTTTCCCCAGTTGCACTGCTTGAAAGTGAATCTGTGTACCAGAAGGTTGCTCAGGATTATGAAACTTAATGCATTTTTTACCGCAAGCAAATATAAACATTTTCAAGGAAAACACAAGGCAAGAGACATGAAAGACCATATGTTTTCAATGCTCTCCATGTCAAAACAATACCAGTCTCCAGAAAATAACTGCTAGTCATATTGAGTTATTTAGCCAGATATCTTCCAAAAGTTACTTGGAAGAAAGTACAGTGCATTCCATGTACCATGTAATGGATAAAAATAGAGTTCCCTAGACCAAACATATTACATTCATGAATTATTTTATTGGCCATAATACTTTAAAAGATTTCTGAGTTTTACTGCTCGAGGGTTAGTGGCAAAGGTAAAAAAGAGGTAAGAGAAAACAGAGACTTAATTTTCTGGAAAATGTTTCTTGACAAGTTGTGTAAACTCCTTTTAAAACTAATATTCTTTTTTTTAATGTGTGTTAATCCTCACCTAAGAGTATTTTTCCCATTGATTTTTTAGAGAGAGTGGGAGAAAGGGAGGGAGGAAGGGAGAGAGTAACATTGATATGAGAGAGACACATCAATTGGCTGTGTTCCCCATGTGTCCCAACCCAGCTGAGAATTTAACCTGCAACCCAGGTATGCGTCCTTGACCAGAATTGAACCTGACCCTTAGGTACCTAGGGCTGATACTCTAATCTCTGAGGAACACCAGCCAGGGCTAAACTACTATTCTCAATACACAAAAACAGATGAGGCATTTTCCTCTTCGAGAGGCTAAGGTTTGTTTTTCTCCTTCTACTGAGAGACTAATTTTTCACAAGTTCATTTAGCTTTTGCCATGCTTTATTCTGAAGTCCAACACACACACACACACACACACACACACACACACACACCCCTCGGAAAGAGGATGCTCCATGCCACCTTCCAGCTCAAAGGTGTCTTAAGCTACCTTTCTAACCTGCATTTTAATATTTTCCAGGTGACTAGATGGATGCGGCACTGCAAATAATTTGTGTAACCAATTATCCTTTTTCAAACTACTTTTAGAGCTCTGGCCAGTTTAGCTCAGTGGCTAGAATAGCAGCGTGAGGACTGAAGGGTCCCGGGCTCAATTCTAGTCAAGGGCATGTACCTTGGTTGTGGGCACATCCCCAGTAGAAGGTGTGCAGGAGGCAGCTGATGGCACTCTCTCTCTCATCAATGCTTCTGACTCTATCCCTCTCCCTTCTCTGTAAAAAATCAATAAAATATATATTTTTTAAAACCTACTTTTGGAAATGGTTACTTGCATTGCACACCACTTGCTAAATAATGATATAAAAAACTTGATGAATGAAGCCTCAAAAACAAAAACAAAAATCTCTAGTATCAAAGGAACAGCCTACTTCCTAGAAACAGCCACTGGTACTGAAGAGAAACAGAGGGGATGTGAATTGGATGGGTCTTCCCTCGTGATTCTGGTAGAATTCGTGTACCTTCCAGAATTTCTCTCTTAATCTTTTTACATTTTGAGGGCCCACAATTTACTTCCTAAGAACATATCCTGTTGCCAGACTCTGTGCTAGGTGCTTACTCTACCTGGTCTCACCTAAGCTTCCCAGCAACAGAATGCGCATCTCCACACACAGAGCCAGCTGAATAATCGGCAGACCCTGCAGCAAAATGAAAATATAGGGTCTGTGGTCGAAAAAGTTGGTAAAAAGTGTGATTACAATTACTAAGATATAAAGCCACACCTTTCTTGAGCATCTTTCTCTCAGAGCATTTTTATTTGCTATTTGATGCCGCACCGCCTTGCACTCCTGTGCAGGGGCAGTGGCCTGGGCCTGGCTTTTCCTGTGTGCCCACGCACACGCGAAGCTCATCAGCTGATCAGCTGCCAGGGGCACCCTCTTGCCAGCCATCCAACCCACAGATTGGGGGCAAGCCCATCATCCCAACGCAAGGCAGAGCAGAGACACTAACCTGGAATCTGGAGTGGAAAAAGACTCCCTCGCCTCTCCCCATCCCCCACCTCCGTGTCCACGCCTGTGCAATGCACCCTGGGCCAGCTCCTAGACACCCTGCAGGAGAGACCCTCCCCGCATCTGTGCCCAGGCCTCTGCTAGTTAGGGCCAGTTAGGGAGGCCAGTTAGGGCCCAGAAAGCCAGGGGGCGAGGGAGATAACAGCTAAGAATCCACTTAGAAGTGGTGGGGAGGCAGCAGGGAGACCCCCTGGCCTTCTCCATTGTCATATCTGACTTCACTTACAAACCACAAAATCAATGACAAAATCACTAAGAATTTGAGAATGGTCACCATAGCACCACAGACCAAGCATTGGGCCCTACTGAACAGCCTAGAAGCCTGGGTGACTGCAGTTACAGGCCCATTGAGCCAGCCCTGTTCCCACAGAGCAGATATCTAATGAATGCCAGTACCTTTTCTCCCTCAACCCTCCCCTCACTCTACTAGTAAGAACCCCAAGGAGCGGCCCCTCCAAATGGAGGGCATGAGGTTCTACCAGGGGAAGAGAAAATTGTAGTGTTTCGTTTGTTTGTTACAGATGAAACAGAGATTACTGTATGCCAAGAGAGAATTCATCTCGAATGTTTGTGGTGGACCTGCGTCTAAAACCAGAGCCCTTGACCTTTCCATTATGTGCAGCTGTCCTGTCTCTAAGAGTGGAAAATACATAATGAATGCTTCCTGCTGTATGTTGAGATCTGACAATGTTACCACCTATTTTACCATTCCCTTTTAGGGGGAAAAAATAAGCAAAGCATCTTGACGCATTAGCAGTTGTTTGGGAACTGTCCTCCCTTTGTGTGTTATGGTTTTAATGTGAAAGTAACACCATCATTAACTTGTTAATAAATTTTATGTTGGTATAATGTATAAATGACGATGTTTCGTTGATTTATGCTTTAGAGTAAAACACACCTAATTGTAAACTTATTCTTAAAATAGTCTTGAAATGTGCATGTAAGCTAACGTACTTTAGATAACATTGTTTTATTCCTTAAACAAATTAATGTTAATCAAGATATTAAAAAATATTATAAAACATTTGGAATATAGGAAAAGAAAATAGATTGCCCATCATCTCTCCTGTCTCACACAACCGCACCTTTAATTCTGATGTATTTTGCTTCTAGTTTTTATATAAGTAACAATATACAATCATGCTGTAGTACTTAGTTTAAATGAAGGGAAAATTGAACACCAAAGAGAAGAAAAGGCCTCACACATTATTTTATTATTTTGCTTGAAGACGAAGACATATATATTAGATCCTTTTAAAATCTGTATTGGAATTAAAATCGCAATGTTTTGATTTGAAAAAATGCTAAAAAGAAAAAAGTAAAAACCTCCCAAAGCTCACCTAAGAGATAAATGTTCTCCCCACTCCACCATCTAATTCCATCCCCTAAACGTGTCTACTCTTAAAGTTTGATATCTTGCTTAAAATTTCCCAAGTCGGCATAGATATATATAGTTGTACGTGAATATACACATGAATTATAAAATCTGAATCACACAGTACATACAGGTCTGTAACTTTATTTATATACTGGACTACTTATAACCTAAATCTGGTACTAAAACATTAATTCACAGTTTTGACCTGCTTGTGTTTATCTTCCTATCTAAAATAAAGCCTAAAGGGTGAGATATTTTCAAGTCAGAAGACAACATTTCTCACACTGACTTATTTAGAAGTCTTTTTACTATGAAAATACTTTTATTTACCCAGCATCCATGGAGCATCCTTCCCATGTGGAAGTAAATTTGTTCAACTCCTAACTTTGCTATATCTTAATTCACAACTTGCTGGTAGGACAGTTAGTCTCGTTGTGGTACAGTTAAGTGCACAAGTGAAATCTTCTCAACTAGACTATAAGATATTAGGAAAAGAGCAAACCTAACGTATCTTTTCCTCCTGTAGTTCTTAGAATAATGTCTTGTAAAAAACATGCCCTTAGTTAATGTTTGCTGTTTTAACAAGGGCATGAATGACTGACCCAGTTTACTTGAGTTGTTTCACTGAAGGGTATTAGATTTGCACTAATCAATCCAGACTCCCATGCAGTCTTTCTTGGGGACCAATATTTGAGATGACAGATCAAGTTCAAGACCAACAAATGGATCTATGACTAAACCTGAATCTTTGTTTTATATTGTAATAATCAGCAGGGAAATTATTTAGCAAGTGTTTACCATCCTGAAAGTGACATGATTTGTTTCCAGAGAATTCTACAACATTTCTTGTCAGGCTCCTTTTCAAATGCCAGACAAGGCTCTAAGCAAAAGTAAACAGGACAAGAGTGGCCTCAAACACATGTTCTTCAGGAAGTGAAACCCGGAACCACATGTGCACCCTGAACGGTAGCTTTCAATGCAGGACAGGCCTCATGCTGAGGTACCTCGGTTGCAAGAGAAAACAGTGGGATGAAAAGTGAGGAGCAGTAGAGGTCACATGGATACATTTGATTTAGTAATCTTTTATACATAGGTCTTAGGTATAAAGACTAATTTTTTATCTGTTCTCTTTTAAAATGCAAGTTAATTTTAAACTTTGGTTAAGACCTTTGGAGGTTTAGAGTTGGCAGTAAGACCTTGGATTTCTAGAAATTAATTAGAAGTCTCAGCTAGGAAAGAAAGTCCCTTCAAACCTTCATAATAATCAACAGATTCATCCATGTATCTATGTCTCAGCAAGAGAAAATGAAGAAAAAGTACATGTTCAAACAAAATATTAGATTTCATAAATGTAAATATTACTATTAGCATACACCAACCCAAGCCATTATGAAATGATATAAACACACAATTTCATAGCATCTTCCATGGCCATGTCCTATAAATAAAATATTAATTTAATTTTTAAAACAAATTTTTGCTGCATATCTGCAAAATACTTCTAGTTGGAGAAATGAGAAGGCTAACATGTTTTC
Source organism: Vespertilio murinus (assembly GCA_963924515.1). NCBI lineage: Eukaryota > Metazoa > Chordata > Mammalia > Chiroptera > Vespertilionidae > Vespertilio > Vespertilio murinus. The sequence continues at coordinate 51,454,506 of OZ004711.1, read as the reverse complement.
CATTCTACTATATTAGCCTGTTTGCATTTAAGCAAACTACGGTTTTAAAAATTATTTTAAAATTTAATGCAATAATATTTTTAGTTAACTATTTCTTTTTACATACAGTGTAAGGCAAAAGTAGGTTTACAGGTGTGGGTAGGTGAAACAGTTTATTCTTGTATTAATTTATTTAATTATTGTATTATTTGCCATATGAACAACTGAAAACCTACTGTTGCCCCACCCTGTACATTTTGACTATAGCAATGATGATTATGCATATGGCCTCTTGTTTCAGGGTCAGCATACATATGTCACAAATGTCTTTGTGAGTCCACAAAATATTCAACAAATCTTCCCATATGTACCACTTTTCTTAAAAAGACACATCTGATCTCAATACACTGACCGGTCCTTTGGAAACCTGCACTGTGATGGGGTGGCAATGAGGTGACCTGTGGGCCAGAAGAGAGTTTGATTCTCGCAGCGCGTGAAGGACAGATTCAGACATCAGACATGTGGTCGGCTCCAGGGTGGCAGCGTGGGGACAAAGAAAATGAGACAATTCTCCCCAGCCCTCTCTTCTCTGCTCCTCCCCCTTCTCTTTCTGCACTGTCACCACCACCTCCTACACTCTTTGCTTCACAGATCACAGGACTCTGTCCTCACCAGCCAGGACGTGCCTAGAACTATCTTCTCTAGGTAAAAATTAGGTTTTACTCTAGGCAGTTTATGAGGGACTGCCCCTGAAGACAGACACATCTGGTATTCTCAGTGTTAAATTGATATTTCTCACAGAACCCCAAATCACAGATCTGATCTTAGAAGTTAAGATCTCCCCTAAAGTATTTATTAAATATATATATATATACCCACCTAATATGTTTGAGCTGCAAACATGAGAGTGAGTCATGAGGCTTGCCAAGACCTAAGTTGCCTGAGGAAGGTCAGATGCTAACATAGGGCAGAGGTAGGACTCCGGAATGAAACTAACTCCGCCATGTTCCAGGGGACCTGGGCAGAAATCTGAACTAGACCTCCCCAAAAGGGCCTGGAGAGACCAATCCATGCCTGGCCCGCTTTGGTGTCCATAGACAAAGGGGTCCGGCCCGTGGTTGGCAACAGCAGGACTTGCAAGCTGGGACAACCCTTGAGGACAGCCAGGTGGTAGCATTCTTCTGAAATATTTTCTTCCTTTGGTAAATGGCTTTATTTTAGGGATTGACACATAGATGCCTGAGGCCTGATTAATAGTTTCTAATCATTTTCCTCCTTAGAAATGGTTGGCACTTTTTCTCTTTTTTGCTTTTCTTAGGCTAAAACCCTCCCCAATTTCAGTTGAAATTCCCTTCTCCAATCTGAGATTATCTTGACAGACCCACATGCTATAATAAGATACTTACTTCTCTTGGCAGACCCATATATGTTTTTTTTTATCATATGCAATGGTATAAAAAATGTTCTTCAACATTATTTGTGTCAGTGTTTCACTTCCCTGTTCCAAACCCTTGACTTTCAAATGCAGGAAAAGATTTTTTTTTTAATTCTATCTGTAAGCCCACACCGTTCAGTTTCTATGGTAGAATTAAATTTTACAAGAAATACATTCTGGGTATTTTTCTCAGTGGTATCAGTTTCTTCGTGGTGTATAAGCAGAAGTGTGTAGAAGTTAGTGGGTTGTAAGAATCTGGATATACCATGCGATTTCTGCGGAAAACACACCACAGCACTTAGTTTCCCAGCACCACCATGATTTCCCCGGTAAGGCCGATGCCAAAGACCACAGTTGTCCCACAAGACGTGGGAAGATTTTTGCTTCATTAAAAAATGAAAGTTTGTATTTTACAAGAAAATCTTTACCTAACTCCAGAAGCAGTTTCTTCTCACATTTCTCTGTGAAATAACATACACATTCACTTGTCAAGGTTTTAACCCTAATATTTGTTTTCCTACACCTCCTCAAGCTAGTTTATGTATTTGTGTGTGTGTGTGTGTGTGTGTGTGTGTGTGTGTGTATGTGTGTTAACATTTTGTGTAGGAATTCTTCATCCTCCTAAACAAATTGGAGCTAAATCAGACGCTCATCAAGACCCTTTTCAAAGGTTTGTTGCCTTCCTTTACTGTATGATAACATTTTTACATACGTCTATCATGTTCTATTTCTAAGCTTTTCATATAATCTCTCCCAAAAGATTATATTCTTCTCAGAAGAGTTTGTTTGTTTTTAGCCACCACCACAAGCACAATCCTCACCCCTGAGCCTAACACATCCATGACATCAGTTGGGAATCCAACAAGTGCTTGTTGGACTACAACATGAACCAAGAACTGTTCCTTTTGTGGCCATAATTCTGTTGGCTCCAAATGGATTATAATCCAGTAGAGTTGAACATTACTAGAAATTCTTGAGGAATATGAGGTCCTTTTGAACTCTGAAAGTCCCACCTCTGGGTCAAAAGCTACCAATCTTCTGAGTGTTAGAAAGTAGCACTGTGCCGAAACCGGTTTGGCTCATTGGATAGAGCGTCAGTCTGCAGACTGAAGGGTCCCAGGTTCGATTTCTGTCAAGGGCATGTACCTTGGTTGTGGGCACATCCCCAGTAGGGGATGTTGCAAGAGGCAGCTGATCAATGATTCTCTCTCATTGATATTTCTAACTCACTATCCCTCTCTCTTCCTTTCTGTAAGAAATCAATTATATATATATATAAAGAAAGTAGCACTGATACGTACCGTCCAACGAGCCTAGCCTCCTCCAGTAATCACAAAACACCCTCACATCCTGGCCAGCAATGTAACAAAATATTGCACTCACCTTTTCCTGTCGCTCTATCTCCATTGATTCCTGCTTGGTGGATCTCAGATTCCTAGGAACACTGTTTAAAAGCCTCATTTGACTACTTCATAATTCCTGTTACACATTTTCCATATCTAATTTAAGAATAAATTAGATTTCAGGAATAAGTGAAGAATATGTATGCCCTATATTTGATTTTACTTTTAAATAACCAGAGTGAAATAGAAATCAAAATTATAAATTTCTATGTGATGTTTTAGTAACGTTACCTTTGTTTTCAAATATCTTTTTTTTAAAGATTTTTAAAATTGATTTTTAGAGAAAGGGGTAAGGAAAGGGAGAGAGAAACACCTATGAGAATGAAACATCGATCAGCTGCCTACTGCCCACCTCCTACCAGGGATGGAGCTGCAACCAAGGCATGTGCCCTGACGGTAAATGGAACTGGCAACCTTTAAATACAAGGGGACGATGCCCAAGCAACTGATCCACACCAGCCAGGTTTGATTCTAGTCAAGGGCACAAGCCCGAGTTATGGGCTCTCTCCCAAGCAGGGGCCAGCTGATCAATGCAGGAGGCAGCTGACCAATGATTCTCTGTCATCATTGGTATTTCTATCTTTCACTCCCCTCTCTCTCTTCCTCTCTGAAATCAAGAAGAAAAAAAAGAAAGCCCATTGCTTTCTTCCTGAGTAGTACCCACACCATTCTTAAATGGAATAGTAGCCCCACACTCCCATCAAGACGCTGTAAATAAACAATGAAACATAGAAAATTTATTTGGTCTAGATTACCAAGAGTTACATATTTCTACCACAAATAGTTTCCCTGGTTCTTAGCCTATGATAAGTGCAAAGCAGGATTTTAAAATACCCTATGTGGTCACTCTCATTTCTTTCACAATAACGGGCTGAAATACAGTATTTTCCTTAAAACAACTTTTTCTTAAAATTATTTTGAATCCATCATTATGTTTGAGAAAAACCCACAATGATGAAAGCATAGCTATTTACCAATCGAGCCAGAAAACGAAAAGAAGACGTTAAATGTAACTTATTTGGGTTACAGAGTCAACTTCAACAGGAAACTGTTGGGACAACTTGGTCTGACTCATTGACCCCTTTTTGCTGAGGATGAGAACTCAGCTCTGGAATCCTCCTAGTTCTCTGATGTAAAGGCTGCCTCTTCATACAGTAGTGTTCCTTCTCTCACTGCCTTGGCGGACGTGCTGGGTACTCATGATTAAGACCTGGGTGAAGTTTCAGATCTTTGAGTCGATAATCTACAAGATCTGTAAAGGTTATACCACAGTAACCCCTCTGAGAAAGCGTGGCTGATTCCTCTCCTATTTATAAAGGTCATTTCAAATCCTTCATATTTTTATGTCCCACATCCAATATCCATTTCATAAGCCAAGTGCACTAAGTCTAAGACCTTCAAAGAAACACAGGCTGCAAATGGACTTTGAGAAATCATTAAATAGAACTTCTTGCTCATAGGCAATGCTACAAATAGGCCACCTCAGAAAACTATCCTATGTATAAAGACCATTATAGAAAGTTTGCCTAAATATCCTATTACAGACCTGTCATAGGCTTCCTTCACCAAAAATGCTTCCTCATATTTTGTCTAAATCCTTCACATCTTAACCGTCTACTTTTTCTACTCCAATCTATTGCTAATTCACCATATTTTCTGCTATTTCATCTACCAACTTCTATTGCTTATTTCAGTTGATGGCATATTCGCTTGGTTATCAGTGATCTACATTGCAGACATCTATCTTTTAAGACTTTTGAGCCATCATTTGATTAGTTACCCATCAATTCTTTGATGAACTTTTCTGAATCCATTTGTTTCCTCTGCATTGCCAGAGTCTTCAGCCTAGTTCACCATGCTGTCTGGTAAGTAGAATATAGAGGAAGCACAGATTTATTTGCTATTTTAGCCCTGTTTCTCTGATTTCAACAGAAAATTTGTTTTCTAAACTGCCAAAAAAAAAAAAAACCAAAAAAACCCAAAAACAAAACCTCAAGCTTTAGCGCTGGCCAGTGTGGCTCAGTTGGTTAGGCATTATTCCATGCACCAAAAAGTTGCTGGTTCGATTACTGGTCAGGTTGTGGGCTCAGTCCTTAGTAGGGGACGTGCAGGAGGCATCTGATCAATGTTCTGCCCTCACCTTGATTTTTTCTTTTTCTCTTTCCCTTTCATCTCTCCCTAAAAATTAATAAAAATGTTTTTTTAAACCTCAAGATTTATAACTGTTCATGTAAAGCATCCTCTACCCTCTCTCTATTCTGCATTATGAGGTTTATCTCCTAGTTCACCCATTATATCATGTTTTTAAATTTTAGAGAATTGGGGGTCCACCTTCTATATGTTTTTTTTATATCTGCCATTGTTATGCCACTGCCTTTATAACTGTGAGTCATGCCACTAATCTCAACTGTGTTCTAATTTCCCATCAACAAGAAAAGCTGACAATAATTCCCTTAAAGGGTAGAGGGAAAATGAGCTTGGATTACTTTTATATTTTGAGAGTCTTATGCAAAAGGATATCAAAATGTTGCCTGCAGGAATGTTTAAAAAATCAAACTGTTTGGCATTTAGATGTAAACACAAAGCATTTTAAATTTTGTGGACAAAATGATCATGTAAATGCAGCATATTTAGATAATACAATATCCTAGGTAATTCATATATATTGGACAAATTTAATATAATGATAAAATCAATAAATATAAACATTGCTATATCGGTTTTTTAAATTTCCCTTTTCTAAATCTACCAAACTAAAATCTCCTTTTGAGAAACCTGACAGAGAAATGTCCCTTTTTGTTTTCTTATTGTACAACTGTTAACCTTTCATGAAATAAAAATGTTACGTGCTGTTTATGCTTTGAGTAATTGCTGAGATTCCCAAAGACTATTTCCCTTCCTTAAATATCTGGTTGTGAAACCAGAAATGCTAACCAACTTCCAAGTTTGAGAAGCAACTTAAGCAGAATTTTTTCCACAGTGATGCTTATTTCAGAGGCTCTCCATTAGCATTTCTGCTGGGACTACTGACTAGAATTGAGGCAAGCCACATGGAGGACTGTTAACTGAATTCTTTTGTTATTTGAAAGCCAAATAGTGTCTGGGAAGTTTTGACATTGTGGCTTGGTTTTATACATCAACCGTCTCATGTTACATTCACTGGGCTTAACCCTGATATGAACTCTATAAAATTGAAGAGTTTTAAATAAGCATCTTCCCACACAAAGTATTCTGTAAGAATTCCACAATCACACACCAGATACTAAAACTGATGTCTTCTCAAATCTTCCCTCGTGTTGGTCATTTCTATTCTCTTAAGCCTCCATCCTCTGAGTTGTTCGAGGAATAACCGTCCCACTGCTGCTCTGCTGCTCTGAAAACATCAAATGTTTTTTCTTATTTTAGAATTTTAAAGTCCATGCTTTGTTTTCAAAACTCAAGTTATATATCATGAAGTACCTCAATCTGATAACTAGAATTGTGAAAATGTAAGGGAATATATTAATACGAACGAAGTTACTTCCTGCTACTGGCTCCTGCCTTCCTTTTCTATTTCATCTGCTATTTATTTTGTGCTTAACAATTGCCAGCTACCCCAACAAGTGTCTTGATCTTTATTCTCACAAAAGCCTAAGAGGATGTTATTTTTCCATATTTAGAGTTGAAAAAACTGAGACTTCCGGGAAGTAAAGTCCTTAAGTTGTGTAGTGAGTAAAGGGCTGACCTCAGAGCTGACACATGCAGAGCTGATTCAACAGTTACACTACACTGCTCTCTGATGTCTCTCTTTCAACAGAGATAATATATAATATTCAACCAGGCATATGTATGTTATAAAACTATATCACTATTATAGTATTCTATAAGTTTATATTTTATAATTATATATTATTATGTTATATTATATAACAATAACATATTGTATATTTCTATAAAAATCACATATAGTGTAAATTATATAAACACATGGCTATTAAAAATTATATAAAATATATTCAATCCAATACATTATTGATGCTATACAAATGTAATTGCAGCATGTGAGGTTTAAACACGTTATATATTTATAATAATCTAAAAATATAGTCTTGAGAATAAAAGTCTTTTGTAGATATGTGAGAATATTTTAGTTATGTATCAGACTTTAGAAACATCTTAATAACAGGTCTATATAGCACCTCAAATTATGATTGCTTCTCCGTGAAAGTAAGTCTGACTACTAATGGCCTGTTATTTATGCCACTCCAAAAGAATTATAACTAATTGTTCCAATTAATACATGTGGCAATAATTTTTGTTAACACAGCTTGTATTGATTACAATGAAAAATTAGAATAAGATTTCACTTATAAAATCATTTTGTTGAAAATAATGTTCTATAGTTTGATAATACAGAACTACAATAGCCTGCTGGCAAATGTGTTCCTATTTTTGGATGCTTACAGAGATCTAATCACATGCACCAGAACAGCATACAGTAAAATAATATGTCTGTTATGATCACAGTTGTTTCCTGCGCTATGTTGGTTAAATATTTTAGCAGTAACCCTAGTTGAATAAATATATACAGCTTGAATTTCCCTGTGCTTGTGTGACATGATAAACAGTCCTAACACTCATATTTTAGGCATTTGGTTGAGAAATAGCAGCATTTTTTTTTTTGGTCCCTTGAATTCACTTTCAAAGCACATCAGTTTAACTTAATATTTTGGCTGGACAAACTTGTTTCTCCCAGATACACGTACAAAGTCTAATGAAACATAGTATTCAAATAGAGGAGGCTGAAGAAGCTAACTTGTTTTTACCCAAGAACGAAATTTCAAAGGAGTTAATATCGCCTCAAAAAAGATCATTTGATTTATAATACGCATGTACCAACTTGGATGTGCTTATTTATGGGTTTGATAAATAGGCCTCTATGTTCTGGGTGGGGGAAAAAGAGATTTAAAATTCAAACTTGACAATTTAAAACTTTTATTTGATAAACTGATGCTTGGTTGATTTTAAGTTGATATCTTCAACTTGCCAGAAATCAGCTCCGTTTTCCTACCTTTGCTATTCCTTGGTCATCATTGAGCAATGATTCCTAATAGAAATGCTACTGTTTTCTACTTTGTCTTCTGGCAGAGCAGGCTGTGTCACTGATCACATAAGCAAAGAGTACTACAGGAAGAGCATAAAAGAAATATTTAAAGAAAACGTGTGAAACCAAGTTAGAAGTGGGTGAGAAAAATGTATGTGAAATACCAAGGCAAGCACGAGAAGATATGCAGGCACTTGTTTGCTAATATAATGCTTGCAGGGAAAAAAGGTGTAAAACAGGCCTTAAAATAAATTAAGTGCATGTCTCAGCTATGACTCCTAAAAGAACTCTCGCCAACCAAACTAAGTAAGGGTCATGGGACATTAAAGATACTGCCTACCCAGAAATGATGTCCTTTCCTTAGAGGTATCAAGTGATAGTGATTTTTGAAGGGGTGTGCAGTCACCTCCATGCTTGACGCCTTCAGCTAGCTTAGAACTCTGCACTGGTTGGCTTACAGATGAACCACAAAGCACCACACTGTTTCACTCCCAAGAGACAGAAAGCTTGTCTAAGTGGGGAGACGCAGCTTAATTTATAATCTGGGAGGAGGGTGGGGCACAGAATTTAAAGTGGTGGGTAAATACTTAAAAATGTTTGAGGATTTTCTTTTCTTTAGTTAGGATTTGCCTTGTACCGTTTCAGGTAAGCCACTGTTAAATATACTTTTATATGTGTATTTTAGGTGCTTGCCTTTCAAGTCCTTTTATACCACGTTTTGAAACATTTCTGATGTATTTTCTTGGTTAAATACAGATCCAGGTATTTTGAATCAGAAAAAGTGGGGTTGGTTCTGGCTACACATGAGTAATTCATTTATCTTAGCCCAGTCTAAGTTTCTTGGGGCTAATAAAGTCTCTCAAAAGTGATGAGTACGTAAGTCAAATGATAATCACCATGAAGAGAAAAGATTAGCTGCTAAGCTAGATGCTTCATCAACTGTAATTCATTTCATTCTCATTTTCAAGGAAAGGACTCTTTATTTCACTTTTCAGATGAAAAATAAAGGCATGCCCAAACCGGCTTGGCTCAGTGGTAGAGCGTCAGTCTGCGGAGGACTGAAGGGTCCCGGGTTCAATTCCGGTCAAGGGCATGTACCTTGGTTGCAGAATACATTCCCAGTAGGCAACTGATCAATGTTTCTCTCTCATCAATATTTCTAACTCTCTATCCCTCTCCTTTCCTCTCTGTAAAAAATCAGTAAGATATATTTTTTTTTAAAAAAAAGAAAGAAAAATGAAGGCATCAAGAGGTAACTAACCAGCCTCGGCTCACACAGATTGTCAGTGTGGGACCCTCAAGATAAATCCAAGCCTGTCTTATCTCAAAGACCATGCACTTTTTGCTATGCCATCCTACCTTAAGGAATATTAGTGTATTTTGTAAATGAGTAGTTTACTATATTTTAACATTGAAAGCAGGATTAGTTATTAGAATTACTGATCACCTAATATAATCGATCAACTCTCTGCTTTATACTTTGAGCACGGTGTGATGCACTCTAGGAATTTCTTATTTCTACTTCCTGTCTTGTTTGATACCCAGATGAAAGCTCAGGAAGAGACCCGTGGCAGATATTTCCTTTTCTTTCTGGGCCCACCACTACACTAGGCTTCCCGGTCTCCAATTCTGTCAGGATGGGCCATATATTTAAGTTCCAGACAATAAACTGTGGACAGAAGTCATATAAAGAGCCTCCAGGGCTGGTCTGTAAATCTTCAATTTTCCTCTCTTCCACCAGCAGCTGTTTCTATGCCAAGGATCCAGGAGAAGACTCCAAAAGCCCTTGGGGATGGGTGAGACACTAGACCAAAGGAATTATGTCCTTAAATAACTATATGAAATGGAGCTCCTGTCCCCGCCCAGGCCCTGCCAATCCTCACTGGGCTGTAACTTGAGCAATAAATTTTTCTGTATTAAGCCGCTGAGATGTGAGAGTAATTTATTACAGTGGTGAGTCTACCCTGACGTATACAAGATTGTACCTAAGAAATGGCTTATGAAATCTGAGCTGTGGCCCATTTAACCTAGGCACTCATCTCAGACAATTGCACAGAGGCGTATTACATAAGAATGATGTAATAATAACAAAGGTAGATACCACTCCATAAAGTGCTGACTATGTGCTAAGCACTATGCTAAACATAAGCCACTAATCTCAGCATTACACTTATTATGAAATCTTCACCCTATGAGGTAGGCAAGTATTCATCATTTTCATTTTACCAAAAAGGAGATTCTGACTTAGTTTAAGTAATTTGCTCCAACTCTAAGACAATTTGTTCTGACTCCCAACCCCATTGTACAGGCAGGTTTGGGTGTCCTGGATTCTCCAACAATTTAACTACAGTTTATCACTGTAAATTTATCTAAACAACAGAGGCCTTAAATTCATGCATGGGAGGGAGGTGTCCCTAAGCCCAGCCTGCACCCTCTCCAATCTGGGACCCCTCGGGGGATGTCCAACTGCCAGTTTAGGCCCTCTCCCTAAACCGGCAGTCAGACAACCCTCTCACAATCTGGGACCGCTGGCTCCTAACCACTCATCTGCCTGCCTGCCTGATCACCCCTAACAACCTCTGCCTGCTGGCCTGATTACTGCCTAACTGCTCCCCTGCCAGCCTGATCGCCCCAACCACCTTTGCCGTGGCCCCTGCCACCGTGGCTTTGTCCCGAAGGAACGCAGACACCCAGAAGATGTCTGGTCGACCTGGTCTAATTAGCATATTACCCTTGTATTAGTATAGATTTGGCAGTGTGTTTATAATCTCCAGACATCTACTAAGCTCCAAACATCTACTAACTTATTTCTACAACTTCAAGCTTCCTTCCAAAATGAAGATCTATGTAAATTGGGGGCGGGGGGGGGATGACTTCTGTTCCAAAAAGGAAACAAACAAGGACATGATCTTTACCTTTCTATAGCTCACACAACAAACTAAATCCCTAAAATGGTACAGCTTTAAAGTATTTAAATATGACATTTAAGATGTCCTTTAATCCTCATAAAAAAACAGGTTTCTACAAATGCAAAAAAAAAAAAAATGGTGCAGAAATTAAGGAACTTCCCCACATTTACCAGCAATGAAGTGGGCAGAGAGATTTTAAAAACAAATTCTAGTTATATTTTAAATACCAACTATTTGAAAAAAGTCCCGGTCATATGAAGAGAAGGTACAGGACGAAGAGGGAAGGCTGCAAAGCCAGGGACCAGGAAGGAGCACTGAGGAGTAAAAGCAAGAACATTTAATGAGTGTAGGTCGCACGGCCCAATCAGTTCTGAGCACTTTCCTGTAAGCTTCTATCAGGCACTTAGTATGACAATCTCCATTTACAGATGGAAAATTGAAGTACAGAGGAGCTACGTAAGCTGGCTGAAGTTTCAAAGTGGTAAGTGGCAGAGCCAGGATTCACACTACCATCCTACTCATTAACCCAGACTCTTCTGCATCCCCCCTCACGGCTCCCAGGGTGAGCCATGAAGTCACCAGCTAACAGACTTTCAGGCTTCCTTAAGAGACCTGGTGATCAGAAATGAGTTCGTTTTCAATCAGTTCAGCAAAGTAAAAATGTGTAAAGCTCATCGCTTTCTTAGAATACTAGTTTCAGTTAGTTTTTAACAAGTGAAAGGAAATAAGAGATGGCAAAATGTAACCATGATTTATCAACCTATTTTTTTAAAATATATTTTTTATTGATATTTTACAGAGAAGAAGGGAGAGAGATAGAGAGCTAGAAATGTCGATGAGAGAGAAACATCGACCAGCTGCCTCTTGCACACCTCCTACCGGGGATGTGCCTGCAACCAATGTTCATGCCCTTGACCGGAATCGAACCCGGGACCTTTCAGTCCGCAGAGCGACGCTCTACCACTGAGCCAAACCGGTTTCGGCAATCAACCTATTTTTTTAAATCACTACTTTATGGGAGAAAAAATTTTTTTATTACATGAACATACAACTTATCTGGATGTTAGTTATGAACTAGAATACCAGAAGAAACAATAACAGAAAAATAATTACCTAATCTTAAGGCCACAATATTGAAACACTTTCAACCCTTCCCATTATCTAGAAATCTAATATTCTGGCTCTGGTTTTCCTCCTTTTGCTCAGAGATATGGCTGTAACTAGCTATTTTAAACAAGGGAGCAGGGGGAAATGTGTATACACGCATGTATACATGTGTGTGTGTGTGTGTGTGTGTGTGTGTGGAGAGAGAGAAAGAGAATATGTGCATAACATATATTGACAGAGAGGCTTTTTAGAATTCTTCTCACACAAAAACCCACAGATGGAGCAGTTTTACCTTGGAATTTACTAGATTTTGTTGAAAATAAATAGATTTTCTGACTCATAATACCTGCTGAGTAAAAAAAAAATTAATCTTTGAGTTCTATAAAGCTGGATTTAAATTTAATCACTTAGCTATTTCAGATTATATGCCCCAGTTCCTGTGAGCTCTTGACCAATTAAATGTAAATCATTATCTTTTACAATTATACTTGAAGAAGGTACACTCAGTAATAACAAGCACAATAGATTCTAATTTATATAGTAAGTCTCAAGTTTATTTCACTTCCTTGTAGGCTTTCTACATGAAGTTCAGTGAATCAATTTTTAAACATTAGTGTCACCTGCTGAGCTAACTGAGTTAGATAATCTATTAGTTTCACTGTTCTAGTCTTCCTACTCACTTCTTTTGTCTGGACTGATTTTTCACCGACAGAGACACAGGATAAATTGCTTGGGTAGATTTTAAACTCTTTACCTTTAGGCATTTCCTTTGCTATTACATTTTTTTTTAATCCTTGCAAATTTAGACACCATGGAAAAGACTGTTATTTGCTTCATAATGGCCTCTTCAGTGTGCTTCACAGTCTTTTGTGGAGAATAATGACATAATGATAGTGTTCTCAGACCTATATTTTCTACTTGATAAGCTAGCAATTATATGATTAAAGCATTTTTAGAAACTCACATTAAGTATATGATACTCTCGAAACCAGTCTGTCGTGTAATTATTATACATGGAGAAGAGAAATAATGTCCATAACTAAGAATCATCTGAAACATGTTCTTAACCACTACGTGGTTTTTAAATTAATAAATATTTTCAAAATATTAAATAACTCTATAAATGATATGCTCGTGTTAGGAATAAAGATTCTGAATTCTATAAATTGTTTTTAAACTTTTATTTTCTGTCCTAGTCTATGCTGAAAACATGCGCTACTGTGCTGGGTACATTAGGACCCACCCAGGAAACCTTATAATTATCTCCTAAAAACACATACACAGAACAGAGAAGGGAAGCTTATAGCGTATGTATTTGAGCTCTATAATGAACACCAATTTTTGCCTAAGACTTTTCTCAGATATAGTCCTTAAAGGCAAATTTGACTAGATCTTTGTGATTTCCTTGCAATGTCAGATCATTATATCAACATTGTGCTGAGCTGGAGGAGAGATAAGTATATTCATATATATTGTTTTCTCTAGAAAACAGGAAGGACACTTAACAGGATGCCCAAGAGGTTGAAACAGCATGTACTGGGAGGATCCAACATCAAAACATAATATAATAACACCTATCTCTTTTCACTTTTTTTAAACCTTCAACTCCTGGAAGAACCAGTTACCTTGTTTTTTCAATAATTATTGAGGAAAACTGTAGAAAGTTATAGAGGCATATCCTGAGAACCAACCCTTCAAAAAGATACTCTCATACACACAATCACCTGGTTAAGTACTTCCTAAAAAAGAGGTTTGTTTTTTAAAAAAATATATATTTTATTGATTTTTTACAGAGAGGAAGGGAGAAGGATAGTTAGAAACATTGATGAGAGAGAAATATTGATCAGCAACCTCCTGCACACCCCCCACAAGGGATGTGCCCTCAACCAAGGTACATGCCCTTTATCAGCATCAAACCTGTGACCCTTCAGTCTGCAGGCCGATGCCCTATTCACTGAGCCAAACTGGTGTCAGCGAAAGTTTAAGTTATTAAATAAAAACAATCAAGGTACCAATCCATGTATGTTATTTTAACTCACTCGTGTATTTATAAAACAAATAATATATATTTATGTTGGGTTACAGCTATTGAAAAGTACCTCTGTACCACCTCAGACCTGTAAGAATGGCTACTATCAAAAAGACAAGAAGTAAAAAATGCTGAAGAGGATATGTAGTACAGGGAATCCTCAGACACTGCTGTTAGAATGTAAATGGCTGTAGCCACCATGTAACCCAGCAATTCTTCTTCTTAGTATTTATCCAAAAAATATAAAAAAACACTCATGTGTAAAGACATATGAACCCCTATGTTCATTGCAGCGTATTATTTACAATAGCCAAGACAGTGACACAACCTAAGTGTTCATTGACAGATGACTGGTAAAGAAGATGTGAAGTATGAGCAATGGAATATTACTCAGCCATAAAAAGGATGAAATATTGCCATTTGTGACATTGATGAATATTGAGAGCATTATGCTAAGTGAACTAAGTCTGAGAGAAAAGTACAAAAACCATGTGTCACTCATGTGAAATATAAAACAAAGGGTAACAAACTCAAAGACACAGACAATATAGAATAAGTGGGGGTTTTAAGATATAGGTGATTTTATCATGTTATGAAAGTTTTCATCTGTTCTGCTTTTTTTTTTTTAATTTTCACTAGAGGATATTTTTTCCATTGATCTTTAGAGAGAGACACATAAAACTGGTTGACTCCCGCATCTGCCCTGACCAAGGCCAGAGGATCAAACCTTGACTGGGAATCAAACCCATGGCCCTTTGAACCTCAGGCCAAAGCTCTAACCACTGAGCAAAGCCACCAGGGTGACTCTTGCTATTAGGAAATAAGGTAAAAGAATTACTAATGTGCTAGTGCTTATGTAAAGGATAAAAATGGTGGAGATGCCATCAGACATTGGCATAAAGCTTCATAGAGCTACAACTTTGAGAACCCTGTGGCCTCATCATTACTCTAGGAATTAGCGAGCTCAGTTAACAACATATAACTGTACTTATCTCTTGAGGGTGAAGACCCTACTTCAAAGTTAGCAGGTGGCAGGGTTAGCACTCTATCCCCTGAGCTCACGTTCGCTGCTGTCACACACAATGTGTCTGCTCGGTGTCTGGACTTTCTTCTTCCCCAAATAACAGGCTTTCCAGAATTGTGGGAAGTGAGGCATGTAATATTTAATCTCCTTTACCACTACACTGAGGGAGGCGTTCAAAAACGTGCTCTTTTCTGGATCTCTACTGAAATTTCTTTGCAAGAAAAGGTCAAAGCAAGGGTCAAACTGTTAAAAAGGAACTACTGTATTTTGCAAAATGAAACAAACATTGATTGCAACATTTGAGAGTTCAACTCAGAACCTGAGAACACAGTGTCCTTTAATGTTGAGTTTAGATAACCAACCCTAGCTACTGACACAACTCCAGGCTGACCTTATCAGCTTAGGTCCAGGAATGCTTGCAGGAAAAACACTTGATCCTACTTCTACCTGCCCAGAAAATTCCCATCTTCCTAGCCACGTGGGAGGCGATATGGTAGCATATCAGTGAAACATACTACAAAAAAAGTGTCAAAACTTGACCGGAAATCCAAACCATGCTATATTATGATGAGCTGTTTGAATTGTATATATAAAACAATTTGAAGAAGTCTTTTCTGATTTTATTTCCACTGCACTTTAGTCTATGCTGGGAGGACTTCAACACACACTAGATCTCAGGTCTTCAAAGTGAAAACAGAGACGGTCTTGAGGTCAGGCAGTGTGCCCCGTTCTCGCTCATTTCCTGTGCCGCTGCTATAAAGTGTTATTGGTTGGGTGTCAACAGAGCAAGAGTAAAAGGAGTGTTTTTAGAAAACAGACTTTCAAAAAAGTAAAGACAATGGTGATTGCTATAAAAACTCCATCATTTGCGCTTTAATAATGCAACCTATCATAAAAATGCCATTTTGTCTTACTGTCTTAATGTTTTGAATGTACTGTTATTCTCAGCAGCTAACAATGAGAAAATAGCAGCACTAAACTCAATATGAGACCGTTTTTCTCAAAATCGTAACACTAATGAGCTGTGAAGAAGATGTGGCTAATTATACTTCTTTTGCTGTCTTGTAAAAAATAATTGCTAACACTCATGTGCTAGTATGAAGTATGTAGAAAGTAAGTATGTGTCTGCGGGTATCGCTTACCAGGCAAACTTCTTTCATCTAAGGCAAAAATACCTAATAAAATGTAAAATGATATACAAATACACGGTATCAAAATAGAAATAATTTAATAAATTATAACTTCCTAATGGAGGGAAAAATGTAAAGTATCATATTATTAATAATCTCACAACTGTAATTTCAAAGAAACTATTAAAAGTCAAGTGTGTAGATTCAAACAATCCAAACAACTTCTAAAGTGAGTAGAAAGAATAAGAGGGATTATCATTTTAACTTTTATTTTGTTATATTTTTAAAAATATAATACAAGTGAGGTTTATGTTTGGGAGAGAGCAAAAAGTCTGCACTTACATTTAAAGATGAGTGCCGATCTCCAACTCATGCTTATGAGGCAAGACATGAAACGTCTATCTCGTGCTTACCAGATGAAACACATAGATGTTAATAACGTTATTTTTGATTACACAGCATAAGAACTGGGTTCTAGACTCCAACAGCCTCTCGGATCAACCTACTAACTATGACCTCTGGTAAGTGACTTACTGTGTTTCAGTTCCTTAACTTGTGGAAAGCAGATAATGATGGTACCAGCGCCTCAGAGCCTGTGAATACCAATGAGTGGCCAGAGGTTTAGAGCTTAGCACACTGTCTGACACATAGTCAGAACTCAGTAAATGTTGTTTACAATATGACTACATGTCTCCTCTCAGGGCATCTCAGACACGCCGACTACTTCACAAACGCTCTCTGTAAACACCAAAGAAATGAGAACGCAATGCAGATGCACCAGCTTCCAGGAGTTTGGGCATTTGCCCTGTAGAGTCTCTCCAGATGAAACCCAAGTGATTCCTGCTTTCAGATGTAATGGGCTAACTTGAGAGCCCAAATTATCTCACAAAAAGAAGCTCTCGTAGCCCTAGCTGGTTTGGCTCAGGGGACAGAGCATTGGCCGGCAGACCAAAGGGTCCCAAGTTTCATTCTGGTCAAGGGCACATACCTTGGTTGCAGGCTCCTCTCCAGCTTGGGCACTGGTCAGAAGGTGGGTAGGAGGCATCTAATTGATGTGTTTCTCTCACAATATTTCTCTCTGTCTTTCCCTATCTCTTCCACTCTCTCTAAAAAGCAATGGGAAAATATCCTCGGGTGAGGATTAAAAAAATAAAAAAGAACTGCTCATATGCTTTTAATATCTTAATGGCCACATTACACAATAACAACCAACTTAATAGAGATTTATTCCAGTGTTTGCCACATGGCTTCATGAATGTGTTAAAAAAAAAAGTGCTATAAAAGAGAAAAACCCAGTGCTTATGGGAGTGTAACATTTTTTAATGAACAAAGTACTTTGGTGAGGAAAGCTTCCCTGAGGAAGTGGTCATTGAATTGATATCAGGAGAAAGAGTGGCATTCACAGGAAAAAAAATATGAGTCAGTGTTATAAGTACAAGAATCTATGTGTGACTAAAGGGAATGTGGTCCCTTTAGGAGCCTGAAGTCAGGCAAGTGAGACAGGAGCTCAAAGAAGGAGTATGGAGTGAATGGCATGAGGCTGGGGAGTGAGCCGAGCCTGCAGGCCAGGATAAGAGTCAGTTTTCTCACCCTAAGACCAGAGGAAAAGCATTGAAGAACTTTAAACCTTGGTGTGTGGTTGGTTTTGAGGAGAGGAAGGGGCTGATAAGACTCCATATGAATTCTCTGTGTGGGGAGCAGTTGAGAGGGGGTCAGCGTAGTTGTGGAGAAACCAGTTAGGAGACGGTTGATAGGGTTCAAGAAAGAGAATGTAGGAGCTCAGATTAGGGCAGTTGAGTGAGAAATGTTTGCAAGTGATAAAGAGCTTGGGTTTCCATAAAACATACATGCTTTTCTTCCGTTACCCAGGCACACTTTTCATGTAGAGATGTTTTTCTGTAGAATCCAAGCAGAGGTTAATGGTGGGTAGAGGGTTTTCATACACATTTGAATTCAGTGAGGAGCAATTAAATTGCCAATAAATAATCAGTAGGATATCCCTGTAAGATACGTCCTTAGCCAATATCACTATAAGACATGCAACACTGAAAGTAATTGAACAAAATGAAGTAATTTCCATGAAAACACGTTTATTATGAAAATGGCATAGGTAAACAACCATTTATGAGGAACTAGGTCAAAGAGCAGAAAGAAGTTTTAATTCAAGCAGAACAAAAGGTGACTACACCCAGGAAAGGAGGAGATTCATCAGCTAGAGATCCAAGCAGAACAGTCCTAACAGAACCAATGGCATCATGTTTGTAATCTTCCAGAAGGCGAGTTGCTCCCTTAGGAAGAACACACCTCTCCTATTTTGGGCACTAAGCAGCAGTGCCCAAATGTAAAAGAGATATATACAACAGCCACGGCACCTGCTTAGTACCTCATAGCAACTGAATGAAGAAACACACACGTACACGTGTGCACACAAATAGCACCGGAGTGCATTAAGGTCACACATCTCAAAGGACTACGCAGAAAAGCTACGAGGGCAAAACACATCTCCTTTGCACAAAACAGACAGGTAGAAGCAATCATTGCAATTTTCTTTTAAGATAAACTGTATCGCTCAACGAGAAGGAGAAAAAAAAATGAAATTATTGGCAGCCCAGTTCTCCCCGAGAAGAAGTGAGACGTTAATGTAGATCACCATGCCCACGGAAAAGGTACTGCACTGCGGGGGATTTGCAATTACATCACGCAGAACCAGAGCTCGGGGTGTCACTTGGCTGCCAGCGTCCATGGGTGAGCTGTGTAACACTCCCCTGTCATGTAGCTCATGTGAGAAAAGCATTCTGCCGTTCCCAGAAATGGCAATCATCTTGGAGGCCTTCCCAGTCACACAAAAGAGCATAATTTCCACATTATCCCCAGGCACACTGTCTAGGATGATAAGTCTATGATAGCTCTATGTGTAAATTATATACACAGCCCTACTGATGAAAGGCATGTGAACCGCTTTTTGGTGGTTGTCGTGCAGAAAAACAAAGTCGATTTGTTTTTCAATTTTTTTTTAAAATGACACTTGAGCTATCTCTAATAATCAACAAAGACAGGGAGGGCTAGATGGCAGATAGGGTAATTGCGCTCTGATTATCTAACAGATCAGAACTGGAGTTGGCAAGCAAGGTCGAACGAGGGCGGACTTACCAGCCACTGCATAACTGGCTTATTTCGGTTCCATGATTTTAAGAGCTTCAAACTTTTAATTTCATACTTATCTCACTTTTTCACCAGGGACTGCACTCTTTTACATTCTGGCTTAATTTCTCTACAGGTGAACACACACCCACAAAAGAAAAGACAAGAAGTAAAGGGAGGGCGAATATTTTCATATTTGTTGTGCATTTGGTGATAAAATGCCACATGGCGTGTATAGTGGGTGGGAAAATGGGAGATAAACTGGAAGTCAAGATGGTGTTTTTCCCTCTAGAACCACACAACTCTCATACTAAGAATCCCGAAACACGAAGACTTTTGTACACCACTTATCAGTACCACCGGCGGGTGAGGCCAGTCTTCAGATACCAATATTACCTACTTAAGGCTTGGCACGTCACCGAGTCTTAACGATTTTTATATGTGAGGACAGCGTTCTTCATGTGAGGGCCTCTTGGGAGAAAAAGAACAGTGCTTTTGAAGAGAATCTGATCCCTCAGAAATGTCTCTGGTCTCTCAGAACGCCTGTATTTTCTGGAAGGTTCCTGGTGAACATTTGGAAACCATTCAAGTCCATGTTGTCGAGCAGTAGGACTAAATGACTCAGAGCTCATGCTTTGAAGGCAAGTATTCATTTTGTAACTTTGGGGGGAAATACAATCTTTCTGAACTTCATTTCCCTTTCTATAGGATGGAGAGAATAAAAATAACTTCTTCAGCGGGTTGTGAAAATTAGATGACATAAAGTGGCTATTACATAAATGTTAATAGAGCATATAGTACAGGATAGGCAAAAGTCGTGAGCACATGAAATACAAGACTATCCTTGTTTTATTATGTATTAATTATTGTATCATTTTCCATATGAACAACTGTAAACCTACTTTTGCCCCATCCTATATATACAAATATGGTCAGAGAAATAATAGAAAGGTTAGGATTCACCTACCATGGGTAAATATGACACAAGTCATGTTTGTATTGCATATACCAAACACTTTTTTATCCTTTCTTTCACTCTCTGATTCTTTATTCCCTGAATAGTCTTCTCCCGTGACCAGTATTTATATATCTAATCTCATAAATTAAAGTCTAATTTTTTTCCAAAATACTAGCTCTTATACCAAAAAAAGTTATGGAATTTTAGAAATCAATAAGAAAGAAGCTATGGTAATCTTGTAGCATCAGAAAATCACAACAAATGTCATTTCAACTCAGTTATTTCTTTTATTCAGTCAAATGAAAATATGTGGGAGGCAGTGTTCAGTGCTGGCTTTAAAGCTGTTAACAAAAAAGATAAGGTTCAGCCTCTCCAACCTTTACAATCTTGTAAAAAGAGTTAGACTAAAAATATGTAAATAAATAGTTTTATGTAATTCCAAAATAGAATTACAAAAATTACCAAGTCCTGTGAAGATAACAGGAAGGGTACTATAATTGCAAACAGCAGAGTACATAACGGAGAAAGTTTAGTGACAGCTCCTTTGCAGAGGTATTAACTCAAGCCTCGAAGAATGAGAGAGTATTAGTCACATGATAAAAATAGAAGCCCTGGCCAGTGTTGCTCAGTGGCTAGACAGAGTATTGTCCCACACACTGAAGGCTCACAGGTTCAATCCCCTGTCGGGGCACATGTGTGAGGCAATTGGATCAGTGTTTCTCTCTCACATTGATGTTTCTCTCTCTCTAAAATCAATCGGGGGAAATTGGGTGAGGATTAAAAAAAAACTAGGGAAGAACATTACATATGGTGGCAAGGTTTTAAGGTAGGGAAGAGTTTGGACTTTTCTACAGTCAAGAGGCTAGTGTGATGAAACACAGGGGAATGTGAATAGTTCTTGAACAGATAAATTTGTTCAATTTTTTTTGTATCTTGTAGAACTTTGTAAGCAGTTTGAATTTTTATTTTATGTGCAATAAAAAATATTTAAAGGATTTTTCATCTTCTTAAAGAAGACCTTCAACATTTTATGTGGTATTGGAAATGATGGTGATGAACTCCTTTAGCTTTTCCTTGTCTGGGAAGCTCTTAATATGTGTTTTGATTCTAAGGGATGTGACCCTGGTCTAGGCAAATATTTTTTATATATGACCACCAAAAGCATAATTTAGAAAACAGATCAGTCAGTTGTACTTAATCAAAAGTAAAGGTGCCCCCTCTTAGACACCATTGAGAAAATGAAAAACAAACAAATAAGCTATTTGCAAATAATATGTCTATTAAAGGACTTATATTTAGAAAAATAGACATATGTATGCATATACTTTTCCTCAAAATATATAGATGTATGCATGTGTATATATATTTTTTTTTTCTCAAAACAAACAACCCAATTAAAATACTTGAACTTTATAAAAAATAGTATGCATAGCCCAGTCAGGTGTGGCTCAGCTGTTGAGTGTCAACCTATGAACCAGGAGGTCACTGGTTTGGTTCCCAGCCAGAGCATATGGCCAGGTTGTGGGCTTGATTCCAAGTAGGAAGCTTGCAGGAGGTAGCTTATCAGTGATTCTCTCTCATCATAGATGTATCTATCTTTCTCTCCCTCTCCCTTCCTCTCTGAAATCAATATATATATATATATATATATATATATATATATATAGTATGCATATAGCAAATAAGCACTAAAAAGAAGCTTCAAACTATATATTATCAGGAATATGAAAATTAAAACTACATTGAGATAATAGTACATACCTATGAGAATTAAATTAAAATACTGACCATACTAACTTCTGATAAGGATAAGGACTAACTAGAGCTCTCATACCCTGGTGGTAGGAATAGCAATGGAACAACTACATTAGAAAAACAGTTTGGCAGCTTCTTAAAAGCTTAAACATCTGTCTCCCAAATGATCTAGCCATTAATTCCCAGCTTTTATCAAAGATAAACTAAAACGTATGTCCATACAAAGATTTGTGCCATATTTATAATAGTCAAATATTGGAAACAACTCAAAGGCTCATCAACAGGTGAATGGATAAATGAATTGTGGTATATTCATATGGCAGAATACTATAACCCAGCAATAAAAAGGAATGAACAACTTATAAATACAACATGGGTGAATCACAGAATCATTAGCATGAGTGGGGAAAAATGCCAAAATGATTGAAAAATCATTTCAAATGACTGTTTAAATCAACATTATTTATTTGTATTTTATCATCTTAAAGCTCCAGCCTTGAGACCCTTTAAGTATAATAGGAACATTTTATTCATTATATCAAATTATTTAATTTATGTAAAATTCTAAAATATGTAAACCAATACATAGTGACAAAAATATATTTTGGTTGCCTGGGACAGAGTGATGGGGCGGGTAAAATGAGAGGAATTAGAAAGGGCGTAAGGAACCTTGTTCAGTGATGTTCACTATTTCACTGTGATGGTGGTTTCATGGGTAAATACATACATCAAAACTTATCAGACTGCACATTTAAAATATGTATAGTTTATTATATATCAACTAGATTTCTGGGGCACAAAAATCGTACATGAGTGGGATCTGGCTAACCCACCCTGATTAAAGTCAATGGGGGCAGGGTAGGCCAGGGGGAGGATCCAGGGCAAGTTGGAGGGGGGGGCAGTCAGGGGTGGGGCCGGCCAGCAGAGGAGCTGCCCTCTCCTGCTGGCCTAGTCACCCCTAACCGCCCTCCCCTCAAGGCTTGGTCTCCCCCCGTCCCCCAACTGCCCTCCCCTGCAGGCCCGGGTCTCCCCCAATGCCCTTCCCTGCAGGCCTGGTCACCCCTAACTTCCTTCTTCTGCAGGCTGGATCACCCCCAACTGCTCTCTCTTGCAGGCTTGGTCTCTCCTAACCGCCCTCCCCTGTTGGCCATCTTGTGGCAGCCATCTTGTGTCCACATGGGGGCAGACATCTTATGTGTTAGAGTGACAATTAATTTGCATATTACTCTTTTACTACATAGGATTAGATAAGATAGAGTCCTGATGCAAGGGTGAGGACTGGCTGGTTTGCCCTGAAGGGTGTCCCAGATCAGGATGGTGGTTTCCTTGGGGCGTGGAGTATCCTGGGCAAAGGGCCTGTGGTGGTTTGTAAACCATCCATGCCTTTTGGCTACCCCAGTGTAGGCCCTGGTATCTAGGATTTATTTATCTTCTACAATTGAAACTTTGTAGCCTGGAGCACAGGCCAGGCCAGGCCAGGAAGTTTGATTTCCTACATCACCAGTGGCAACCCAAGCCTCCTACTTGCTCCGTGGCTGAAGCCATTTTTGTTGGGATATATTTATCTTCTATAATTGAAACTTTGTAGCTTTGACAGGAGGCAGGCAGGTCGGGGCAGGTGGAAAGCTTAGCTTCCTCCATTGCCAGGGAAACCCAATCCTCCTGCTTGCTCTGTGGCCACAGCCATCTTGGTTGTGTTAATTTGCATACTCACTCCTGATTGGCTGGTAGGCATGGCTTATGGGTGTAGCAGAGGTACAGTCAATTTGCAGATTACTCTCTTATTAGATAGGATTATTTCTTGACTAAGCTGTTAGAAGAAAAAGGAGGAGGGTTAAGTAGGAAGATTATGAATAGAAGGGAATAGAATCAAAAGCTTAGAGGAGTGGTGTTTGCTAGAGAAATAAATTTTGTAGTCATTAATGCATAGAAGATACTGTATACCTTGGTAAGAAATGAAATCACCTAGGCTGAAATTAATCCAAAAAGAGAGGAGGGCTGAGGATGCTGCCTTAAGAAACACCAAAATTTAGAAGTTTAGGATGATGAAGATCATGACAAACTCTTTGGTTTTCTTAACTTGTTTAAATATAGCTGCTATCAAGTTTGAAGCATCTAATCTTCATTTTATGCACTTTAGGCTGAGCCTGTAGGAATATAGATCCATTTAAGATCATTTGTAATCTAACAAGTATTATATCTTATTATACTGGTTTCTAATCATTAGTCTATAGCATTTGACATGATTATTAGTAACTTTAATTTATAGAAGTCATCTTTTGTTTTTCCCCAATGTTATTATTTTTTAAAGTTCCTTTCAAAACTCTCTATTATGACAAAACCATTTTTTATATTTTTATAAAATAGCTAGCATATTCTGAAGATCTAATGATTCTAACAATGTTAAACTAGCAGCATTATACTGGGCATGTGTCATCAATAGGGTGCAGAATATAAAGATTTACAGAAGTGAAAATGCAAATATTGTCATTTTCCTTGATATTTATGAGCTATGTGTCAGTGTGTCCTAAATTAACCTTACTAGAATTCAAAGTAAGTCAATTCTCTGTTTAAGCCTATTGTGAACTATTTCAATTGACTGTTTAATTAATTTTGATTGCTTACTTCTATTTTGTTATATCAGAACTATTTCCCTGAAACCTTCTAAATACTACAGGACCTTTTAGATTAAATCCTCATATTTATGTCAGAAATGGAATTTTATTTCTAAAAAACAAAAACAAAACAAAAAACAAATGCATCGCTTCCCTCAATCTTCTCGCTGGCTCAGTCTATTCACTCTGCCTCTTCCTGCCCACCACCAAATATTTTTGTGAGAGTTGTTTATGCTCACTGGCTCCACTTCCCATTCCTCTCGGCCAGTCGGTCTAAAACCGCTTTCTCAAAGCCCACCAGGCAATCGCAGTCGCCAGCTTCCCTGCTCACGTTTTTATTACCCTGTCATTTGAGCTGCTGCAACATTTGACACTACAGATGGCTCAGTTCTCACAACTTCCTTTTCTTCTTCTTCTTCTTCTTCTTCTTCTTCTTCTTCTTCTTCTTCTTCTTCTTCTTCAGGGACTCTACCTCCTCACTTTGCTGAATATTTCTTTTCAGTTTTTGAATTTTTTTCTTCTCAACTTAAATGTTGAATCTGCATGTGTCTATTTTCCAGCTTTTTTTCT
Source organism: Vespertilio murinus (assembly GCA_963924515.1). Lineage (NCBI taxonomy): Eukaryota > Metazoa > Chordata > Mammalia > Chiroptera > Vespertilionidae > Vespertilio > Vespertilio murinus. The sequence goes on along the minus strand of OZ004711.1, from coordinate 51,429,368 downwards.
TTCTCTTCCCCCTTTCTGGACAATCTTATGTTTTGCCAACAGCTTCCTAAATTATTTGTACTTCTGTGAAAGAAAGCCTATTCTCACTTTTGGAGTCAAAACATCCTTGCCCACTTCAGTTTCTAACTAACTGGATGTAGAAGGCTCAGGTCTAGAAAATATGCAATTCTTTTTTTTAAAAAAAAATATGTAATTCTTAATGGCATAGAAACTATTTCTATTCAACAATAAACAGGTTTGCTAGCAAAGAATAAACCTTTCCCAATAACTATGTTGTAATAACATTTAAGATGACAATTAGGCAATCCATTCTAATGGTTAACAAAATGACTTGAGGGATAGTTTTCAGGAAAATAAACAAAAATGAGTAGTTTAAACCTGTGGTTGTAGTTACTGAGCAGTGTATAAAAACGGTGGGCAAAGGCGCGAGAGATGAAATATAAGAAAGGGTATGAACTTTCCACTTGGCCTAGAGCCAGGCCTCAGTCTATATGAATCTCATAAACATCCTGTCTAGTTGAAATTAACAAAAGTAAATTAAGGTATAATTTGCAACCAGAGGGTACGGCATTATGCTGAAGCCCAGAGAACTCTGTTCCTAGTATTTGTGACTCCTCCCTTTTCTAAATGAGGCCAATTTAATATGCTGACACTTCAAGTTATAAACCATCTTGGATTAGGCCCAAGATGTATCTATAGTAAGGTCCATTTTAGTGGCTAGGAAGCCCAGAGGGTTTGGGATGGCTTTATTCACGAATATGCCACTAATGGAAAAATATGTCATTGTCGCAGAAGCAAATTTCTCTTCATTTGTAAATTAAATTAGCCACTACAAAATCCTTCATCGAAATGAGAGTTTATGAATAACAAAGTATATATAATTTGTATCCATATGTACTACAATCATGTGAAATTAGCCTATACAAAGTAGTCAATTATTTTATCATTTCTTAGGAATACTTTCTTTGCATTTCCTAAATAAAATTTTAGTGGTTATAGCAGTCATTATCTGAAGTTTTATATGACCTTAATCTTAATTTCTATCCAAATAACCTAAGTTACATTTGGTAAAGAAAAAAAGATGTGTGTGTGTGTGTGTGTGTGTGTGTGTGTAGAGAGAGAGAGAGAGACTATAAGAGAGAATGGAATTAAGAGATAATAAAGATTTTAAACATTTATTCAAATCAATTTTATACATAAAATGTATGGTTCATAAAATATTAGTTTTACTACATTCAATGGATTTTTTTTATAAACTTAAAATTTTTAAAGATCTCATATTCACATGTAGAAACATCTGCATAGCCAAAACTGGTTTGGCTCAGTGGATAGAAATTCAGCCTTCAGACTCAAAGGTCCCAGGTTTGATTCTGGTCAAGGGCATGTACCCTAGTTGTGGGCACATTCCCAATTGGGGGTGTGCAGGAGGCAGCTGATCGATGATTCTCTCTCATTGATGTTTCTAACTCTCTATCCCTCTCTCTTCCTCTCTGTAAAAAAATCTATAAAATATATATTTTTTAAAAATGAAACATCTGCATATTGCTCATTATGTTTCCAGTAAAATGTGTGTTCATGTTTTGTTTTGTAATAATTTTATATCTAAATCACATTAAAATATTTAATGAGCTCTACAAATAAAATCACTTTTATAAAATTACTTTTAAACTTGTTTCCTAGTACTTTCTCTTAATTACAAAGTAGCAGATAATATCAGTACATATGTCCAATTAAAAAGGAAAATATTCTGTTTATTATTCTTTGATGACACTTTACTTTAAATGAATTATAGTCATGTATTTTTTTAAATATATTTTATTGATTTTTACAGAGAGGAAGAGAGAGGGATATAGAGTTAGAAACATCAATGAGAAACACCGATCAGCTGCCTCCTGCACGCCCCCTACCGGGGATGTGCCCGCAACCAAGGTACATGCCCTTGACGGGAATCGAACCTGGGACCTTTCAGTCTGCAGGCCAACGCTCTATCCATTGAGCCAAACCGGTTTCGACAATATAGTCATTTATTTTTAACATGAGAACAGAACATTATAAATCTGAGAGAGAGAGACTACCAGTACGGAATAGGTAGGTCAATGACATTTATAAGAAAACATTATCTTAAACAGCCATTCATTAAAAAGCTTCCAAGCATATTGCTTGGCAGGTGCATTTACAGCAAGGGGAAGAGCCCGTAAAGGCCTTTTATTTCAATGACTGTGAAAACCCTCCAGGGTGACTGTAGGTGTCCTGGACTAGTCAATATATTGTATACTACTAAATTTCTCTACTATTTTCTCTGTGAATAAGATTGAAGTCCATTATTTAATTGCTTTAGATTTCAAGAATTTTAAAAGGGCAATGATGTTATTAGACCTTACAATTAAGCGAAATCCTAGGGCACTGGAGGGTCCTGTCTGAAGAAACTGTGTCAAGAGTCACTGAGCTGATGTCTCATGTCTGTACTTTCTTTCACCAGAGCACGACCTGGATGACTACTGCATGCTAATACTGAAAGTGCACTCCTCAGCGAACCCACGGGTGAAAACTTCGCCCAAGCTTCTGAGGGCCTGTGCTCTCAGCATGGTTTTATCATTCAAGAAGTCTAGCTTATTCATTCCGAAAAGACGCTGCCAAGCTCCCTAACCCCAAAGACATTTCACTCCCCAGCGGAGTTAAGGCAAGGTGAAAGGTCAACCATGAGATCAGGGAAAAAAGTAGTCTCTGACCTACTGCTCTTTCCCTACTGCGAATTTCCTGCACTGTGGCTTTTTATAAAGCAATCATAAAGGGGTAGGTACATCTCTTTCTTTGCATCTGTGTGTTTTTTGAGCTCTTCCACTTCACATAATCAAAGACCTGGGCCCTAAAATGTGATTGTCTGAGCCCAGCATCTTTGGTGAAAAAAACAAACAAAACCAATTACTAATCTCTGCAATGTGCTGCTGTTTGGTGATCATTAGACATGCATGCTAGAAATTCAGAATTCTTACACTGTTAGTCTATCAACGACCTCCCACACACACTCACACACTTCTCCTCTTTACTTTATATACTTTTGTTTTGAGACAAAGAAAGAGTTTGGTTTTATAAATATATTGATGAAGAAAAATTGCTCTAAGAAAAATCTAAAGCTGGAAAAAATACTCTTAGGATTTCTTTTTCCCAGTTTCAGAGTTCTCCTCTCCTAAAAATACTTTTTGAAGTACTTTTAAAATGACTGAATGGTTGATGGCCTCTGGCAGGCCAGTTTCTTATTGTACTATAATAATTTTTTACGTTCTTCCCAAGTTATACCATTGATGTTCATCTTTAAAACAGTAATAAGCTAGAAAAACCCATAAAGATACAAGGAGTAAGACACACATTGTATCTTCTAAAAAACAGTTGTATTTTATAAAATCAATCATCATGAAATCTTTATCTTGCCTTCAGGGAGAGGAAGTTTAGAATTTGTATTCCTAAATTATCCTGTGTAAAGTGCAGATAGATGGGTACCTGAAAAACCACCATCCAGTGAAAGCAGTACACACTCCCATCCTTACAGCCAGTAGGTAGAAAATACAACCAGACTACGTAAAAATTCAGATGGCAGAAAGCCTTGGTGAAGGGGACATGTTCTTTCCCTAAAATATGGGGGTTTTGGTCATCGTTTGTATTGTGAATAATTCAAACCATATATTTTGCCTCTGCCTTCCTGCATTGAGATAATGCTGCTTTATTTTCAGAATGCTTACTATTTGTAACTTGCTGCTGTTTCCCAGCATTTCTATCGGAGGGCGGTGTAGCACTCTCTTTAGAAAGGGAAGCATATTACCATCACATCAGTGCAATTATCCTCAAGAATAATTGTCAAGAATCAATTCTACGGTGTTTCCTCAAAACACCTGTACGTGTGATAGGTTACTGCCCTAAGAGCATGGAGGACTCAGTACACAGCAAAAGACAAATATCATTTTCATTGAATCTAAGAGAATCCCAGTGGACTGCCTAGACCCCTACCAGTGCATCAGCATTGAATTGCCAAGAAGAATAAATAACTGGAAGGAACCAGCCACCTGGGGTCAGAGCCTGACATGAAGTCCAGACGGGGATTGGGGGGATTGGGTGGGAGGAGAGAAGATTTGCATGAAGCTGTTGTGAAGTGTCTCTAGCACTGCGAGGGCAGCTGGAGCTCACACTGGCAATCGTTTTACTTCCCTCTCAGCCAACTTTTAGCCTCCTGGGTCCCCTTTCCACGTCCTGATCAACAATCACCCTGCACACTCTTTCCTGGCTAATCAATGCTTATAACCTGTGGCTGTTTTTCTGTACCCATTCTCATGATGGCAGGTGGAGATAAGTAATCGGTAGGCCAGTCTGTAGGTAGGTAGACAGTTGGTTTGATCATTGCTTGGAGTCCTATACACTCTTCTGTACCTGCACTTCTGCCTTCATAATGCATTTGAGAAACCTTTGGTTGATACAGACCTAATTCATTCTTCTCAGTAGCTGCATAATACTTCACGTCCTTTATATATCATAACTCATCCAACCAAGGGTGTTCCCCTTTTTTTATTTGGTCATGTGTTACTACAAACCATTCATTATAGCAAGAAGTCTTCATTAAATGTCTAATAGTGTCTATTCAACTGTAGGGATAAATTAATGAACAAAACCAAACCCCCTCCCTCCTAGAACATCCATTCTAGTAGAGGGGATGAGCAATAATTTATTATGTAACATACTGTTATATTTTCATGAAGCTAAATAAGGAGATACTGAGGTAGAGGAAATTATTACTTTACATGAGGTGATCAGTCCCCAAGGAAGAGATAGTTGATCAAAAACCTGAATGACATGAGGGAGAAGTCACGAGGAGTGCTAAGAGGACAGCAATCCAGTCAGAAGGAAGAGCAAGCACCAGGGTCCCAAAGGGAGGGCGTGGGCAGAGGGGTTCAGAATGAAGGGGCATCACTGTGGCTGAGGCACAAGAAGCAGGAAGAGAGAGTCAGGCAAAGCAGCTAGCAGATATCCTGCCCAGGGCCCGGTTGATGGAGGACTTGGCAGGGCTGGGGTAGGCACTCTTTCAAAAATGCCACAATAAATGTCCAAAGATATTGCTAGGTTGGTCTCCAAAAGAGCTATTATAATTCACATTCCTACAAGCAGTCTATGAGTATACTTTTCCCTGATATCAGGTGCTATGATTTCAAATTTTTTCAAGAATTTGATGGATGTAAAATGATACCTCATTGTTATTTTAATATTTATTTCCCTATTAGGGAGGTTGAGTATTTACTTACATGTTTCTATTTATTTAATGAAACCATAAATAGTACTTGCTATTTGACATGCACTATTCTAAACACTTTACATGAGTTACATAACAACCTAATATGGCGTAAACTATTATTTTATGAGTTGAGAAATGAAAGGCAGATAGCTGTGAGGTAATGTGCCTCAGGTCACATAACTAGTCAGCAGTGGTTTAAGAATGTAAATATACACAATTGGTCTTCAGATACTACATAGCTTTTTGTTAACCATTTGAGTTTGCTAGTCTATAAAATCTACAAATAACCTGCAAAGTTGTTAGGAGAATAAAATATCTGCATATAAAAGCTATACAAATACAAAATATCAGGTTACTATGTCTGTCAAACCTAAAGACAGATCTGGATATTAGATCCACCAGTGAGAAACAAGACAGTTTCACTGTTAAAAAAAACAAAACAAAACAAAACAAAACAAAACACAACAACTCAGGTTGAGAAAAATAAACCAAAGTGCTTGAATAATCTCAGGCCTGATGGCCTCCAGAGAAATCGCTGCCGGAGCTACATCTGGAAACTTGAATCAGCAGCATCAAGACAAAGCTATTGGGAAGGAAAAATTGCTAAAAGGCCCTGGGCCAGGGCAAGTACCTGGGTTGCAGCATCATGAGATACAATTCTCTAGTTTGGAAGGAAATTATTTTATAAATATGTCAAAATGCTGACTTTCAACTATAATTTTAATAAAAATAATGTATATCAATAAAAGTGTGTGAAATGTAAAAAAAAAGAAGAAAAGAATCTCGTCATTATCATTGTGCGATCTTTTCTCAAAGCCTCTGGTGTCCCTCACCTCCTCAGGCTGACAGAGCTTACAGTCTGTGAGGGAGGCAGCGGGAGAGCACAGAGGCCCGCGGGTCAATGGGAGGCACAGCCTGGAAGACCAAGAACTGCAGTGTCTACCAAGTTGGTGCTGCCTTCCCGTGGAAAGGTCTAAGGAACCCTTAATATGGACAATGTAGGAAAAAACTATTCCAAACATTTAAACGTGTAGCCCTTTTAGAGGATCCTGTAATCATCATTTAAACTAGCCATGCACTCTGTATTTGCCAAAAGGAGGCTGAAGAAAAATCCTAGAACCTGGCTGCTGTGGCTCAGTGGTTGAGCATCAACCAAGAGGTCGCTGGTTCAATTCCTGGTCAGGACATATGTCCTGTTTGCGGGCTCAATCCCTGGTGGGGTTGTGCAGGAGACAGCCAAGCATGATATGTCTCTCTCATGGATAATTCTCTCTCTTCTCTCTCTCTCTCTTTCTCTCTCTCTCGCTCTTGCTCTCACTCTCTCTCATCTCTCTCAATAATTTTTTTTTTAAAAAAAAGAAAAATTTTACAGATGATATTGACTGCACGCCAACTTTAAAACTCCCGATGGAGGGGGAGAATAAATCTAGGCTTGTACAATAGGCCTATATCTTTTTTATCTCACTAATTTCATTAAATTTTAATCTGTATTTTGGGCTTAAAGACAGACTTTTAGAAGGGGGGGGGGAGCCCTCAAAAAAAGCAAGAAATCAATAAAACCTCAGTTATATTCTCTAGCCTTCACTTGGCTTTTAAAATTCTCCCCTCAAAAAATAAAGCATTTCCTCTTGTCTAGACACTGTAACCTGCCCTCCCTCTTGGAGAGGGCACCTGGGACCCCGAGCTCTGTCTCACTGCGTTCACACCAGCGGTGATTCCACACAAACCAGGGCCGCTCGGTCCCCTCCGCCTGGCCAAGAGGGAACCCTGCAAGGTGGAGCCTCACCAAATTCTGTTTTTAAAAAACATTTGTTCCTGTTTTCTTTTCACTTACCTTGTGAAGTCTCATCCGCCTGACATCTGACAGTGGCTTTGGGTGTAACGCAAAAAAAGAGCGAAAGCAGCAAGCAGTGGTTAGGGAGGCGAGCTCTGTGCACACAGGCTGAGCAAGGTAATGCAGAGGCTGCGAGGTTCGGGCAGACTCGGAACAGTAAGCCTGCGAGTGCAACGATAGTGCGTGATCTGGCAGCTAGATGTGTCACACTTGGAGAGCGAAACGTTTTGACTTAGAAAAACTTCTGTAACAGACTGTATTTTTAAGAAAGATATATTACCCAAGAGCCATTCTATGCATCCTCTACAATGTATTGCTCTTATATCTATGGATGGGAAAGGGACCACATACTAAACCACATACTTGACTTTCATGTCAAGTTCCGGGGAGGCCTGCATGGTGGGCTTACAAACTCAGAGACTGAATGTAACCACATAAGATGGTCTGAACATAATAGTTCTGAATTAAAAGCAAGTCACAGCCTTGGCCAGTGTTGCTAAGCGATTAGAGCAGGGGTGGGCAAACTTTTTAACTCGAGGGCCACAATGGGTTCTTAAACTGGACCGGAGGGCTGGAACAAAAGCATGGATGGAGTGTTTGTGTGAACTAATATAAATTCAAAGTAAACATCATTACATAAAAGGGTAAGGTCTTTTTTTTATTTTTTTATTTTATTTCAATAGTTTAGAACAGCCATCCGGCCCGCGGGCCGTAGTTTGCCCATGCCTGGATTACAGCATTGTCCCTTGCCCCAAAGGGTCATAGGTTTGATTCCTGGTCAAAGGCAAGCACCTGGGTTGCAGGTTCAATGATCCCCCACTCTGTCTGTCTCTTCCTGCCCCTTTCTTCCTTTCACTCTCACTAAAATCAATGGAAAAAATACCCTCAGGTGAGAATTAACAAAAATAAAAATAAAAAAGCAAGTCACGCCCAGGCCGGGGAGCCTCCGTGGCGAAGGTCAGTCTTCACTTAGGTGAGCCTGTCCGATGTGCGGTTGCATCGGAGGTAACATGCCATTGGGACGTCAGCGTAATCCTTTTTCTGGCCCCCGCAGGATACACCACAGCATCAGAACACAAGACCACAGAACCCTTTACTGTCGTCTTTCTCCCCGAGTACCATCTCTGGGTGCTGTAAATGTCCATTGCTATATTATACTCACCAATGTCAAAGACATAGGCCTCTCTCTGTTTTATTCTTCATCCATCCTTAGTGCTCCCCACTACCTCCCCCCTCCCTGTGCTTTCTCCTGCCTCCCTAATCTACCCCAGTGAACTCCATGTAGCCCTCCTCGGGGCCTCTCCTTTGGCTGTAATGTATAATATAAACTACAAAACTGCCCTTCTCCAGAGCATCTCCTCAACCTGTTGAGATTTTACTCCTGGCAATTGTTGTTAGTTTGACTCAAGCTCACAAAAATTCTCTACAGGTTTGGATGCGCCTTACATTGACACATCCTCTAGGTGCCTTCAGGAAGGAATCCATCTTACGTTTCTTTGCATTGCTTTTTAAAACTATTTTATTGATTTCAGAGATGAAGGGAGAGGGAGAGAAAAATACAAATATCAATGATGAGAGAAAAATCATTGATCGGCTGCCTCCTGCACGCTCCCTACTGGGGACCAAGCCCACAACCCGGCATGTGCCCTGACTGGTAATCGAATGGTGACCTTTTGGTTCATAGGCTGACACTCAACCACTGAGCAACACTGGCCAGGCCATCCATTTATTTATTCATATAAGTTATGAGGCATATATTAAGCTTATCTTCTTTATTCCCTGTGCTCAATGAGTTTATAAAATCTAGTTAGCAAGAGAAGACTGCATTTGGCAAACAGAAATGCTTGGGCCACTGGTCCTGGGTCTTTTCACCTTGGAATATTCCTGAGTCTTATTCACGAGGTCTCTCTTTGATCCCTACTCCTAATTAACTTTCCTCTCCCCCACACAGAGCTGGGGATCCCTGAAAATGTTGTTTCTAGGGGTGTCCGGGCAGGTTCGCAGGACATTGCTATCAGGATATTAACCCTGGACATGCAAACCAAAGGAGCGGATTTGCAGTTGCCACCATCAGGGACAAGTCAAAATGTGTATAACAAAAGAGAAAAGCAAGAGCTCCGTGCGCTGCAATAAAAGAAGTGGAGAGCCATCTCCTCTGTGCTCAGCTTCCTACTGTTTGGGTGTGTTGGTGGGGGGTGGGGTGGTGACGTCAGAGAAACAAGTGCAGGAGAGAGAAGAAAGAGAATGCTTCATGAGCAGCTGTGCTTACCAGAAGAAGGTGATAGAAGATCCCAGGGCCAGACTCGGGCACCAGTTTGAAATGTCCCTCCAGCCCAGGGGTGAGCAAACTTTTTGACTGGAGGGCCACAATGGGTTCTTAAACTGGACCAGAGGGCCGGAACAAAAGCAACCCGACCATGCTGGGACTCTCATCTTGGGCTGCTGGCGAAGGAGTGGAGGGGAGAGCAAGAGAACCCTCAGCTCTTTCGGCTCTGCGGGCCAAATAGAACAGCCGAATGGGCGGGATCTGGCCTGTGGGCCATAGTTTGCCCATGGCTGCTCCAGCCCCACTCCTACCTCTGTGTAGCTCACCACGTCCCAGCATGCTGCTGATTACTTCCTGCTGGTCCCCCTGAGGGCCCCTTAGACTCCTTCCACCTCTTTGTTCTGCATCTATCTCACTACTCTCTTCCCATCAAAATGGACCAGAATACCTAGAATCTACACGCTAGATGGGGCTTTAAAGACTTTAAACTCAAATCCCTCATTTCACGTGTGAAGAAACATCCTACACCTTATTCCTGGTGTGCAGCAGAGATGAACCTTTGTCTCCTGACAACCCTCCCCACCCACCACCACGTCCAGGGCCAGTCCACCAACCGGGCGGTCACTGCTCCTACCCAGCTTGTCTGTGGATGATTATGGGTTAGTGTTGGCATCACGCATTCAACCTGGACTCCGACCTCTCCTTCGTTATGTCTTTCCAACAAATCACCAGTTGGTATTGGGTCACCTTTTCCCTAATCTCTGTGTTTTTGTCCCATTTCATTCACCTGAACAGTTTGAACCTCAGCCTCAGCTGCCGGCCTTCCAGGAATCTGTCTCAATCACAATACCGCTCTCTCCTCTGAACTCATGCACCTGTACGCAGGGCACCCTTTGTCCAAACTATTTATTTTGCAAGTGTTTTCATTTTTGAGTAAGATCTTGAATTGCTATTTAACTTGATTATGTGTATCTTTTTTTTCCCTTGCCTGGAAAATAATCTTTTTGAAGGTAGAATCACTTATGCGCTCCATCAACTAAGATTGTCCAGTACTCAGGAATTGAAATTTAAGAAATATCTGCACAATGGACAGAAACTGGTAACAGAATGGATACTTTAATGACAGGAAGTTTGTAATGGAACGTTATCATTTCTTGGCCTTTGAATAGCCTGTAAATCTTGCTATATAACTAGCTTCTAGAAAGAAACAAAAAAGTGGCCTGGAAGAGGTTTGAAGTATCTGGAGCTCTATTCTGTGTTTGTGACTTAGATGGAGAGGGAAGAGAAAAGGGTACCATTTAGTTTATTCAAATTAGAAGGCTGTGCTAACTTGCTCTATCCAGCTACAATCTGCCTTGACAGAATTTGGGACACTTCGATTTACAGCATTCTTCAGTGCTTTCCTAGAATGACACTGCAAATCTAAGCAAATAACTTCATCCTTCAGCCCCCTCCTAGTGAACTTCTGTCTTATTCCTGAGAAAATATGAGAGGATGTGATCTAAACTCTGGATTTTTTTAAGTTTATTTGTTTTATGTCAAGACTGGAGGTCCAAATACAAGTATGTTCCAGGACATTAATGTGGAACTCAGGATTTTTCCCCTCATTAACAATGTCATACATGGGAAGTAGAGCCTAACAGAGAATTAGTTCTATCGTTGATATACCTTATAGGTAAAATAAATTTCATTGGTCAGATTGAGGGTATACTTATTATCATTTTAGTTTTACATATTGAAATTTGTACATGAAATCCTAGAATACTGAACTACAAATAAATATTTGGAACAAAGTCTGTTCTTACATTAGGGACTGTCTAAAACTATATTTTATCTGGTAAAATCAATGTTCTTGAACTTATTTTTCTGAATATAATGTGGTTGTACATTTGAATGTATCTAAATTTTCTAGCTTAATCCCATAAGAAGGGATAAACCTTAACATCTAATCAATTTGCAAATTCTTTGAAAAATATATTTCCTTCCTTAGGAAAAAATCAACTTCCATATAGCACTTAATATATGTCACTGCTAAGACAAATTTCACTTCTGTACAAAAAAATTCTTAAATCTTAAAGTATTCCTTACAATTTAAGCCTTAGTTATTTATATGCATTTTGAATTGAAGCAAAACTTGCTCACTTCATTCAGTTTAATTTAAACTAAATTACTTCAGCTAGAAACAAATAACTTCATTTTGAATATTTTATTTTGTTCTTACCTAGAATTGCATCATACACACACACACACACACACACACACACACACACACATATGGCTGATGTGTATCTACACACCTCTCTATATGAAAGTACAATAAAGGTTTTATTTTAATTCAACAAACTATAAACCATCAATTACATGTAGGGACATTTACCACTCTAATGTCAGAGTGAGTTGAGTTTGAAATAGAGAAACTTTCTCTGCTCTTAGCCAACCTTCAGCTCTTGCTATGGTATATCTGATGCCTTATTCACATTACTCAGGTGAAATCTCAGTAAAAAATGGACTCAACTCTTTAGTGCAAAATTTCCAAAAAGCATAATAGTTGTGGCATGGCCATAAGAAAGGGCTTAGTCTTTGGCAACAGATATTATTCTGAATTATGACTCTGCCTCCTATTAGCTCTGACTTTGAACAAGTTAATTAACCTCTCTAAGCCACAATGTCTTCATCTGTAAATAATGCCGACCCTGCGACGATGTTTGGCCCATACACAGACCTATTGCCATGCTGGTTAATAAACAATTAAAACACTTCCATATATCAGGAAGTAGCGGCTGCCCAATTCCCACAAATCCATGTCCCACTCTACACCAGGATCCTCTAGAATGCTTTCAAATTTGGGAGCAAAAACAGGGAGGCTTCTGGGATTAATCTTCGAAGCAGCCATTCTGATTGGTCAGTTCCCTGCCCTACTGGTTCTAAACATAAAACAATCAACATAAAATAATAATGCATTTCTTAGGATTTAGGGAGCCAGCAGTGCCTAGCAGTAGTGCAAACTGTCCTCTTGTGCTCAATCCCACAATGCTCAGTGTGTCTGCCAGGGCTTACAGAAACCAGCTCTCATTTCATAAGATTATAGAAGCCTTTATCCCAAAATTACTTCCTCCTTTCTTTGTTCCATGGCAATTCTGACCACGTCTTTAGCATAAATGTCTTTAGCAATCTTAAAATGCAGGAAAAATAAAGTATTTCTAAACTACATCAAAATGAGTTGGTAGGCTGACTTTAAATTTCACAATGACTTTTTTTTCCACTTTCATACCAATCCATTAAATTGATCAGAGTCTGCACTTTGTTTCTATGACTTGTTTGACATTGTATAATCATAAACACATGAAATTAAGGAGAGAATAAGGGCTTTCAATTTGGTTTAAGTGTGAAGTATGAACCCAAATAATTGTAATGTTTTTGTTTCAGGAAAAGAAAGGTTCAGTTCTCAAAAGACGTTATAAACTAGCCCGGCCAGCATGGTTCAGTGACTGAGTGCTGACCTATAAGCCTGGAGGTCACAGTTCGATCCCCAGTCAGGGTACATCCCTAGGGTGGGGCTGTGGGCTCAATCCCCAATGTGGGGAACGCAGGAAGCCAAAGATCGGTGATTCTCTCTCATCATTGATGTTTCTATCTTTCTCTCCCTCTCCCTCCCTCTCTGAAATCAATTATTTTTAAAAAAAAGAAATCATAAAATAAATTCCTTTGCTCCAACTTTATGGTTAAAGAAAATGGTTAAGTCAGAAAAACTAAAGTCCAAAAATCATATACACTGTTGACTTTGCAAAGACCGAGCACTTTGGAAAGTAAATAGATGCACTGCAAAGGTGTTCGCTCCCTTCCCTGGTTTGCTGCTAGTCCCTTTCAGCAGGGAACGGTAATGTGAGCACACATCCCTGAGTGTTTCCATGCACAACTGACCTGTGTGCACTGAACTGGAAGCAGTTCTGCTCCTCTATTCCTGTTGGCCTGGTCGGGCACAATTAGTGTAGGATATGAGGCAGGGCAGAGAGGGGTGGGTAGCTTGCCAACCAGATTTACTGTTGAAACAGTGGGTGTTGCCACTTCTGGCCATTTCCGACAATACTGTTAGAAATTAAATCATGGCATTAGCTGAGCACTATTTGGCTGTGGAAATCTAGTAGGTCATCAGTTTATGCCCTCACCCTCCAGACAAGTGGCAGGTGGAGCCCCCACTAGCCCCTGCTAATGCCATGAGCTGGAGGCTCTGGCCAGGAGATGAGCATTTATGGTGTGTGTGTGTGTGTGTGTGTGTGTGTATGATTTTAATTCATCAGGCCATATGCTGCCAGGCTCTCATGCAAATAGACAAAATTGCAAACAACAAAGAAGAACCCACTGGTTTAGCGGTCGGCTGTTTTCTGTCACCGTTGCCATCTATGTGAGAGGCCAGGTAATGAAACAGGAGTCTTGGACTCCCAGCGATATCGACCTAAAGGGATGGACACTTCAAAATCCAAGCCTCGTTCACACCATGTTAACCCTCTGCCCTCGGGTAACTCAGCGCCAGGCCCTATTTGGCTGCAGACGCAGGGAGCCTGGCCTTCCAGCTGGCCCCGCCACTGGGCAAGCTTGTCTGATGCTCCCCGCAGCTGAGGCCCATTGTCCACGGATGTGAGAGCAGAGAAAAGGTTACGTTTCCTTTAGGTTGGGTTAAGTTGGGGCCCATGGGCTTGTCAGGTTCAGACACACTTCGGATAAGCAGCTTTTAGAAATAAAAGAGATTAGTCAGAGCAATTTTCTGTTTCAAAATTACAAGAAACATTAGCATTTCTAGGCAGTTTGGAAATCCCTAATTTTTTACTTTCAAAGATTGCAAGCAAATCTTTCCAAGCAGATTCTAAACTCTCCCCCCCCCCCTTGAAACGCTTGCATTTAAATTGTAAATGTTGTTAAACTTTTGTGTAATTGCTGCTATTTCTATAGTCATAATTATTACCACATTTCCAGTCTGTACAAATGGAGAATTTCACACCCTCGATAGCATTCACACATTTATTTCTCATTTTAAGGCGGTAGATGCCCAACTGAGAAATGAAGAAAAGTGACTCAGAATTCATATTTATATGTATATTTCGAAATGATTCCATTTTAGAAATGTTGTGCGAACAGTCATTTGTGCCTCTATCAAATAACTTTGAAGCCATGATTTGCACCTCTTTAAAGACAACTCAAGACCAGTTGTACCAATTGGTAATGCAATGCGTTACGGCTCAAGAACTGTCAAAATCAAAGTGTCATGGAAATATGTGTACCTACATGTGTGATATTGGGAGAAGTTTGTGATGAGAGTCTCTTGTTCAACTCTTGCTACCCAGCAAGGATGCACTGAAGAGAGCTTTGCCCACAGTGGCCAAGTCACAACAAAAGTCTTGCAAGCAAGCAAGCAAATGCAAATTATTTTCCTTCCTGTTTTCCCTAGCATGTCACCAAAACCTTTGTGTGTCATTGGGTTTGCTTCTACTTCCTGGTTACTTTGTAATCTGAAGTGTGATTATGAAACACACATGCGCTTAGCTCTACTGTCAGGAATGGTTCCCAGATCCACCGGGGAGGGGGCATTGCAGGAGGGAAAGAGGAGCAAATTGTACTAGAAGGCTGTGAGGTTTGTGTCCAACAAATTGCCATAGATGGACTCTAGCAAAATCTGACAGCTCCTCAATGAAGAGAAACTTCAAGTTCATAGATAAAATTGATGTTGTTAGGAAAACTATTTCATATTGCATATAAACAACAAGGGCAATAAAAGATAATGCTCTCGTCAACTGTTCAAAAGAGAGTGAATGCAGAGTCCTATGACAGAAATAATTGACTTTGTTGTCACTGTTATTCATGATCCTGTATTTCAAATCAAATTAAATTTGTGGGTTTTTCCCCCTAATTTAAAAGGGTTGACTTCACGGTGTAATATCTTACAAAGAAAGGTCTACCTTTCCAACAAGTTTAAATCTGAGAAAATAGCATCCATATTAACCTCAATTTGGCTGTCTGTTGAAGCAAAGAGTAATTCAGCCAGTTCACGGAGGATAAATGACAAGATTTTCAAATGTTTTCATGTTATGGGAAGCTAGTGAGGTGTGGGAAAAGGTGATGACCTGATATTTTGCTAGGGGATTTCAAGACATAATACTTTTTACAATAAATTCTGAAATATACAATTCACATTTAATGGTGATAAGAATTCTTTCACCTGAAAATGCATCCTCCTGAGAGGCAAAGTTATTTACACAACGCAAAAGTGTACTTAGACATCTGTGTACCCAAGTAGGACAGTTAATCATACATTTCAGGAACTAAATGGCTAATCATATTTAGTTGTTAAGACACCAACCACATAATTTATTGATGCAAAGCTCACTCTTGATTAGTTAAATTAATAAAGCCAAAAATAAACAAAATGCAGATGGCTCTCATATATAGGAAGCAAAACATTTAGTCATATCCTCTAATGATGCCTCAAACTCTGAGTGAAGTTATTTTAAAGAATAAAGAAACTGTACTCTGGAGACAGATCTGAATTCACTCACTCTTCATTCATTCATTCATTCATTCCACAAATATTTCCTGGACTCCCCCACTACGTGCCAGGGACTATGTTTTCTAGGCAATGGATAGCCAACAGTGATCAAGATAGCCTCTAGCCCCAGAGAGAGGCAAACCCTAAAGAGAAAAGTAAACAAGATAATTAGAGCTATATAGCTGTGATAAGAGCTATAAAGAGAATAAATAGGCAATATCATAGAGAAAAACTGTCTGAGAAGAGCCATTTCAGATAGCCAAAGATGATTCTTTTCCCGGTGTGAAACCTATAATATAATTTACTTATGACATACTCAAAGACAGAGGAAATCAGATAACCAAATATTTTCCAAGCTAACAGGGACCTTAGAGATTCAAAGTTACTTCCTCATTTTATACAATAAAACCAAAGTTCGGGTAGGTTCAGTGGCTTATTCAATGTCTCATAGCATTAGCTGAACAATTAGCTTTCACAGTTAATAGATAAAGAAAAAAGCTCTGTGGGTATGTATCTTGTTACTAATTGTTGCATGCTGGTGAGTCATACATCTAAGTGGTATACCTAAATTTAGTTACAATGGAAAGAAACTATATAATGATCTTCATTTAATTAAATTATTTCATATCCCTTATATGGCCTGTGGACCTGAATATTTGACATCAAGTTTCCACTTTCATTCATTGTTAATAATTATTTTTCTTTCCAAAATTATCTAAGAAGACTGTATTCCTTGGACACTGGATATGTAAACAGAGGCACAGAAAACATTAGCAGCAAAATGCTCTCCTGAAATTTGTAAGAAAGATCACCATAATATTAAAAATCTACTGGACTAGGTCTGATTTAGAAGAAGACTAGAGTGATGACACCATCAAACACCTATAAAGCATTTTTTCATTATTTCAGTACTTCATTTGATCCCAAAACAAATAAGAATGGCATAAGTGCCAAAACCGGTTTGGCTTAGTGGTAGAGCGTCTGTCTGCAGACTGAAAGGTCCCTGATTCGATTCCGGTCAAGGGCATGTACATGGGTTGCGGGCACATCCCCGGTAGGGGGTGTGCAAGAGGCAGCTAGTCGATGTTTCTCTCTCATTGATGTTTCTAGCTCTCTATCTCTCTCCCTTCCTCTCTGTAAAAATATCAATAAAATATATTTTAAAAAAAAGAATGGCATAAGTAGAATGGGTATTATTATAATTCCTTTAGAAGTGACAAGGTTAGATTCAGAAAGAATAAGTGACTTGTCCAAGGTCACACAGCTAGTAATTATCAAAGGTAACTGAAACCTAGCCTTCTCATCCCAAACTTCATGTGTTTTCACGAAACACCTATCCTCTCATAAACATGTATGACAGAGGTATTGGGTACTTAACACAGTACCAAGATGTAGGGCCAAAAAAGAGACATGGGCTTTGCCCTTTAGAAGCTCCGAGTGTAAATTTACACACACACACACACACACACACACACACACACACACACGCTTGGATTAGCTTGTTTGATGAATGAAAGAATGACCCCCAGCAGCCAAATCTTTCTGGGAAGTGTCTTACTCGCAAACATTTTCTCTTAAAATGTCCTATTACTAAATTCTCAGCCCTGAACGTATTAATAGTTCCCAGAGTTGGAGCACTGCCTGACTAGCTTGTCTTCTTGCTTTCTCAGGGCCATATTAAAGAATACAGCAAAGAAGCACATGTGAGTAATTATAACAGAGTAATTTGCCTCCACCATTAACCTAAATGCAGTATATTTAAACTATAATGGACAAACAGAGACAGCATGAGCTCGGGAATGCCCCAGGCATCAAATGGTTTCATTAACTAGGAAATTTGTCCCACCAGGCTGAGGACATCCACTATAGGAAATGGATTATTCCATCATCTTGTGGCCAATAGTGCTATTATGTGAGTCCAGCTCAGCACACCATCCCTAACTGCAGATGAGCTGGCCGCTGGGACTGCCAACTGCTCGCCCAGAGACGTGCATGTAAAGCTCTAAAATGGCCCATTACATCAGGTGGTTCAGGGGCGCTTCTTCATGATCCTGATTTCTAGAACGAGCATAGATTGAATAAGGCTGACAGAGCCCATTATTTTTACACTCAAGTGCATCACATTAAATTAACAGACAGAGGCCACATGATGTGTGACATTTTTCCCCCTGCTCGTCATTTATGTGGTGCCACTTCTGCTCCCACGGCTCCCTCTTTCACGGGCTGAACTCCAATAGCCAGTTGCTATGCAGCCCCTCCATCAGCACCAGTGCTTTGCTTTGTTTTGATTTTCCTTAACTGGGAAAGCTATTTTGAGTCATTCTCACTGGTAGGACTCTGACACGGTGGGAAAAAAGTTTGAGATGAAACATTAGCATAAAGACATACAAATACAGAGCCAACATTGGTTGAGCCCAAGGATAGCCAATGTAGACAGGGGGAAAAACATGACCTTCGAGTGTCTGTTACAAAGATAGTCTTGGACTCTACCCTCAAATGTTCAGAAATGGTATTTTTTTGACCCAATGCAATGCAGCTATCCTTGGAGGAATGAAAGGAACTATTTTTACCTACTCTGTGCTTTCCAACAAGATGATGTGTTATTTTATAAATTCTCATTTTCGTGCATAAAAATCAAACTTAGGACTTCTATTACCAGTAATGATAGAAATAGTGCACTTGTGTAGTTAGTGTGGCTTTCATTATAGAAACAATTATTGAGAAGTGATTGCTAAAATTAAGTAATTCATAATCATTAAATCTGCAGTACAATGAAACCTATTTGAGATAAACTCTAGAACATATATAGTCAAACATTTGCTGCCATCACAGTCTCTCTGCAAGGAATTGTACAGCCAGTGCTGCTGCCTTCTGGAACTGAAGAGAGAATCTTCAGTATATGTGTGCAAACTGTTCTTACTTCATAGTTTTGTGGCCTTTCTTCCCTTTCTCTCATCCATTCTTTCTCCCATCTTTCTTTGACCTAAGAGTTTACTAGAAATGGACCACCTAATGTAACCACATATGGCTCCTGGTGACCTCCATAAGTGAAATGTCAAATCTAGACTTAACTGTTGCAAGTTTGCCACCAGTGAAATATTCACCCACCACTCATATTTGTAGGGCAACATCTTTACCTATGGGACGCATAGTCATGAGAAATATTATCCTTCAAATACTGTGAATTTACTAATGCTCAATAGAGCTACTTTTTCATTTGATGGCTATATAGAATAGATTCATCCTAAAACAGTGTCTATCTAAATTAAAGTAATATAATTTTGATTTTAAAACACCATTCCAAATTATTAGAATAATTAATCTTCCCAGTCTACTACAAAAATTTCACCTGTGGGCCCTACCCCCAGCTAGAAAACTCTTCCAAAACCTGACATAATGACATTTACTTCTTCAGCTTCCTACACTTATTGGCTAGGAAAATAAAACCCTGGGTTTATCAATCAAGTTGTTTGGAGACACTCTATCCAGAGAAAAGAATACCTTCGCACCCACTGGGCTGAGGCGTTTGAAGCATCAGCGTTGGGACTTCTCAGAGGGCGTCCCTGCGCTGCGTCAGGAACACTGCCCTGGGCTCCGTGTCTCACTGATGAGGTCTGTCATTATGGAGAGCTGCAGGCTTCTCCTGTCAGCTCAGGTTTGTGTGCAGAGAAGCCATGTGTGTAAGGCGCACCGAACGCTGCACTAACAGATGTCCACAGAACATGCGGCGGGGAAGTCATTTTTAAAGCATCTCAGCAACAAAATCATTTTTTTTCCCGAGGCACGCTTAAGGAACTAATAACAAATGTAAATGTTTGTGGTTTTCACAGGTCGATTGGGTTACACACAATTGGCCTCCAGATTCTTTCAAACCTGGGAATGGAAGGATTCCCAGGTAGAAGATGAACCTCACAAGCAGACAGAAGCCGCTTGACACACTGTGATTCAGGGAGATGTATTTGAAAAGGTCACCAGTCCCTCAATATTGCTGGTGGTGGCTTTTGCCATAATGGCCTTCATTTCCTGGTGTGTTCAAGACTGCAAAGACTGAGAGAAGGGTCACAAAAAGAGCGATGGACCACAGATAAAATTTTCTCAACATCTGTGTAGAACCTCACTTGATTATGAAGGCATAATTCTATGTAGCTAGAGTATAAACAGCCTTTTCCTCCTAAATAACATCCTCAATTAATTTCGAAGCAAGATTATTAATCCAGATTACTTGATAACTCCTTTTCTCCTATATCTATGGTCTAACATATTAGATGTGTTTTCAGGAAAATTAGCAAAACAATATACCTTGATTTGTATCTACTTGTTGACTTCTACTACAATTTTAGAATTCAAAAATATCAGTCTTAAAAATTCACTTAAAAATCACCTTTGAGGATATTAATGGTCTCCTCCACCTATTCTGGATAAGAAAGCCCAATCCCCAGCCACTGCATCACCAGTGGCGGCTCATCCCTACTTCTGCAGTCTAGACCCTAAGCCATTCTCTTTCCTCCCAGCTTTGAATCTCATATCATACTTTATTAATCATCACTCCTCCCAATGGATCATCAACCGATTCCCTGGTCATTTCCCACCATTTCTTGAAGAATTATTCCCAACCAAAACTTCATATCTTGAATCATATTTCGGATTATATCTAATCCTCTCTGCTATAGAGTGAATATTTGTGGCCCGGCCCCAATCATATATTAAAACCTGTGAGCCCAGCTGGTGTGGTTCAGCAGTTGAGTGTTGACCCAGGAACCAAGAGGATGCCGGTTCCATTCCCCGTCAGGGCACATGCCCGGGCTGTGGTCTCAGTCCCCAGTGGGGGCTGTGCAAGAGGCAGCCAGTGTGAGCCTCATGAATAAGATTAGTTTCCTTATAAAAGAGACCCTGGCAAGCAAGCTCCATTGCCCCTTTGACAACAAGACAGGGATCTAAGAGGCAGGAAGCAGGCCCACTCTAGATACCAAATTTGCTGGCACCTTGATCTTGGGACTTTCTAGCCTCCAGAACTGTGTGAAATCAATTGTTGTTCATAAGCCACCGAGACTATGATGTTTTGTTCTGGCAGCCCAGACCAAGACCAGCACTCTGCCCTGCCCAAGTTTGTCTTCCTCCGTCTTTTAAATAAAACTTGGGGACTTCTATTTATTTCAGGTCCTCTCTGCAGCTTTCCATAATCCTTCAACTCCAGGGCTTTCCCAACTTTACTTCACGTCCCTTGGGCACCTTGTTAAGATGCAGAATCTTATTCAACAGATCTGGACGGAGTTTGAGATACTGCATGTCTAACCTCCTAGGTGCTGCGGAGGTTGCTGGCTCTCAGGTACACTTTGAGTAACAAGGCTCTGGCCTCTAAGTTCATAGAGGGTGGGGCGGGCACCATGCATGATTTATTCATGTTTTATCTCCAGTGACTCACAGAGTGCTTGACACATCAACAAATTCAGTATTTGTTGAGCAAATGATTGACTGAATGAATAAATGTGTGATACTCTAGCACGTAGAACATTCTGCTTGAAATGGAGAAGTTTTAGATGCACTTTGTCTTTAAATTTTCATTGAGGGCAGTTATTGTATTATACTTCTTTGCATCTTCAAAGGCCTGTATATTCCCTTTGTGTCCAAGGAAAATAGGCACTCAATATAAATGGTGATTAAGCAGTCAATTGTTAAAATGACTGGATAAGTACCTGGCAAAGGAGGGGCATCAAGAGCTACCTAGAGTGCAGGGGTCATCTGACAAGCTGGCCCTACCAGCAGATAGAAAAGGCAGAGGAAGGGGGGCAGACATATTAAAATGAGCCACCAGAAAGAAAGAAAAAAAAAAGGTTCTTTGTAGACACAGACACACTCTAATGAGAAAAGTGCTCGGTTAGTTAAAATGCCACGCCAGTGGTTGACATGCTTGGGAATACAACCAAGCATTATTACAGTGGTAGGCAGATGGTGCATTTTTTTTTCTTAATTCAAAGCTTCACTTTTGTAAATAACAATGGAAATTGAACAACTGGCACATACCAGGCTTTGCAGACTAAAGGTTTTCAGAAGTGAATTTCCTCAACAACTTCTGCCTGTGGAGTATTTTAAATGTATACTGACTTGCCGCTTTGTTCCATATTTCATATCCCTGGGTCATCTTCATAATGACTCTGCAGCCGCCCAGGATACGGGCCTTACCGGTGCAGAGAGTAGACACACAGTCACACTTGTTGAATAAATGGAATATTCAGCAGACCTTGGATGGCACTTTTCTGGTTCCAGATGTGGATCTGGTATTGAGGAGAGCAGGGAGGGTCAGGGAGTGGAATCTGAGGCATGTAACTTGAATGGCTTCCCAGCGGAGAGAGGGATTTCACCTACACTGGATGTGGATTTCTTTCTTTTCCTTGTTCTTTCATTGCATGCCCAGAAGAAGAACTAGAATTCTGCCATTAGAATTTTGCCAATGACTAGTTCCTAAAGAACATCACGTCATGTAAATAGGTGAGAACTGCTGTGCCCTAAAGCATTGACTGTCACCACATTACAAGCAAGCCAGATACAAGTGATGTTATCAGTAGGGGCTCTAAGCTATTATATTCTGTTATATTTTATTTGCCAGAAAAGTAGTTAATATGTTGATTCTTAAAAATATAGGGTTTATTTATGTGTATATGTACATATATATGTGTGTGTGTAAATATAAATATATAAATAGATAAATAGATACATATATAAATAGATATAGATATATAGATAGATACAGATATCTATATGGTTCAAAATATACCTATAATGCTTAGGATTCATGTTTTTTTTTCTCTATTAACTACCTATTCTATAATTACTTAGTCAATTATTCTTTGATTCAGCCTAAAAGGATTCTGCAAGTACATAGAAGCTTCTCATATAAAGAGTATTTAAAACGGAATCGAGTTAGCAATCTGTAACTTGAAATTATCCATCACATTTAGCTTCATTTAGAATGAGAGCACCAGACGAAGCCGATTTCCATGGCATTTTCATTATGCAGAGAGGTAAACAACAAATAAATACGAGGTACATGAATGCGAAATTAACAGCACGATAATTGCTTTACTCCTAGAGTGTGCACGATATTAAATCCTCAAATAAACACTTACTTAACCTCATTCTCACATCTGCGTATTGCCTCTATCAAAAGGGGTGTACCTGGAACATTCACACCAAGGCAGCTTCCGCAATGCGAGACAAAGCCCACGGAATTCTCTGCCAGCCCCTGGAAATCTCAGGGTGATTTCTTAGCAAGCTCTGGTATTTGGAGAGGTGTTGTGCAACCAGTGGAAATTTACAAGTCAAGGAAGAATGCATTCCACACACCATTATTGCTTTGTATGTGACCTACACCTAATTTCTCTACTACTTCTTTAAAAAGCCTCATCCCGGTTCTGGTGGTGTTGGTCAGTGGTTAGAGCATCCACCCACGCACCAAAGGGTCTCGGGTTCACTTCCTGGTGAAGGGCATGTACTTGGGTTGCAGGTTTGATCCACTGGTCCAGGCGGGTGCAGGAAGCAGCCAGTCAATGTGTCTCTCACGTTGATGTTTCTCTGTCTCTGTCTCTCCCTCTGTATCTCTCTTTCTCTCCACTTTCCTCCCTCTCTTTCACTCACTCTACAAATCAATGGCGAAGAAAAGCCTCATCCAGGTCATCCGCTCAGCCACCCAGGGCAGTGCTGGGCTCACGGCCATGCTCTCCCTCCCTGTACAGACACCTGCTGACGTGCTTTACGACGTTTATGCAGGAAACTGTTAGACCTGGTTTCTGCTGAATGTTCCCTTCCCTGCGGAAATGTACAACAGCTAAAGTCTATCTTGCGTTCGGGGCTCAGCTTTGCCCTAAATTTAACCCCAAGTAATGGTTTCTCCTTCTTACTCAGACCCTGAAAGTGACTCATTTCCAGTGAGGCTTCTGGCACTCCGGAGTTTTCCACTCAGCAAGGGTTAAAGGGTCAGTAACAATGTTCCCTCCACTCTGGGGAGCCCCAAACCGGCAGAGTTCAAAGTTATCTGTTGCAACCTGATCAAGTCTCATCGTTTTCCACAAATGTACTCAAAGGGAAGGCTCAGACCGGGCCTGTGGCTTGTGCGCACAGGACACCCTCTTCCCTAGCAGGAAGTAGCAACTGCCGCCTTGGAAGGCAGTGGCTGAAACATACAATAAAGTAATGAAATAAAGTAGAACAGTTAGAAATGAGGTCCCAGCGGAAAGGAAATCTTGTCATCCCAAATGAGCATCTTCAGAAATTATGAAGTCCTGTTGTTCCGGCGATGAAATGAGTGCGTCTTTGTTGATCTAAACTTAAATTTGACACCATGGGGGAACTGCAGCCCGAGGCTTGCCCGCCATTCCCTGAGCCTCCGTCGGGGAGTGCTTTAAGCTAATTACATTTGATGCAGCAAATCAACAAAACCACTGCTGGTTATGACCTCTGCCAAGAGCACTAGCGAGCTAGACAAATGGAGCTTAAGACGCTATTAGTTGCTCCGTTGCGAAGTTCCAGAGTCAGCCCGCCAGGAGGCCGCCGCGCGGCCCGGGCAAGCATCCTCCAGATGGCACTCCGCACTGGCTCGTGGCAAAGCTCGCGGGGAGGCTGGCACGCTTCCCCCGTCAAAATGAAAGTTTTCCAATTACGAGGAGATAATGTGAGGAGATGCAAACTTAATCTCTTGAACAAAAGGTTGCAAGCTGTGTAATAGCCATTTCAGGGGAGAGATTTCACTATCGTTCAATTGATTTAAACACCGCGGCTCACGGAACGGGCTATCTTCCCCGATGAAGCCAAGGAGTCGGCGGCAGCGGACTTGACTTCCTGGAACGTGTGTGACAGCCCCATCCCTGAAGGGACGCTTCTTCTAAGCGAGGGCTCTCCCCTCCCGTCGAATCGAACTCTGCGGTTTTTTCCCCGATGTGTAAACAGATACAAAGCAGCCGTTTTTCCTTTTAAACACCCAGGGATTCAAATGAAGGCTTCAGGTGCGATGTTACAACAGACGGCTACTGGATAGCAGACCCTAGCATTTCATTAGCCGGGCTTACATGTTGAATAATAAGAAAGCTCTGGCTGGTGCAGATCTGTGGTTAAGCACCAGAGGGTCACAAGTTTGATTCCCAGTCAAGGACACATACCTGGGGTGCAGGTTTGATTCCCAGCAACTAATCAATGTATCTCTCATCTCTCTCTCTCTCTCTCTCTCTCTCTCTCTCTCTCTCTCTCTCTCCCTCCCCCACCCCTCCCTTCTACTCTCTTTAAAATCAATGGGAAAATACTCAGGTGAGGATTTTAAAAAAAGAAAGCTCTATTATCATCAAACCTGTTAGCGAGGCCTGACCAGTATAGCTCAGTCCGTTGGGCCTTGTACCGTGCACCAAAGTTGCCAATTCGATTTGTGGTCAGGGCACAAGCCCAGGCTGTGGGCTGGACACCTCCTACACTCCCCTCTGCCTCCCCACCAGGGAGCATGCAGCAGGCAGTTGATTTATGTTTCTCTCTTCTCCTTTCCTCTCTCTCTCTCTAAAAAAAAAAAAAAATCAATAAAAACTAATATTTAAAAACCTGTTACTAAAATTCTGTGTCCTCATTTTCTAACCCGGTGAGCACCTTTAAAAATGACATGCGGAACTATCAATAGTTCACCTAAAAATGAGGTGATAGGCCTCAACAATTGTCCAAAAATAACGGACCCATCAAAGCAAGTTGGTGGCACGCTCTGTTGAAGGTCACTTCTCAGGAAGATGTGGATTTGCCACTTGACATGGACACGCTGTGACAAGGCAGGAGAGCCACCATCCAGCCACCTTGTGAGCGGCAGCAGGAGGAGAGCCTGCGTGTGCTGGCTTCCAGCGGGGTGTTTTGCAGGGTGACTGTGACCACACTCCGGTAGTGAACCTACTATACAGAATTTCGACAGCGAGTAGGTGCAAATGATTCTGCAATTCTAACGTAAGCAAACATCCTTCAACAGTTATGTTGGATTCCTTTCCGTATGTGGGATTTAAGAAGAATTAACCAATCCAAAACTTCTAAGCACAGATTCAGAATATTAAAAGGGACAAGATAGGCTTCCAGAATTTAATTAAGCTAATCCACAAACAGAAAATGCTTTTATATCACCTTCCAAACTCAGGCAGACTATATACTTTACTCATTTCCATGAAGACCAATGATATAAGGTGGTGTAAAACGCCAAATTGCAGTCAACAGGGTAAACCTGTAGTCAGCGGGTGCCTTTCGGCGTTGCCATAGAAAGCAGCTAGGAAACTGTCATGTCTCTGTGAAAAATTCCGTCAGCTAAATAAAGCAATATTATAAATTCTAAGTAGTCTCCACTGTAACATTGTAAGATCTGTAAATCAGTCAGAAATATAAGCAAGACCTTCAACTCATTCAGAAAACAGACTCCTACCGAAGAGTTAACAACATTTTCAAGCATTGTTAAAAGTCTCAGCATCAACATAAAGTGGTCTATAGCAGCTGTTGTAAAGCTCCACATCAATTTTATGTCGGCTCAACTGCTAAAGAGCAATCACAGTGACATCCCTTAGGAGGCATTTAAAGGCCCAAGCGTATAGCAATTTAAAAACTGAGCAGGAAATCAAAACTAATTTCTGGTCTGCTTACCAAAACATGTCTCCCTGTGTTCTCGTACCACCACCTAGTGGCTACAGAGCTCCCGATTGGCCCATTGATAGAAAACAAATAGCTGTTGTGATGTTTGAAAATGGAAAGGAGAAAGACAGGAAGAAGAAAAGGGGGGGGGGGGGAGGAAAGGGGGAGAATGGAAGAGAGAAGCCAAAAAAAAAAAAAAAAAAAAGAGAGAGAGATGAGAGGATATAAAAAGAAGAAGAAGAAAGTAAAACAAACAAAAATAAGTAACATAATTTCCAGGTCATAAGATCTACATCCTCATAAAATTCATATAATGTTATCACTTGAAATTAAAATATCATTAAAAACCATTTTGCTTCATGCATTTACCAATTACATAATTCCACAGTTGACACAATGCCTGTTTTTTTTTAAAGGTAGGTTTCTAGGGATTTATCCTATACTATAGAACATACAGATATATTTACCTATGCATATAAATTGATATAGTACAAAATTATACAATTATTTGTAATTGCTTCACTCTACTATTATGTAAGTAATAAAGCTATTTACATAAATTATGGCATATCCTTAAAGAATGACATACTATCTCTACTCAAGTGGAGGGAAAAGCAAGATGTAAAACAATGTCTTTTGCTTACACCTACTACTTGTATAAAAATGTTTTCTTTTAAAAAATGTATTTTATTGATTTTTTTACAGAGAGAAAGAGAGAGAAATAGAGATTTAGAAACATCAATGAGAGAGAAACACCGATCAGCTGCCTCCTGCACACCCCCTACTGGGGATGTGCCCACAACCAAGGTACATGCCCTTGACCAAATGGAACCTGGGACCCTTGAGTTTGCAAATGGATGCTCTTTCCACTGAGCCAAACCAGTTAAGGCAAAATATGTTTTCTTTTATATCTATAGAGTTTCTCTGAAAAGATAGACAAGGAGTTAGAAAAATTACCTCCAGAGGGGAACTGGGAGAGTTGGAAGCCAAGGTAGGAAGGACATTTTATAGTTTAAACCATGTAGATCTATTCTCTATTAAAAACTAAATAAATATTTTTTAAACCTAAAAATTAGTACATGATTAAAAGAAACTATTGCATGATTACTTTTCATCAATGTAATTGATTAGAATGTAAGATTTTTTTAATCAATAAAATTACCTCTGGAAAAAAATTTTCGTAAAAGGCATAAAATTAAAGTAATGAAATACTAAAAATCCTTTCACCCTCATGGTTTGACAAATTTCACAGACCTGGACTGAGGAATAGTCTAGTTAGAAGAGTCAGGGTGTGTAAGACCCTCAGTGCTCTGGGCAGAATTCCCTGGACAGAGAGACAAGTACATCGGAAGCAGTGACAGTTGCTCACCAGGTGCCTAAAGGTAGAAAATTCAAGAACTATTAGGAGGTGAAAAGAAGCAGGAAAGGTATATGCCTTATTTAACAGAGGAGATATAAGAGCAGGATGATTTGGACTCAGCTTAACCTTTTCAAAGGACTGCGCTTTCAGATGTTAGCCGTTATCTTCAAATGAGAACTACTGCCACAGCTACAGGAAGAGGTAAAATCAAGTGGCAGAAGAATTGGGTCCATTGTAAATTTTTGTGTTGAAATGTTCATTTGTCAAATACAAACATTTAACGTACACCATCATGTCTGCACCCCTGACTTAGCTGTGTTTTATTTTTCTGGGAACCTCACAAAATGAAGATCTCTGAGAAGTTCTAGAGACAATCCTGAGTAGTTCAGGGAAGCTGCAAAATAGGACCAGAAACGGGGGAAAGAATCATGAGACCTGTGGAAGCGGAGGCCCTGGGACTGGAAAGGGGCATCTGAGAACACCAAAGGAAACACGTTCAGCATGGCCGAGGCACAGACAGGGAAGTGCTCCTACCACCTGCCATCCTAATAAAAGAGAATACATGAAAAAGCTTGACTTTTTGCTCGGCCAATGTGGCTCAATGGTTGAGCATTGACCTATGAACAGGAGGTCACAGCTCTATTCCTGGTCAGGGCTCATGCCTGAGTTTCGGGCTCAATCCTTTTCGGTCTATTGGCTTTTGCTTCACATGTTTTGTAACTCTATACAAAACATAGGAGTTTTGGGGCCTCCTATGTAGAATTACTATGTCTTTGGGGTGGAATAACATTTTTGTCATTATATAATGCCCCTGTCTGTATCCAGTAATTGTCTTTGACCTAAAGTCTATTTATCAGGAAGGTCAGGGAGAGGTGGGGGAGATATGAGATCAACCGAAGGACTTGTATGCACCCATATAAGTAAAACCAATGGATGTAAAACTCTCACAATGGTAAGGTATGTACAATACAATACCTTAATAAAAAAATAAAAAATAAATAAAGTCTATTTATTCAATAGCCACTCCTTCCCTTTAATAATGTTAGCACAGTATTTATTTTTTCATTGTTTTACTTTCAACCTGCCTACATCATTACTTTTTAAGCAAATTTCTTATAGGCAGTGGGTCATGTTTTTTAATCTATGTGGCCAATTTTTGTCTTTTAATTGGTATATTTATAACTTTATATTTATTTAATTATTGATAGGTTAAGGCATAAGTCTGCCTTTTTGTTGTTGTTGTTTTTCATTTCTGTTTTCCTTCCCCTACCTTCTTATGAGTTACTTCAACAATTTGTAGAATTTTATTTTGATTCATTTAACATGTGGGTGAGTGCATCTCTTTCTATATCATCCCACTGGTCGCTTTAGGTATTGCATTATATATGCATAACTTATCGCAGTCTACTACAGGTCCAGCCTTTTACCAGTTTAAGTATGGAAATCTTACCTCCCTTCACATCCCTTTGTCTTCCTCCATTTATAATTGTCTTAAATATTTCCTCTACATACATTTGGGACCTCAGACAGTGTTGTTATTTTTGCATCAGCCATCAAACAGAAAGCTTAAAATAAGTACATTCTACTTATTTACCTTTTGTCCTTTGGCCGATGGGAAGGGCCTGGAACGGGAAGCATGTGGGGCCTCTGAAGGCAGGAGCAGGTCACGGAGCACTGACCGAAAGTTCAATTTATCTAGTGGACGTGAAGGCTGAGGGGAATGAATCTGAACAAAGAACACGGAGCATTCTCTAAAGAATCTTTAGACAAAAAATAGGAAAGCAAAGATAACCCGGTTGGGGTTTTGAGTGACTGCAGTACAGAGAAATGCATAGAAAGGCTCATTAGCCAAAACCAGTTTGGCTCAGTGGATAGAGCATCGGCCTGGGGACTGAAAGGTCCCAGGTTCGATTCTGGTCAAGGGCATGGACCTTGGTTGCGGGCACATCCCCAGTAGGGGGTGTGCATGAGGCAGCTGATCGATGATTCTCTCTCATTGATGTTTCTAACTCTCTATCCCTCTCTCTTCCTCTCTGTAAGAAATCAATAAAATATTTTTAAAGGCTCATTAATATGAGGTATGTTTGTTCAAGGATTTAAATTTTAATCATAATTTAAGAGACGCCATGCTGGTGGTGGTGAGGTTCACATTAACACGGCTTCGACTCTTTTTTCACTCACGCCACAAAGGAAACATTTGGGAGAGAAGCTGCGATGTAAAGTAATGAGGCATCAACCTGACTTTCAAACCCCTGACGACAGTTGCTTTCAAATTCTTATTCTGTCTTGAGTTTGCCGAGTTGTCTTGGACAGGTTATTTCATTTCTCTCATCTCGTGCTTCTATATCTATAAAAACGAGGATGATTATACCTCTCTCACATGGATATGGAGATAATTAAATAAGAGGACGTCTGTACATGTAAAAACCAAATCATGTGAGACAGGAAGTCATGAATATTAGTTGCTTCCAGGGAGCAGTTTAAGGGACATGAAGTCTTAAGTGACTCTTCTGGCAGTGGGGTTTCCCTAGCTCCTCCTCACAGGGGGAAAGAGAGGGGACAGGGAGGAGAGAGGGGGGAAGTGAGAGGGAGGGGAGGGGAGGGGAGGGAGGGAGGTAACCCTGATCCCCCAGAAATAAAATGACTGCCACTTAGAAAAAGAGTGTAGTGGAGTGTCCAAGCTGGTGAGGCAGAGAACTGAACTACAGGAACGAGTGTGGAGGCGGAACCTCTATAGAGAGAAGAAAAAAAATTGTTATACCCCTTGTTTGTCATTTTAAGTGTATTAAAGTTAACTTTTTTAATGTTAGTTTTATTGTTGACACTATTGTAGATGTCCCCATTTTCCTCCTTGTTGCCCACCCCACGCCCATCTCCCCATGCCCTTCCCCTCACTGTGGTCTGTGTGCAGGGGCTGTGCATATACGTTCCTTGGCTGATCCCTTCACCTCCCTTCATCCAGCCTCCCCATGCCCCTCCTCCCTGGCAGCTGGCAGTAATAAGGTTAACTTTAATTAGGACTTTAGGAGCTGGCCCCAGAGTTCCTCTTGGGGAGAGAACTGTCTCTGTTCAGGGAAAATGTCCTGCTTGTGCTCCTCCCACCTCGGAGCCCCGCTGGGTGGTGACAGGATCCAATGGGCTGGAGGCCTGGGAAGCTGCTGGCGGGAGGGAGATGACGGGAGGGATTGCTGGTCTGTTCCTTTGGGGTTTTTTTTTTTTTCTCCAACTGGATAAAAGGGGACAAAAGTGAGTAAATGGCAGAAAGGGTAGAGGAGAAGCCAGCAAGGTAGAAACACAATGGGAGGAGGTGGGAGGGATCAGTAAACCCTGACTGTTGGAGTGGCCAGAGAAGAAATGCCCGAGGCTGGTTTAAGGTATCTGCTCTGCTGCCTGAAAACTCACATTTCTATAATATGACTTTCTCCTTCCTCTCCTTTCTTTTTAAATATGTTCTATTGATTTTTTACAGCAAGGAAGGGAGAGGGAATAGAGAGTCAGAAACATCGATGGGAGAGAAACATCCATCAGCTGCCTACTGCACAACCCCCACTGGGGATGTGCCCACAACCAAGGTACATGCCCTTGACCGGAATCGAACCTGGGACCTTTCAGTCTGCAGGCCAACACTCTATCCACTGAGCCAAACCAGTTAGAGCAGGGGTGGGCAAACTTTTTGACTTGAGGTCCACAATGGATTCTTAAACTGGACTGGAGGGCCGAACAAAAGCAACCTGACCATGCTGGCACTCTCATCTTGGGCTGCTGGTGAAGGAGCTGAGGGGAGAGCAAGAGAACCCTCCGCTCTTTCAGCTCTGCAGGCCAGATAGAACAGCTGAACAGGCCGGATCAGGCCTGTAGGCCATAGTTTGCCCACAGCTGGGTTAGAGCAACCTTCCTCCTTTTGATTCAAACAGGCTGCACCCAGCACCCTGAAGCACCCTGCCTCCTCCTTCCAGGTGTGTCTATCTTGCTGGCTTCTCTTCCTACCCTCTCTGACCTTTACTCATTAGGCCCTCAAGACAAGGTTCTGGTCAGCACCAAATAATCTCGGGAACAAAGCCTCGGGGCCACTGACCACAAAGACAGAGTTTCCATCAAACTAAAAATAGCATCTAGAAATGGGATCTCTGGGTCAAATGGCAGCTCCACTTTTAATTTTTTGAGGAAACGCCATACTGTCCTCCACAGGGGCTGCACCAGTCTGCATTCCCACCGGCAATGCACGGGCTTCCATTTTCTCCCAATCCTCGCCAGCACTCGTCATGTGTTGATTTGTTGATGATAGCCATTCTGACAGGTGTGAGGTGGTACCCATTGTTGTTTTGATTTGCATCTCTCTAGTGACTATGAGCATGTGTGTTTTTTTTCCATAAGTCTCTTGGCTTTCTGAATGTCCGCTTTCAAATTTGTAATACTTGATTTGTAATACTTGTAAAACAATGAAATGAAATAAAATAAAATAAAATAAAATCACACAAAAAAAACACCCAGGTCTCAGTTGTGTTTTGGCTCCAGGCCCAGAAAAACAGTGAAACCAAAGGAAACAACATCATGGCTGACATCAGAACCAGATACAATGACCAATGACTCCCCGCCCCCCCCCTAACTTAGAGCTGACCACCATTCAGTAGAGACCATAACCCTGGCTACAACTCTAACTCCCTTAGTCACCAGGATTACTGATTTCCCCTCCTCTAGAACTCATCTCTGGAAGTCCTTGGGAAGCCGGGCCTCTGAGCATTAGCTCCCCGGTGACTCTGGGTGAGGGCCACTTCCTAACAAACCCTTCCTTCTCTGACTGCAAGTTCCTGTTCCTGATCCAGTGGGCTCTGATGTGCTCAGGCCGATGGACCCCTTTGGTTTGGGAATGTCAGGAGCAGATAATTGGAAGATTCCAGGGCAGAGGATGGGGTGTGCCCCATCTAGTGGTTTTCAGTGAATTCCCTTTTACAACCTTATTGCCCACTCCTCCTGGAGGCCAGCGTTCTCCTACAACTACGTCTCAACACGTCACCTACCAACTGCACCTTTTCATTCTCATCAGGGGTATCACCACGGCCTCCATCCGTCTTCTGCCCCTATTTAATCTCCACACAAGGTCCACTCAAGAGCCTCTTCTTCCACCGAGCCTTCCCCATTACTTGTCATTAACTGATGATTAATCTTTATCTTTTCATGTACATATACTGCAGCCTCTACACCGCATTGGGGGGGGGGGGGGCGGCACCGCATCGAAAATCCAATAAAAGTAACCTGATGGAAGACCCTTAGCCAAGAAGATATTGTGCCCAGAAAACTGTACTTAGTACTAACAAGGAGTCCTTTTGAAGAGATACTTCACTGTGTGTGCTTGTTTAAGGTTGTAGAGGCAAATGACAAGGAAGTTGTCCGAGTTTTTTAACTTTTCAAATTTTTACAGCAGAATCATTCATAGCAACATAAAATCTGGTTCTCAGCTGAGATTTTTTGTAAAATATATTTTATTGATTTTTTTTTACAGAGAGGAAGGGAGAGAGCTAGAAACGTCGACGAGAGAGAACATCGACCAGCTGCCTCTTGCACACCCCCATCCGAGATGTACCCGCAACCAAGGTACATGCCCTTGACCGGAATTGAACCCGGGACCTTTAAGTCTGCAGGACGACGCTCTACCACTGAGCCAAACCGGTTTCGGCTGAGATCTTATATTAATTCCTTGTCACCATGCTTTGACTGACAATCCTAAATTAATCTTCATCTTAATCGTAAGCGACCAAACATGTTCTTTGGGAGGGTAGGACTCGGGCTCTGCCAAGGAGTAAGTAGCGCACACCTACCGCCCGTACTTATCAAATGCTCAGTGAAGTATCTCTTCAAAAGGACTCCTTGTTAGTACTAAGTACAGTTTTCTGGGCACAGTATCGTCTTGGCTAAGGGTCTTCAATCAACATCTCACACCTTTAACAGGAATAGGTGCAACAAATTATTCTATTGATAGCTCTATCAATGTAAAAAGAATGGAATTTTAGAGCCACAAAGCTGTCCACACCCCACTCTGCTTTTTCTTGATCGCTTCTGGCTTCATCTGATCCTGTCTGAGACAGCAGAGTGGTGGCGACGTGCTGTGTTCTCAACGGGACATGTATTTGCTTCCCATTTATTGACTGAGCATTGCCTTAGGGTACACTGCACAGCACTACTCCCAGTTTTTTGGGAGAAAAAATATTCTGGGCTAAATCCAACAAAAATCACTGCAGATTACTCCGACAGAATTATTTTTAAATGCACCATGAAAATTGGACCCCAGTGTTTTGTAAAATATGAAATACCCCTCTCACCAAAGCACATAAACTTTTAACCAGCGAAAGGCATCTTTTCAGAAGGCTATCGATACAAGTATCTTGACTGCAGCAATGATCACAGCCAATAAAAGTGACTTGTGTTCTTTTTTCTTCTTGTGCCCCTATATAGCTCACAATATACGGAAGAAAAACAAACAACCAATGGCTGTAGAAAAAAGATTTCCAAGGGCCTGTTCTTGCCTGTCACCCTGGAACGAAGGCCTCTACTGTCAAGGATACTGAATTGCAACAGCGACCCGTGTACATACATCTTCATCAGTTGTTTCAAGCGTCAGTGTGTATGAAAATCATATTAGACATTTATTGAAATGCAGATTCTTGGATCACTTTGCAACAATCTGTTAGAGTACATTTGGAGTGGGGCCCACACACCCATCTATGAACTATCAACCCAGATGGTGAGCTATGGGACCATTTTTCAGAAACCCTGCTTTGGAACTTGGACAGTACAGGCGGCCCTGCGCACTCTCTATTGGGAAATGGAAATACGGTTGAAGAGTCTCCCCCTCAGTACTGTTTAGGACCTGAGCCAACCTGGGCTTTGAGGCAGTGAGTCATGCCTGAAACAGCATGTTGCACTAGTTAAGAAAGGATTTCTAATATGAAGCTTTCCACTCTAGAAGGTTCCATATAACAAGGTCGCATGACTGACAATTGGTTCAGTACAAGAACATTTGAAATTCAGTTTCAAAGCCTGCGCAAATACATAATCAAAGACCAAAACACTTCCATGCTATATTTTTGGTGACTCAATTGTGTGGATAAGTTTCTCTTTAAATAGTCAGCATTGCCCTGGCTAGTTTGGCTCAGTGGATAGAGCATCAGCCTGTGGACTGAAGGGTCCCAGGTTCGATTCCAGTCAAGAGCATGTACCTTGGTTGCGGGCTCATCCCCAGTAGGGGATATGCAGGAGGCAGCTGGTCGATGTTTCTTTCTCACCAATGTTTCTAACTCTCTATCCCTCTCCCTTCCTCTCTGTAAAAAATAAATAAATAGTCAGCATTTGATGCGAACTGAGAAAATCTGAGTGGGCAGGCTGTTGCAGACACTAGGTGCTTACAATAATGACTTGTTGCTTTGGCATTTCAGTACTTAAGAGTCATTTTTAGGATTGTGGCACAGTGCTAAGCATCAGAAGCATCCTCCCTTAGATAGTATGGCTTGTGTTCCTATCACTGAGGTGTAACAGAAGGCCACTAGCTTTTCTGGACAGGGTCCTGAGTTTGAATCCTGATTCTGCCAGTTTAGCTTTGCGACCCTGGGCAAACTACTTAGTCCCAATAAATTCTCCTCTTTTGAGGCTTTCTTAAGGAATTAAAGAAATCCCATATAAAAGTGACAAGGCACAGCGGAAGTGAGTTCCCAGACTCTTACCCTTATATTCCCTTCCTTAGTAATATTTTCTTTCTTTTCCTCCTCCTTTTTATTGAATTCACTGGGGGTGACACTGGTTAGCAAAACTATGCAGGTTTCAGCCTTGGCCCTGTTTCTCAGTGGTTAGAGCACTGGCCCCAGCACAGAAGGGTTGTGGGTTCGATCCCCAGCCCGGGCAGGGTATATGCAATCAACGTGTCTCTCTCACATCGGTCTTCCTTATGCCGAAGAGAGAAATAAGCCCCCTGTGAGGAATGGAGCAAGTCCAGTTAATCATGAGATTGGAGCTAGAAAAAGAACCAGGCCAGTCGGGTTGTTTAGAAAACAGGGTCCCCTTTCGGAAAGTAAAGACCACATGGAGCTGTTTGATGCTGTGTGCACCCCAAAATGTACGTGCCAGGCTACTGCCCAGCTGAGCTTCCCTCTTCACAGCCCTCGCTTATTCCAGCCTTACAGCAACCCTATGAGGCATTACTGCCAAATACATTTGTATATACATTTGCAGATGAAAAATTTAAACCACAGAGAGGTTAAGTAATTTGCCCAAGGTTGCGCAGCTAGCATGGAATAGAAAGCTGTTAACTGCCATGCTCTATGCCATTTATCATGTAATGTTGATAGTTTTAACTAATCAATTTTTTTTTCTTCCCAAGTTGAAAAAAACAAACAAAACTTTGTTAAAACCTTCAAAGAGCTACCAACTCATTCTTCCTAGCGAGCATAAAATCAAATATTTAAATAATCCAGAGAAGTGGATTAAACTGTAAAAAAATATACCATAACAGAGAAATTAGAGGAAAGGGAGGTGCTATCTCCATGACACTTGGGGCATGGAAAAGCCAATACTGTTCTTCATGAAGGTCTAAATCAGAGTTGTCTACTTAAATGACACAGAATTAAAACTGCCAGATGGTCCAAGACAGTATGAATGCTACACCTAGGTAACATCTTTTTATTTTAAACTTATAAAAATCTTAAAACCTTTTATATCCCCAACTCTTAAGTAATCCTAAATGTAGAACTAAACTGGATGCAAACATTTGCTTCTATATATTTCCCTAATGTCACGTTTTCATAATAAAAGACCCCCTTCCCCTCACCCACTGGAGATGATGCCCGGAGCGGGAGCCATGTGGCTGGCGGGCAGAGGGCCTGGGACAGCGAGGAGGACGCCGCCCGGTGGACAAACACTCACCTCCCTGGAGGAGGAAGGAGAGAATGCGCAGGCAGGGTTGGGGTGAGAATGGCATGAAACAACCCATAAAGCAACTTCAGAAGCATTAGAGACAGCGTGCCTGGTCAGCTAGCCCTTTGCTAGTGTGCTCCAGGGAGTCCAGTTGCACCAAACGGAAGGACACCAATGCCTCGGGTAGCCCAGAAGTAGAAAATAACCCCCCAAACGCTCGTCTCCACACAAACGTGTTAAGGACGAAAACGTGTCTGCCAGCAGGTGAGATACTGAATAGAAAATGGCAATCCTAGTTCCAAGGAGCCGACTTACAGTCTAGGATGGGACAAGCAAGACTGACACGGGTCCCTGGCTCCAGGGGGCTGCTGAGTCCCTGGGAGTGGGAGCTAAAAGGTATCACTTCATGAAACGCAGGGACGGCTGAGGGTGCGCAGGGGGCAGTGGCCATGGCCAGTGGGTTTGGGGCCTGTGCTGGGA
Organism: Vespertilio murinus; assembly: GCA_963924515.1. Lineage (NCBI taxonomy): Eukaryota > Metazoa > Chordata > Mammalia > Chiroptera > Vespertilionidae > Vespertilio > Vespertilio murinus. The sequence goes on along the minus strand of OZ004711.1, from coordinate 51,392,085 downwards.
AGTCAGCCAGAAGGCAGGGCAGCCACAGTTCGGCGGAAGGAAGACGGCAGCTGAGAGGCTTCCAAGCAATCCCTTCTCCGTCATTTGAATGAGAGAGATACTTGAGAGATGAAAGCACAAAATAACTAACAATACACGCTCCAATTGGCCCCGAAGGCCAGTGACCTGAGGCAATCATACCTGTTACCTATGAGCACAGAGCAGTCTTTAATAGCAACCATTAATCATGAGGAGTTTGAGCTACCAGCACTATGCTGGGCTCCGGGCAGGCGATGAGGAGAAAGCCGATGGCATGGTCCTCGTGTGTATGCGCTCCCCCAGCCCAGGTGGGGAAGGGAGGGAGTCAGACAGCCCCGCCTGAGCAGATGCCCTGGTTACAGACGGCGGTGGCTCCCGCTACGGACGGAGCCGGGTCTTATGAGAGCACCTAGGACATGGGCCGGTGGGATGCAGGTTTCCCACTTGTAAATCATCTATAGTGATAGAATAACGGACACGGATTCTTTATCTTGAAAGTTAGCTAAGCAACCTGTCCACCAAGTAGATGACACAGAGGTGTCGGTAAGTGCGGGAGGAGAAGCGGGGTGCTTTGGATAGAGTCGTTCCGATTAGCCCTGCTAAGTAGGCCAGCATCTACCAAGCAAGGCTTGTTATTGTAGTTTCCTGTTGTACACGTTGCTGTGTCCCTATAAAACAGGGTTTCTTAGCTGTTTCCCGTAGTGCTGCCCAGCTGTGGCCCGGGGGACTTTATTACTTATCGGTTCTCTCACAACCCCCCGAGGACACCACCTTTCTTAAATGCCTGCCTGCTGAGAGAAATCTTACAAATCACAGCACACCACAGCTCCCACAGAATGGCTATGCGGGGCGGGGTAAAAGTAGGCTCACATGGAAAATAATATATAAGAATAAACTGTTTACAACTGTCAAGCTACTTCTGCCACACGGTGTACACTAATGAGGGGGGTAAAACTGTTTAAAAGGAGAGAAACATATATAATCTCCACACCCAGCGTGTTTAAAATGTATTTTTAAACATAATGGTTAGCATATTTAACCTTTGAGACAAGTTCTATTTTGATAACCCTTAAACTGAAGCAATTATTATCAAACACTGCTATGGGAGGGTCAAAGAGATAGAACCCTGTTTCCTCATAACGCAGGCAGGTACTGAAGAATTCATTAAAATGGAAAGGGAACAGCTACGGTAGTTGAAAACAAACACTTGAGTACCAGTTGTATATTTTAAGCTGTGGCAGTAATAATTAAAACTGAAATTTCTTTCAAGTTAACTTAGTTTAAGTTAAAATACTTTTCTATTTAGCCCCATCTTTACCCCTTTAACTTTCCAAAAGAATAAGCATTATTCTAAGAAGAACTTTAAGAAGTTTCTTCCAGTTGCCTACGGAATATTTTCAATGTGTTGAATTCTTAAAATTTAAAACAAAGTACTTCCCATTTGTTAAAATATTTCTATTGACGTTTTAAAGAGCTTTGCCACCAAGAAAAGCCTACAACATTTAAAAACAGTATCATTCTTAACACCTACAGAATATCCCTACGTTGTGGATTTCAAGTAATTCAACCCACCATGACCAGAAAACTAAGATCTAAATAATTTTTAGATCCCGGGCCTACAGAATTTCTACCCTTTATCCTCCTGAGTACGCAGACTATCAATACAAAATCTTCATCTTCCCGTGTCTGGCTTCAACTTCCCACCGTTTACAAAGACCAGAAACACGAGATCAAGAGGGCCTGAATGGCGAGATCAGCGCTCAGTGGTTGGCAAACTCATTAGCCAACAGAGCCAAATGTCAACAGTACAACGATTGAAATTTCCTTCGTGAGCCACATTTTTTAAACTTAAACTTCTAACGCCACTTCTTCAAAATAGACTCACCCAGCCACACTCAAGGGGCCAAAGAGCCGCATGTGGCTCGCGAGCCCCAGTTTGCCGACTACAGAGCTAGCTGATCTTCTTTTGGCAAAATGTGAGAATGAGGGGCCCACCTTGGCAGCATGTCAGGAAGTGCCCGCCACTTGGAACTTCAGCCTGTGGGACGGCAGGCCCAGGGTTGCAGACACGCCGGCCGGGAGATGCTGTCTGCTCTAGCGGCCCCACCCACTGAAGCAGAATCTCAGACAGGGTCCAGAACTCTGTTTTAACGAGCTCTCCAGGTGATCCTCCGTCTCACTCAAGGGCAAGGAGCTCTGGTCTCGAGGGCCGCTGTGTGTTACAGGACGTGTGCAGGCAGACAGGTGAAGGAGATTAAGCTCCTCCACGCCAGGGACCAGGACTAGCTGGGAATGCAGAATCCCCTCCCCCAGCCCCACAGAGTCAGAATCCGAGTGTTAGTTGGAAATTGATTTTCTTTCTGCTCCTGGAGGTGCTGCCCTGGGCACTTAACCCCTGTCCACTCTGCCCTTCCTCTCAAGCAGTGGCCAGCGCCCTCTGGGGGCTTCTTTTCATCTTCTGTGTGAATATCTTCACTTACCCAACAACTCGCTTCAGCCAGGTGTGGAGGTGGGGGGGGGGGCGCGGCGGGGGAGAGTGATTTTTCAGAGCTAATGAACTTGAGTGCATGATCACTAAATAAACTCAGGGTGTTACAGATCCCCTGTAATATTACCATTAGAAAGAAAAGATTTCTGGAGATGCACACATTTTAAGACGGAGAATGAATCCCTACTGGTGGGATTCTATCCGCAGTGAGAAAACTAGTACAAAGGTCTTTGGGAGCTGAGGTTTTTGATATGCTACGAATCAGACAGAGCTGACCTTGGTCTCCCACCTGGATTCTCTTCCTTTATATGGAACAAGAATTAGGAGTTCACCTCCAAATAGGAGTCTAATCACCTCCACTGACCTATCACCTAGATTTGTTTCAAGTCTAATGATTCTAGGCCTTGATAAGCCCAATAACTCAGGATGTTTTAGCATTTTGTGGCTCCAGGAATAGAAGAATTAACTTGCACCGAGTACACATGGGGTTGGGGGGAACTTTGAAGGTTTAATATGTGCCAGGACTTTACTGCATGCTGCAAAATCCTGAGATTGCACACTCTTGCCTCTTCCATCCATCTACCCCATTGCCAAATCTGGAAATCCAGGTTTCCAAATATCACAAGGAGAGGCTGTGGATGGTGGCAAGGAAACATGTATGGTTTTCAAAAAGTTGTCTAGGCAATTCTGGTACACATGCCCGACTTCTCCAACTGATAAACACTGATCAGTTGTGTAAGTCTTATTTTTGTCCATTAAGTTTTATATATAATTCATTGGTGGCTACACTGTTATTTCTTGAAACGAGACATATCATAAAAGAACAAGTTTTATCTCATACAAAATGCCACTTTATACCTCAATTTAATCCATGCATGATTTGATGTGTATAGTTTTGAATCAAAACATAGGTTCAAGCATGCAAAATATATAGCTATACAAAGGTTTAATTTTAAGAATCTTTAGAACTTAACTGGTAATTCTCTTAATCTTGCACCATTGAAAATGAAAACACAAATTAAAGAGAGCCACATTTACTAAACACTTCATCAATATACACATTTACTAAACAAGTCATCAATATTTAACACCAACAATCACTGTTGGGATTTGGGCAATCATTTATTTTTACTAAAAAGTCACAGTAAAATTTAAAAATATGACTCTCTACATCTGCCACTTTAATAAAATTATACAGTGTAAAAACCTACAATATACAACATGTCCCATAATCCTCAAGAGCTTCCACCAACCAGACAAAATTACAATGGCCTTTCTTTCCTTCTCCACTTGAGTACATGAACTAAGATGAGGTTCACATCGGCCTGAGCTCACCATCTCATGTAAAATATAGTTGTTCTGTCTTGGTTGTTTAGCACATTGTCTTTGTGCAACCTTTATAAAATCTTAAAATTCCATCTTAAACATCGCCACACTCTGTAAGCTGATTATCTCAACCATTATTTCTTATTAGTCCTCTCTTTTGGAATTTTTTATTTTATTTTATGCAAGGTAGTTGATACAAATGGCAGTGGAAGGGAATCTGCATCTAAATGAACTACCCATACACAGGAGAAACAGAACTATAGGGTGTCCCCCCAAAATGTATACATGCTTTAAATAATAATTAATACCAATGGGTTACATCTAAAAAGAAGCATCAATTGAGCTATCACTGTTAAAGTGTGTATACATTTCCTGGAGACACCCATATTGAGGCAGAGTAGGCTCTGCGATTGAGAAACACCAGCCTGGGTCTATCAGATGTCCACTGTGTGATCTTGGGACACTTTGTCCCCTTGCATTTTAGGTGACTCTAAGTAGCATGTAAAATGACTGTGTGTATTCTGTCTCTTGGGGAATATTATGATAAGAACCAGAATATAAGTAAAGCATTTTGAAATTCTCAGATGAAAGGTATGAATTTAAAAAATATATATTTAATTTTTATTAATATTCATTAGGACAAATATAACTTATTCCTAACCTACATATGTACTAAGACTTCTCTGCATCATGCTGGTTAAAATGATGTGTTCACCTTTCCAATACAGTATGTTTCAAGAGCAGGTCTGGAGAGCTTGGGGAACTGGTCTCACTTAGTGACACACTGACATCTAGTGGAGATTTATGGTGCGCTGAGGGACACCACACCCCAAAATAACTCGTTTTGGTGGAGCAGGGTGAAGCAAAAGCACCTTTTGGTCTTTATGCAAAACATCAAGAAAACATATAAACAGTGTTTATAAAACTGTGTGTTTCTTGTATCTATTTTTACTTGTTCAATTAAAAAACACTGGCCAATTCTCAAGACACGTTAAATCAAACGTTAGAAGTTGATGCACGTGGCAGTGAAGAGCTGTTTAGTGTGGTAACGGGAGGTCCCATAAGACCTCCCTCTGATTTGGGGTTTTTAAAGGAACAAGTAAGTATGTGTTCATCTGTTCTTTTCTTTCTACCGTGAATGTCGGCAAAGGCGGAGAAAAGTGAGGGGAGGGGAGATGAGGGAAGGGAAATGTGAAGTAAGTTCTCTAGGTTTTTCATTACATACCCTTGAATTAGGTTCTGTACCTCTTTGTGGTTAGGGATTTTATTAAATCCAGAGGGAAGTTCCTTTAAGCAAATGTATATGTCAGTTCTTTGGCACATCACTAAGCATTTCTCTAACCTTGCTCATTGAATACCCTGCATTTACTATGGAGTAGAAATACAACATAAAAGACTGCTATGACCCAACTTTCACAAATGCCTAGCATCATCAGCCAAATGTGGCTCTATCTCTTCTCCAACTGTTCCAAAAGCTACAAGAGGCTGGGGAAGGTTAATGGGAGGGGAAAAAAGGAGATATGTGTACTACTATATATAATACTTTAAACAATAAAAATATACATATTAAAAAATTAAACTCCCCCCAAATTTATCTGCAAAAAAAAAAAAAGAAGAAATGTTGAGCAGCCGTGGGAGGAAGTCATAGTTTAACATGTGCTTATTTAAATGGACAACTATTCATTGGAATATTGTCACAATCACACTTTATCTGCTACAGCACAAATTACATTAAATGCCACGTCCCCACCCCCCACCCCACCACCCTTTCAGTGAAGTGGGAAGGGCTGAGTGTAAATGCTCTACTTGATCTAACCAGCCTCCTCCCTTGTTGTCTACCAGGGTTCAACCACGGGATGGGACTTATTTACACTGTTTAATAATGGCCTCATTATTCCAATGAGCAGTAAAGGTTGAAGAGGAGGAATTTTGGAAGCTGAAATAAAGAATTTTTTTATACTGCTGTATGTTTAGCCTCAGTTTCTGGTAGACCTTTCCATCATTCCTTTTCTGGAAAAAAGAAAAAGAGAAAGAAGGAAAAGTGGAAAACATCTTACTACAGAGAACAGGAAAGACTAAAGGAAACCTCAAGGATTAGGAAATGTGTTTTTCTCTTGAGAAGAAAATGCATGAGTTGGTTCCCACCACACCCAGAATGCTTCTAAATTTTAACTTCTTTACCATTTCATTTACTTCTGGGAATCAAAAAAATCATCTAGAAATTATTAAGCCAGGCCAGACCACCTCTCAAGTATAAAATCCTAAAAGAATCTATGGCAGGTACATTGCTTGATTATGATCGAACACCCTTATGTATTCACTACTGGTAATGTAACTTTAAAAAAGAAATGTACTCACGTCCTTCTTTGCAGTTATTAGTAAACTTCAATCTTCAGAGCCGAAACAAAAACAACAAAAAAAGATGCAACACAGCCTATTAGCACAAAACTAAATTCTAATAGTGAAGCTTCATGTGACACACAAACATAGAATTATCCATACAATTTGCAACTCTATTGTTTTGCTGCTTTAGAGTCTTTCCAAATACTTTATACTGCCCAGTGTTTTGCCACTATTTTATTTCCTGTTACTACATTTCCACAGTGTTGTTCATTGTTTTTTGTTCTCTTACATAATTGATAAGATTAGGCCCAGAGGCAAAAAATCTGTACACATAAAAGCCTAAGCAACTAGCCCAACCAACCGGCCAGTATCTATGACATGCACTGACCACCAGGGGACAGACATTCAATGCAGGGGCTGCTGAGTTGCAGTCACTTGGCAGCAGTGGTTCTTAGGTGATGCACCTGGAACCACAGAGGAGGGAGCCCAATTCTGGGGTGTGTCACCTAAGAACTGCACTCTCACAATCCGGGACTCCTCAGAGGATATCAGAGAGCCCGTTTTGGCCCCATCCCTGCAGGCCAGGCAGAGGGACCCCACCAGTGCATGAATCTGTGAACCAGGCCTCTAAAATGTATATATATATATATATATATATATATATATATATATATATGTATATATATATATTCCTACTTATAAAGCAAGGCCATAAATAAGAACTTCGAAACCTTACTTTATTACAGGCTGGTGATTGTATTGGCCTCAGAAGTCAGAAATGAAATATTATTTTACTTACAAACTATTGTGATTAATCCATGACCTCTATGTGATAATACAACTAAAATCTAAATGTTGTGATCTCCACATTCATTTCTTTCATTTAGATAAAATGTCAAAATGTCAGGATATAACCCTTAGCGATTCATTTTCATATATTTTGTAATATAGATTTTATTTGATTTTTTTAAAGCAGTAATTGTAAAAATTCCTAGGCAGGACCCTGAATTTGAGGCCAAGGTTGCTCTCTCTGCTGTGTTAAGATCAACAGACGGCAGCGATTTTCAGAGAAGCCTTCTCTCCTGTGTGTCTTCCTAGATCACTCTTCCAATGCCATTCTCCCAGGGCATGCCACTCCGCCGTCCACAGGAACGGAGCCTTCCAGGCATGCTCCAGTTGTAGCTGCTAAAGAAGGGGCAACTATTAAGATATCAGTCCATGGGTACGTTACATGAAATGAATCTAGATGTGGCCCGAGCTCCTGTGCACAAGAGCATACCTGTCAGAAACAGAATGTACGGAAAAATTATAATCGACACCAAAAGCCATCAGCCTCTGTGATCGTGGCTTTTGGAAATGTAGAGAAGACAGAGACAAATCTGACTTACAGAACCAAGGAAACTTTTTATTCATCTCTTTATCCATTCAGCATTATGAGAATATGAAACACAGTATTTTTAACCCAAGCTCAAAGGTGTAAACCTTTTCCTAATGCTTACATGGGCTGGGCGTTTTCTCCACGGTATAGTACTCTCCCCCAAATCCACAATCCTCCTCCGTCAACAGCACCCACACCCGGTACAGAACAGGGGGCGCTTTGGCTGTTTCTCTGCAGAGGTTCCCCGAGTGTTCTACTTGTGGGGTTTGGCATTCTACATTTCACACCCCGTGTTCCCCAAATGATCATCACATTACATAACTCCTACTTTGGAAATAGATGAAGAGAAAAAAAAAATGCATGCCTAGATATCCACTAAGAAGGCTCTACACAGCTACAAGGCAAAAGGAATACAAAATAATTTCTAAATTTATGTGACAAACACAAGGCTTTAGAGATGTTCTCCGTTGCAACCTTCCAGCCAGGCCTTAAACAAGGAAATGCTGTCTTAGGAAGGTGCCCGAGAAGAGGTGCTAATCAGAGGAATAAAAAGAAACTGAGAGGAGATGACTGACATGAGACTTAAAAACCTCTGCTTCTTTAAACTCACTTCAGAAACACGTGAGGAGCCTCCCATTAGATCTTAACTCTCCTTAACCTAGCTAACAGGTAACTGCACGGTTCTGTGCCCGTGTTTAAATAATGGTCAAATACTTGTTAATCTTACTAGAAGCATATTACTATAAAGAAAATTAAAAAAAAACCATACGCCAAAATGATACACTGCTTACCCACTGATTATGCACTTGCCTGCCATATCATTTTATTTATGAAGGCACGTATATACGTAAACTACAACACTTCCAAATATTCAAATCCAGCCAAAAAAATAAAATAAAATAAAATAAAATAAAATAAAGAACCACACACAGTTGCCCACTCATCACGGACTTATTCCAGAGGACACAGAAGGCTCGATTTCAGCACGGCCAAAGGCTCTCGGGCACAGAAGCAATGCACTACCTGCCTTGAAGCACCACGCACACCAATTCAGATGTAAAACACTGATGTGCCCAGTAATGTATCTTAAGCAATCCATTTTCTGATGTCTGACACTTAACAGGGCCAGCCACAGGGTTACATGCATCCATACTTTGAACTGTTAGTGGTTAAAAAAAAGAAAGAAAAAGATAAAAATGTCAGAGCATGAAAGAGCTGCAGTCCTAAGTGCCGAAAGCCTTGAAGAGTCGTCAGAGGACTGGGAAGTGTCCTCAGGGAGTCACTACTGCCGTTGCTCTGAGAAAACAACCTGAGGGAAAGGTGGAGCTGTGGCCGTGGGTAGGGCAGACTGGCTTTTCACTACAAAACAAATGCACAAAGGGGGTAAGCTGCATCCTGGGAGCACCGACGTCCTGGAAGCCGGACTTCGCTCTGTGAACAATAGGCACCCATGCAGTCTTCGGAGCAAGGAGCTTCCCGAGGAGGAGCTCAGCCTGGGATGTGAAGGCTAGATGGGCATCCTCTGTATCAAGAGGTTAACTTCAAAGGCTCCTGCGGATCGGGGATCGGAAGGGGGCTGAGTAAGACTAGGCCTGGAAAGAAGAGAGCAGAACCAAAATGTGATGCGTGCGCTTCAGGAATAAAGGAAAAAGTCAGCAACAACCAGGCTGTGTGCATGTGAGGCATTCTAGAGAATATTACGATTAACTTCTGGAAAAAGAGCCCTACCCTATTTTTTTTTTTTTTATGTTCAGATAATAAATGCGCAGTAATCACAGCAAAGGGATTGTTCAGAAAGACTCAATGGAGGGGAGGGGGGAAGTTAACTTCTAAGTATTTGTTAATTCTTGACTCTCTAAGCAAATGTAAGTGGTTGAGCCAGCTATGATTCTGCATCTCTCTCTCTCTGACTCCATTTTCAGAGAAGGTAAGCTAAGACAGCAAACCATTTCTTATGTATGAGCCTGGGGAAGCAGGAAGTCAAGGGCAGGAGGCACTGCCCTATGGGCTGGCTCTCTGGGATCTAAACCTGCTCGTCAAATTCCCAACCTCTTGAGACAGGTGCGGCCCCAGAGAACAGAAGGCCTAAAATCGGGAGGGTCTTACTATATGACTAGGGGGAGAAGTCAGTGGGTAACAGGAGTGGGAGTCACTGTCTTCTGACCCACCATATCCACAAAGCAGGCCTGGCTGGGGTAAAGAATGCTCAGTTTTCTAGAACCATCTGAATGGTCAAGAATGGATTCTGAGAAGCCATTCTCCCCTATCCAACAGAGAGGTCACCTGCCATGCCAATTGCTTCGGTGTTCCTCTGTACTCACCCGAGGCCTCTCTTTTCCTGACCAGACTACAATGAGCAATTTGGAAAACACCAGTTTCTTCTCTTCCCAGCATTTAAAGAAAAAATAACTTCTAACAACTATTTTAATTCCTCTAAATTTGGTGGCAGGGTAGATTCTTCAATGACAAAAGGAAAATCAATCACTCAAAAGAAAATATTAAGGTGCTTAAGATTCAAACCAACTATTAATGGCTAACCACACCTGATGAAAAAGAGACATTCCAGATGCCATGGGAATTTTAGTTACTTGTTCCTCATTAACATGCAACTGAAATTAAAGGCCCATCTAGACAGACAATCACGTAATCATTCCTTTATCCTCTCCACCACAAATGACCACTCCACCGGGCACAGAGGAGACAACGAGACAAGTGAGCTCTGCTGCCCACACCCTCACTTCCAGCCAATAACCACTTCCTTTTCTAGAAGTAGAAGCAACAAGAGAGCTTCCTATGACGGCCTCTACCCACCATCCTGGATCTATCCCCTTGTCCCATTGTTCTTCTGCACCTGTGGATGGGATGAGATGCCTGAGTGTACACAGAATTCAGGAATCAGGATGCTGTGTCTCCAGAGTTCCTAGCCTGGTCACAGAGAGAGAGACAAATGCCAAAAGGAAGTGCAGAGACCTTTGGAAACACCCTCAGCAAACGGTGCAGCAGATGATTTTCCCCAGGACAGTGCCTCTCTGTCCCACATCATTTCCCCTCTCTCGTCAACATACCTCAGCTGACTTTGGAAATACCCTTGTGACAATGAGTGAGAAGTTGCTGGAATTACACTTCTGAAGACTTTACGCAGTCACCTTTGAATTCTACCTATTGGTGCAAGAAAACATGTGGCAATAAAGAAAAAGTGGCCCACTTGGTTCTTTATCCTATTCTATTTCCAGTTCCCATAAAAGCTAGAAGGGGGGAAGAAAGAAAAATGAAGAGACTTGGACATTATCTCAATAACCAACATTCAGCACTCAAGGACTGCCCTTTACTGTATAGTATACGCATTCCTTTTCCCTAAAATACTTCTCTTAAAAAATTTTTCAAGGGCCATCACTTTTCATTGTTCCTGTTAGATTTCCCTAAAAGAATATGGTAAGCAGATACTTATATCCCTTTGTATCCTTTTCTATTTTTAACAGAAAAGGGAGTTTGGGCAATAGATCAATTAGAAGATAGTAACAATAATGGGAAATTATGTTAATTTTGTAAGACAAAAAGGCATTTTGGTATATTTAGGGACTTTTAAAATTAGCAAATTAAATCATTCTCCATTTTAAACAAGTAAACATTAAAGATGGAACTAACCCATTGATACTTGTATTTAAAGTTAACAGGAATATATCCAGCATCCAGCACTGAATTAGAATGATGGGGAATTAAAGACATGACTGATATACTGCACATGGTCTCTGAATAACCTTCTGCAGAAGGCTCGCATCCATGATAGAACACTCATTCATTCAGCAAGCATATATCCTGTTAGGTGCTAGGCTGAGAGAGAGATAAGGAATATAGGGATTCTCTCCAAAAGCTCAATGCCCAGAAATATGTTTAAGGTGTCAAACTAAACACAATGACAAACTACTAAGAATAGTTTGAAGATAGATACTCAGAGTAGTTTGAAGGACAGAGAGTAATTAATAGTATTTTAAAAGCATCTAATAGTATTAAGTATGTTTAGTATCATGTACATTGGGTAAAATTTAGGAAATCATTTAACTAATGTTTTCATAGTTAAATCAGCAAGGACATGTTAAATTTCTCATTCAACAGAAAAGGATACACATTAGCGAAGATGTGTTCTTCTGTGCTGAGAAGAGGGAAAAATCTATTTGCACAAGAAATAATAAATTAAGGATGTGACAATGCATTATTCTCTGTGGACACCACAGTGCCTGAAAGGGCCTTCAATGAGCAAACACTTAACATTTGTACAATAAACTTGCAACGGAAGTCAGTTAAGGGGTCAAATAGCATAATCACCCTCCACACATGCCCTCAGAAGGAAAAAAGAAAAAAAGATTCTCTACAAAGGAGGAAACCTGGTGTGTAGTTTGCTTGTTGTATAACATGAACATGCTTAAATTTATTATTTCTGATGTTTGTGCAGACAAGTGTCTCAGAGAAACAAACAGATGCTCAGAGAAACACTGACAGACAGAAGTCACACGATAGCAAAATGGAATGGTTTCATCAAAGGAGTAGGACTTGAGATAAACTTTTGGGATGGAAGAATTTGGGGGGGGGGGAATGCTTTTAATGTTCTGCGGTGGGCAGACCTGCATACATGGGACTTGAGCCTCATTGAATTTCAGCAAGGTAACCCACAGACAGTGAAGATTTACACACACCCAGGGCTGTGCTGCCTAGGCGGTCAAATCACCGGTTCTCGTCTCGTTAAGTTAATGACACTGCTACTAAACACTGTTCACATGTCCCTGTGCCCGATTCTGGGTAATGTTACCTTTTTACTTTATTTTTCAAACAGCTTCTTACGTTTGGCCTTACGAAAAGAGTATTATCATTTAACTCTCACCCTGGGCTTCTAGTCATGTGAGCTACTGAAACCCCAAGATATTGAGAACACAGGAGGTGGGCAAAGTAAAACAAGAGAGATACTGCTAGGAACCAGGATACTCCCTTCAGAGAAGGGCTTGAGTTTCACAGTCGGGGAGAAGAGGAGGGAAGTAAGCCGGTGTGACCCTATGCACCTGCCATGGAGGATCACTCCTCACTGCTCATTAACAAGACCGATTCCATCTGACGAAGCGTTACCACCACCTAACAGTGTTGGCAATGCAGTTTATAAACCAGTTCCAGGAATTAACTTTACAACCATTTTGAAAGAACTATCAGTCCACTGCAGAAACATTCTATCAATCATCCTGGTACACATTTAAATCACTGAAGAACTCCACCCACCAAAAGTTGACAACAAAAATGATGTTTCAAATAGTGCCTATCTACTAAAACGTAATTATGAATTATTTTTTATTTGGGTATTATTTGAAAAAAACTACATTTGGACATGAAATAAATGATGTATGTATTCTATTTATCTAAAATAAGGAACACCAATGAAAATATATGTGGATAACATAATTATTGTAGGATCAGCCCAGTCTTTTAAGATAATTTTCGATGGTTTTATAAAAGTAGTTTTATATCGTGCCATAATTCTTCCCAAAGGCCACAATATAAAGGTCAACTGAAACTGTGTTCATATACTACATTAACATGATTCTAATGCAGGTTAACATTTGAAGTCTATGTGACTGAAACTGACTTAAATTTTACAATACAGTCATTCTTATGTTGTTACTAGAGTCCTGGTGCACGGATTCGTGCACCTGAAGGAGTCCCAGATTGCAAGATATCGAGGTTCTTGGTGACGCACCCCAGAATCAGGCTTCCTCCTGTCTGGTTTTGAATGTGATACCCGAGAACTGCTGCTGCCAAGTCATCGCAGCTCAGCAGCTCCTGCATTGAGCGTCTGCTCTGGTGGTCAGTGCACATCATAGTTACTGGTCCAACAGTTGGATGGTCACTTCAGCTTTTATTTATATACATAAGAATACACGTGGGCAAGTTAGTGGACTCAGTTCAAGCCACAACATTAATATAAAGAGTAGCATGTATATTAGTCAACTCACAATTTTAACCCTGTGATTACTTAAGATTTCCTAGCCAAAACAAAACAAAATAATGTTTAGATAACTAATACATCTAATTATTGTGAAAAAGAGATTTCCTGATGTGATATGATGTATAGCTAAACAGATTTAAAATAACATTTTTTTTCAAATTAAAAATAAGGAAATCAGTGATGTTGAAAGTATTTCTATGACCGGTGTCTAAGGCAGAAGCTAAATAAACACACCTCACATTCATTGGAAACTACCAATAACGTCTTATTTTGCAAGGTCCCATTCGAGACTTTTAAAATGAGGGTTTACTAAAATAGCAAACTGTTACCTTATCTTACTGAATAATTTTCATAAGTTCCCTTAGCCTAGTTGTAAAGAATAGGGGCTATACCTGCACATCATATTGGCTGTATAATCAGGGACAAGTTATTTAGCCCATTTGTGCATCAGTTTCGCTGTCAACTGAAGATCACCAGTGTCTCTTCTCCTAAAACTCTTTAGGGGGCATTAAATAAGCTAGGGCCCTTCCCTAACTAAGCGGTAGCTGGCATAGCTGTACCCGACGGCATTTTATATAATAAAAGCATAATATGCTAAGTATCCTACCATTCATTGGACCGGTTGCTACGATGCTCACTGACCACCAGAGGGCAGACGCTTCAATCAGTAGGTTAGCTTGCTGCTGGGGTCTGGCCAATTGGAACCGGGCAAGGTAGTCCCAATAGGAATTGGGCGAGATGGGCCGGACACACCCTGGAGCCCTCCCGCGGTCCCTCCCCTGCTGGCCCATCTCCTGTGGTCCCTTCCCAGCCTCTAAAGTTTTTCTTCTAATTAATTTCCTTTCAATGTGCATGAGTCTGTGCGCTGGGCCTCTAGTATGATCATAATTAGAACACTCTAGGCTCAATGGAATGCATGGTCCCATGACCATCCTTGAATACTTACAAAATTGCATAGACTTTAACTTGTTAAATTGGCTCTTAATGGAAAAGAAAAAAAATCTGGATTTAGAAATATTACAATTTATATCTAGAGCAAAGTTTCAAGGGGGAATAAAGCCCTTATTTAAGTGTACACGGATGAATACCTATTGTAACTGGGAAGTGGAGCTATAGTTTTTCAAAAGACGAGAGATTTAAACATTTCATAATTTTAAGGAAACCTCAGAGTAATGGTTGGTTTTTATTTTAGTCCATTTAAAGCTGTAGCCTGTTCCCTGACACAGAGAGAAGAACAAGCATAACAAATTTTATCCGGTTAGAATTACCTGAGGGCTTTGAGGGTTAACAGAGACTATGGAAATATTCAAATTCAACTCTTTTGTTTCATATGAAAAAAAACTGAAGCTCAAAGACGTTTAAGTATCTTATTTCAAGGCTCCCAAGGTAGTTTGTGCAAGAGCCACAAATACTTGCAAGGAACCAATTCCCCCACTCTGTCCCAGGTGAGTAGAGGACACAAACCCACAAGTAAGCAAACTTGGGTGGTGACCGTCCGTAGGGTGATAGCAAATGAAGGAGGTCCAATGGTGGCAATCTCAGACATCCTAACATTCAGTGCGAGAAGGCTTTCCTAGCACTGAGAGAGAAACGCAGTACTTCAGGGTAGAGAATGGACAACACTGGGAGTGGGGAAAACTACTTCCTACAACTGGACTACTCAGAAAGCCTGGCAGCTTACAGAAAGGCCCCCACTGTCATCACGCTGACTTGGACTCCATTTCAGATTATTGGTCACCACCTAATATAGTCAAAGCTTAGATGTTTTCATAGGCCTAAGCCTGAATTCTTCAAAATACTACCTTTTTGTTTGGCGTTCCTTTGTAATATGGGGAGATTTTTTTTTAAAGGGAAGAGTTTAAGTGAAAAGTAGACATACAAATAATTTTACTTTTACCCCAATTTAATACTTCTATCGACACTCAAGTCAATAGGAGACTACTATTCTTAGTTAGGGGAGAGCAAACTATAAATGTCTTACTTTATTATTTGAAGCTATACATTTTATGCTAATAATCCCCACTCTATAAATGTTGAGATGGTATTCTATTTCCATAGTTAGGACTGGAAAAGACATTTGCCTCATATTCCACAACTTTGGTTCTATGGCCAGAGAATTACCTCGGAAATTATCCCAGTCACAGGGGAAGGGTAGCACATTATACTGTTTACCATATCTAAATGATGCAAAGTAATTCTGACTCCTTTTAAGAAATCTAATACTTAACAGTGGTAGCTAGAAAGAAGGAATTTATATAACATGGGAAACCATTAAAATTTGGTATGTTTGCAATTGAGAAATAAAGCCACATCTGCACACCAATCCAGAGTTCTCATCTACCTTCAGGCAGAAAAAAGGTTTCTGTGTTCAACTCTGCCTCTGGCTACAATTGCTGGCCAAGTGCCACAGTAAGAATGGAAGTGCACACAATACATCATAGACATTCAGACCAAGGTCAGAAGCAAACGAAAAAAAGTGCACCAAGACATATAACAGCAACCAGATTGTGTCAATTGACAATATTTTCCAATGTTGAACAGATATCACCAATTTGGAAATGAAATGTTCCATAAGACAATATCACATTCCTGAGTGAGCCTAAATTTCATTCTATTTTTACCTCAAATATCATATTATCAAAATAGAGCTTTATATATTTTTGAGACCAAAAGCTTTAAAATCCAATTTTCCACCCTAGCCAGTTTAGTTCAATGGTTAAAGCATCTCGGGTTCAATTCCCAGTCAAGGGAATATACCTCAGTTCTCAGTTGCAGGTTCTACCCTCATCCCCGGTTGGGGGCACCTACAGGAGGCAATCAATACGTGTGTCTCTCTTACTTTGCAATTCTTCCCCCCCACACACACCCTCCCAACCCCCCACTACTCCCTCCCAGTCTCTTTAAATATCAATGGGAAAAATATCCTTGGGTGAGAAATAAAAAAACAAATAAAAAATAAAAACCAGTTTTCCATGTTTAAGTTCATTATATTCTCTCAGTAGGGCTTAAAGGGGGGAGAGGGAGATTATACACATTTAATAAGATTCCACATATTTTCTATTTAACAATTTCTTTATTTGTACTGGTCTTTAGTAGTCATCTTCATATCTGTAATTTATTTAATCAACAACCATCTCAGACACACCTTCCAACAGGACTGACTGAAAACAGTACGACAGGAAGCCATGCCTTCAGGAGCATGTTTATTGTGTTTGAGATGATACACCGGGTGCTCTCTGAGCTACAAAGGGTAAAAGGAAATCCTCTCATTACAAACTGACGAAGGTAAAAGGTAAAACATTTTTCACAACAGCATTAACCACATACTCAGAAATAGATCTGGGTTTAATACAAATGACATAATTCCTAGTCATCTACAGCTACTTTTATAACTTCATACAGATAATGAATTAGGCTAAAATGCACTATAATATTTGGTAGACTTCAGGACCAGTATCCTTAGTACATCACAAAATACATTTTGATATCCCAAAGAAGCAAGACTTGCAAGTAGGCATTTTAAACATAACTAATCTACAGCTACAAAGTTCTACCCTTGATAGCATTTACCTTTTTGGGGAGTCTCCCAGTCTCCAAAGGATAAAAGCAGAGAGTAGAATCAGTATAACATATACACAGAAGTCCGTATTGTAAAGGCTATAAAGATTTGCAGCGCAGTGAGAAGATGCCTCAGCGCCTTCACACTGCACACAAATTATGTGAATTATGTTGCGTATCTCTTGGTCCACTGTCTGGCTATCCTGTCATGTTCTGCTCTGTTGGTCAAATACTGAGTGGCTATGCTTCCGACCAGAGGATCCGCTGGAAAAGTGAGAAGAAGAATAAAAAATATTAGATATCTAAAAGGTACAGTTTTAACATTCTATTAAACTGCAATGCTGAGTTTTAGCAGCATCTTAATATTAATATTCAATTTAGCTAAAGGCCCTATAACTAAAAAATGAGGGTTAATAAGTACGATTTTTATAAAAGGGGTGTACTTTTAATATACAAAAACTGTTTTTTACTTTTGGCATTTTATTCAATAATCAGTGAGCTGCTCTGGCCCGTGTGGTGTGTCCAGTGGTTAGTGTCAACCTGCACAGGGAAGGGTCCCAGACTGGATTCCCAGTCAAAGACACATACCTGGGTTGCAGGTTCATCCTCAGCCTGGTCAGGGCACATGTGGAAAGCAATCAAAGTGTCTTTCTCACATGTATGTCTCTCTCTCTCCCCCCTCCCCCCTTTCTCTCTGTTCTAAAACTCAATGGGAAAAAAAAATATCCTCAGGTGAGGTTTAATAACGCAGTGCTATTCAGAATAAAATGTTTCCTTCATTCTATGTAATAATATGACTCAAATATCCTTATCTCCAAATGAAAACTTACCATTCTGTTTTACATAGAATTCTGAACTGGAAATTGAATCTGAGATATAAACCTCCATTACTCAGGAGTTTTTCTTTTTTCCATGGCAAGTGATTGTTACCTGTTTACAGCATTTCTACCCAGAGATATACATGTGTACAAACATACAAACATGTAGAATATATCGTTAAGAATATGTGTTTCTTTCAGTGTCTCACTCCCCCTCCCCCAACATTATACATTTATTCTGCTTCACACAGGAGAACTAATTCTAATGAATTCTCAACAATGCATCTTAAATAACATGTTGCTGGAAAAATTAAGTCAAAATGTACTATGTAATAGTGCAGACATACAGTGCAGCTGCCAATTTAATACATGAACAATGCTGAATCAGTAGTGTTGGGAACTCATCTGGTTTTCTAGAAAGTGATACAATTTGCCCATCTTTGGTCAGTCCTGCAGTAGTATGCAGGCTGAATGACACAGAAACTAAAAAGGCTAAAACACTGAGGACCAAACTGGGCCGCTCTAGAGTCAGTTTTACAATGAAGTGTTCAACAGCAACCTGCCATATCCTTCCCCCCCCACCCCCCCGGTCTTACTTTTTTACTTAATATATCTTAGAAAGCTTTCTCTATCAGCTCATAAAGAGCTGTCTCATTCTTTTTAATAGGTAGAACCTCTATTAATGGACATTCAGGTGGTTTCCAATCTTTTGCTGTAATAAATGATGTTATAATTATCTATCTATCTATCTATCACATATGTATAACTGCCAGGCAAAAGATAACAGTAATAGATTTTGGTGATTAATTGAATGTTTATAAAAAGTCAACTTCTTTTAAAAACTGACCCCTCAGTAAAATAACATACAAAATCCCCCTTTTTTTTTTTTCAATTCAGTACCTCAGTCAAAGATCACATGTAGCAGTTATGCATTTCTTTTAAATGGTATGAATTATGTCCTAATGACTTTAAGCTCTAAGTTTATATAACCATCTCATTAGCTAGTTTTTTTTAATATTCTTCACTATTACTACATCTAATACAACAAACTATAATCCAAAAGGAATAGAAAACAAGAGGTTCTTCATTACTAAGTGGTTGCTTTAATGCACAGGGAGGCATAGAAGAAGAAAAGGAAGCACTGGAGTTAGAGACATCACTTTACTGCTGTCAAAGCGGTCTGCACAGGTACGCACGTCGGAAAACAGAGTCCATCAATGGAAGGAGAAAATAAGTAGAGGCTAGTAGTCCATTAACAAACCAGAGAAAGCTATTGTGAAACGTTTGGTCTATTCTAATAGAAATGGCATTGACAGTTTCCTTGCAAAATGTTTTACGCTGATCTTTCCACCAACAGTACTAACTTTCCAAATCTACCAGGAAAATGCACTGTTGTCTACAACCTCATTGTACGTGGTAATAAAGATGTGCTTACCAGGGTTGCAGTCTGTCAAAAGAGAACAAATCGACAGCAAAACCTTTGAAATAGTCAAAGCGGGACTCCAGTTGTCTTTAAGGATGTCCAGGCAGATGACTCCCTGACTGTTGATGTTGCAGTGATAGATCCTGGTGCGGAAAGTAACCTAAGGGCAGTCACATTACAAACAGGGAGAAAATGAAATGCTTTCTTACCAACTAGGACTCTCACCAGCAAAAATGGAGAGTAACATATCACATGATACTAAACAGCAAATAACTTAACTGAAGAGCTAAATAGAATACTGGGTGTAAGAGCTAACAAAATCAAATGGTTTCATTTTAATTTGGTTAAAAAAATGTTCTGGTTTTTACCCAGTATAACAAGAACTATATTGATTTTCAACCAACGTGAGTAGCTGATTTAATTAGTTTAATCAAAATGAATGACACACCAATTCTGTGTATGTGTGTGTGTACAATCCATATACATAAGCATGAGTGCACGTAATACCTGTTTAAAGACAGAAGGGAAAAACAAAAATGTGTTGATGTCAAAGATAAGAGGAAATGGTAAAGAGTTTTTAAAAATATATATTCTATTGATTTTTTTACAGAGAGGAAGAAGAGTTAGAGAGATAGTTAGAAACATCGATGAGACAGAAACATCGACCAGCTGCCTCTTGTACACCCCCCACTGGGAGTGTGCCTGCAACCAAGGTACATGCCCTTGACTGGAATTGAACCCAGGACCTTTCAGTCCACAGGCTGACACTTTATCCACTGAGCCAAACCGGTTTCATCTGGTAAAGAATTTTTTAAGCATAAAGTGAAAAGTTATATTAGTTTGTTAGTAAAATATATCAGTATCAACTCAGCTAATTTCTTGCCATGTGTCAGAAAATACTGAAGAATTTAGAGGAAGATTGGTTAAATCACCAACCTATTTCATACTCTTTTATTTCCATAACTGGCTCACTGTCTTGTTAGATAATTATGTAAAATAAAACAAGCAAGGTCTTAAGCTACTGAATAAAGAAAGTGTATCTCCAGATTCGTGAAAAAAAAAATGGGGATAAATCATAGGGACAAATACTGTCAAGTTTCAAAACAATCACAAACACTGAGTAAAATTTGGAGTTGGGGTGGGGGGAGGACAGTTTTTGACCCCTGAGAACTAGTATAATATCCCAAGTGGAATGTGGGAAGAAATTATTAAAGTCCTCAAATATGTATTTCTGATAAGGGCACAAAATTAAAAACAAAAACAAAAATTAAAGGTAACGGGAAAGAAACTACTGGCTTTGCAGGGGTGAAGGGAGGGGACCATGAACCTCTAGAATCACTCTAATTTAGTTACACAGAGCTCTTAAAATGTAACTAGTTGAACTGAAAAGGGATAAAAGTGTAAATTACACACCATATTTCAAAGACTCAATACCAAAAAGAGAATATAAAATTCCCTCTTATACTGGTTACCTGCTTGAAATTACAGTATTTTGGATATACTGGGTTACATAAAATACATTATTATTAACATTAATTCACTGTTTCTATTCTTTTAATGTAGCTACTAGAAAACTTAAAATTACATGTGTAGCTTGCATTATATTTATATTAGACAGTTCTGCTATTTAATACAGGAATAACTCATGTTCAAATTATTGACAGCTGACTATATGGTTTATAAACAATACAATCAATATTTTGAATCTGTTTAGTTATTATCAATGAGTGAACAAAATAATTAAATTTTTATTATTCTTTAAGAAGCTCAACACCTTCTCTGAACTTCAAAAAGAATCTGTATGTAGAGAATTGTACCTAACACTAAGATAACAGCAGAAGTCTACTTCTTTTTCACTTGTCCACCTAGAGATCTGAATGCTTCATAATACTGTATATGATACCTTAGGCAAAAGGAATTAATCAACATTAAAGGGTTAGAAAATTAAAATGAGAGCATCAAAAATACTTACATGCTAAATTAATTTTTAAAAACATTAACCAAAAACAATTATGATAAATCACATATAGGAAACCAGTTTGAAACCTTTATTTCAGTCAATTCTTATTTTCCATTAAAGATACTAAGAAGTCTTTTTCTTCAACAGATTTCCACTAATGTACAAAGATTATTTTGAAAAACATAAATCTTGCAAATTTTTTCTGCTAATTTTCTATCATGTTAAAACCACTTTTCCGATATGCAAAATGAGGCATGTAAAAATAAATATCACTATATAGTCATGAGGTATTTTGCTAAAGTTTTATTTGTTTTCTGTAATACTGAATGCAGTTGAACAGTTGGTGACATGCTGCCATTTAACAT
Organism: Vespertilio murinus; assembly: GCA_963924515.1. NCBI lineage: Eukaryota > Metazoa > Chordata > Mammalia > Chiroptera > Vespertilionidae > Vespertilio > Vespertilio murinus. Next base: position 51,370,422 of record OZ004711.1, on the reverse strand, counting down.
GCCATGTGATATGAATCAAGTTTGTGTTATTATTAACATGAGGGTCTTATGCCTTTATTTGATTGATCTAGCAAGATATACTCTATATAACTGAGAGCATTAAGGCAACCACTTAAAGATCTTAAATTCTGATGGGACCAAAAAAGAAAGTACTCAAAAAACCGATGGCCATATTTGAAAGCTAATACCTCCAGGGGCTAGGAAGCCTTGGTATCTGCAATTTAAAGTAAATAGCAGTTGGTGGGAATATTCTTACCTTGTTAGATAATATACAGTCTGGGTTTTACCTTTTTCTTTTTCAGGCATTAAATTGCTACATATATTTTACACAGCTTTGGGAACAAAATGAACTATGTTTAAAAGGAAAAAGTTTTATCACAGTTAAGGGCTTGATAGCACAGGTTTCCCTAGCGTGTCAGAAATCTCTAAAACAAAATAATATGCTCAGGCTTAATATTGGTGGCTTTCACCCGCTAGCGTGACGATTTTATTTTATAATGAGAAGTCAGAGGAGAAATCTACTTAAATAATGGTTATGTTTAAGACTGGACAAATAATTGCCAATCATTACAAGGCACAGTTCAACCCTTCTCTGTTATCACCTAATTCATACTCAGAGACAACAAGGAGACCTTAAGTCACCCAGCCCCCCTCATTCCCATTACTACATGCTACCAACAGAGGGCACAACATACATTTACTAAATGGTATTAGTTTCCTTCTTTGCCATGGTTTTCTAGATTTTGTTCATCTATAAAGATAAGGCATTTTGCACAAAATTCAAGTTACTTAACCCTTATTTCTAGAAGCTGTTAAACAGATTTACTTTGAACCCCAGTATGTTTCTAAGGAAGTTCATAGGATATTTTCCCTCATATCAAAAATCCATCTGCTTTTCTGATGTGCACATAGTATATTTTTATTTATAGTTAACATACCCTCTTTCTGCTGATTACAATTATTTATAAAAGGCAGAAATCAATTACTTTCACAGTTATATTTTAGTACATGAAAGTTTCCATATCACTCCATTAAAAAAAATGAAGTTAAAATGATTACATTAATACACATTTAACCTCTGGAATAGACTGATTTTAGAAGAAAAGGATAAATATTAAAGAATGTACCTCTAGGTTCTTACCTTTGGTGGCTTAAATGGATAATCGGATGAAAATGTGATATCCAGAAAAAACACACCACCTTCATATACAGAACCTGGTGGACCAAGTATAGTCGATCTCCATTCATAAATATTATCTCCTTTAGGCCCAGCACTATTTAAAAGAAATTAAAGATCAATGTGTATATCTGTTAAAAGCTATTACCGATTTTAAAAAAAAACTTATATCCATTAAATATTAAAGGTAAATTAGCAACTTAGAGTAATAAGAGGTAAGTTCCAATGAGTGCAAGCATGTGTGTAAACTTACTTGGAAATACTCAAATCTACGGAAAAACTGCAACAAAGAACATCATATTACTTTACCCAGATCTCTTTCTGTTACCATTCTGCCCCATATGCTTCATCTCACCTCTCTTCTCTTTGTATGTATATGTACATATATATGTATACATGCACCCACATATACACAAAGTGCTTTTTTTATGAGCCATTTCCCCATAAATACTTCAACATGAATTTTCTAAAATAATCTCCTGTATACAATCATAATACAGCTATAATTTAGCATTAACACACTACTTCAACCTACAATCTGCAAAATAATGTCAAAATAATGTCAACTAACCCAAGAATGCTTTTAAAACAAAAACAAACTTCTAATTTTTCTCCAGATATGGGATCCAATCTTGGGATCATCTAAGTATATCCTGCACCTTTATCTTCTTTAATATAGAGCCTTTCTGCCTTTCTTTGACTTTCATAACATTAACATTTTTGAAAACTACAGTTCTTTTTTTAATAGAATGTGCATAGTTTTGAACTTTTCTGGTATTTCCTCAGGATTAGATGCTGGTGGTGTATTCCGGGCCAGACTAGCACACAGATGATGTGTTATTCTCAGGATATCACATCCAGAGACACATGATCTTCTCCTGTCCCTAATGGGTGATGCTAATTTTCATTACCCAGATAAGTGCTGTCCAATTTTCCTACTGTTTACTTAATACCTTCTCCCTGTAACCAAGAGGCAACCTCTGGACAGACACTTTAAAACCATGTAAATATCCTGCTGTTCATCAGCATTTCCCCCCTTAGATTTAAGATCCACTTGTGAGTGCTGGCCCGTGCGTGGCTCAGTTGTTGGGCATTGTCCAGTGGAGGGAAGCTGGTTACATTCCTGGTCCAGTCACATGCCTGGTATTGAGGGCTCCATCCCCAGATGGAGGTGGTGGTGGTGGTGGTGGTGATGGTGAGATTGAGTATCAGGAGACAATATATTGATGTTTCACTCTTGCATCAATGTTTCTCTCTCTCTCCCTCTTCCTTCCACTGTCTCTAAAAATCAATAAAAACATTCTTTAAAAAGGGATCCACTTATAAGTCTTGGCTAAACTGAATTACTATGATGGTGATAAAATTGTGACTTTCCAAATCCAGCATTTCCTCCATATTTATCAGCTGGCTCTTGAGCCTTTAATTCTCCCATTGTATGAATGTATACCAGGTGTACTGTTTAATAATGCAGATTTTGTAATCAAAGAAAACACAATAATTTCAAGAAAAACATCAAAAGCCAAAAGGGCTTTATTCAAAGTAATGTCCATTACTAGCTACACATTATTCCCATCTTTCAGGTAATTTGTGGATACCTCACAATAGAACTTTTCTTGTTTTGAGTCAAACTCTCCAGAGACCCAATTTTCCACTTCATATGTTTTGAAGTGCTGCTCAGAAAGTGCGTGTGCCATGGATCGGAACAAGTGGTAATCTGAAGGAGCAAGGTCTGGTGAATACTTCCCAGGCAAGATCTCTTAACGTGTCTTTACCTGGTTTTGAAGTGTTTTTGATGGTGCATGAAGCAACATTACTTTGCCATGTCTTCTGACACATTCTGGTCATTTTATGATCAAAGCATGGTTCAAATTGATTATTTGTTGTCAGCAGTGATCAGCATTAAAGGTTTCACCTGGTTTTAGAAGCTCATAAAACACCACACTTTCCTGATTCCACCAAACGCAGAGCATCATCTTCTTTTTGAAATGATTTGGCCTTGCAGTTGATGTTGATGGTTGACCTGCATCAACCCATGATTTTGTGCATTTGGGATTCTCAAAATAAATCCACTTTTCATCGCCAGTCACAATTCAATGCAAAAAAGATTTTTCTATTGTGCTGTTGAAGCAACATTTTACTGATGACCTTTTGATTTTCCATTTGTCTTTTGTTCAGTTGATGTGGCACCCATTTTCCTTCCTTTAAAATCTTTCCCAATGCTTGTAAATGATCGGAAATTGTTTACTGAGCAACATTTAATCTTTCCGTGAATTGTTTTTTTTATTTTGACACGCATCTTTATCCAATAATGCTTGTAATTGTTGGTTTTAAAACTTTTTTGGTTGACCTGGACGTTCTTTGTCTTTCACATCAAAATCATCACTTTTAAAGCATTTAAGCCAGTGTTCACAGTTATCTTAAAATGGAGCATGTTCGCCATAAGCTTCCCAAAGTATAAGATAGCTTTTAGCAGCACTTTGCTTCAAAATAATGAATTAAAACTTTCCACAAATGCTCTTTTTTTACATAAAATTCAACATTTTTAAGCATAAAAATATCTATGATAACATCTTCAGAATATTTGACATATAAAGTTTTGAAGCTTCCTGTCAATACAAAATGGCATACATATCAAATGCATATGGACCAACATATGTGTAACTCCATCTATTGAAAAAAAAATCCGCATTATTAACAGGTACATCTGGTATATTACTGGTGAGGCTATGTGAATTCCTATTTTTTTCCTAATGATATGCAGTAGTTCATTATAGCCTTCAATTACTTTGATGCTCAAATTATCCCAGATTTGGCCAGTGGCATGCTCTTCAAAAGGCCCCATCTCCAAGTGATAGGCCACCATTGATTTCACTAAGCACTTCCTTACTTTCTGGCATTCCAAGATGTTCTAGGCTTCCAACCTTGGAATCAGCCATTTCTTCAAGGCTTTCAGTGGCAAGGTTTTAGAAACCAAGGTTTGAGTGCTATACACTACTAAAGTCCTTTATAAAATACAAATGTGAGAGGTAATTCAAACAAAATCTAAATTCACAATTATTTGTCAGTAAGCCCATCCAATAGTTCTCAAAACTCTTTTCAATTTTATCTTATAGCTTCCATTTTCTCTAACCTTTACATCATAAATTATCTTGATTTTCTAATGTATTATATAAAGCTTCTTTTCTTTTAAAGTGGCCATCAGTTTAGAAATGATCTTCATGTTTTATTTAAAAAGTGCAAACCAGCACTGATAACCCAACCACATTAATTAAAATACACTGTTCAGTATAATTAAAAATGATTTAACTAGTATATCTTATTAATTTTGTAAAACATTAACTACGAACTGTGAACATCAGGAAAGTAATGTCATAAATAATCAAATATGTGCTCTGAAAAATAGTTCATACAGAAAGAGTATAGAAAACTTGATGGTATAGTCAAAATATATTTACAGGATGCTTCAAAAATCTATCTTTAAGGAAGATATATATGACAGATAAAATCTTATTATTTTGGTCTATTTAGGAAAAATATACTTTTAAAAATAATCTCTTAGTAAGTATTACTAAAACTTAGTATCGCAGCAAGTGGAACTAATTAGAGTAATAGCTCGTTGTTATGTCATCATTTGAGAATCAGTATACTCCTTGAGTAAATTTTCATTTTAACTGAAGACATACAAAATAGGGTATCAATTTGGTGGTACATATAGATGATAGAACATTATTCCAAACAAATGAGCTATCAAACCATAAGGAAAAAAAGGAAACTTAGTGCATATTAGTAAGTGGAAGAAGCCAATCTAAAAAGTCTATACATTTTGTCTGATTCCAAAGTTTTAAAACTTTCTCGGTTGACCTGGACGTTCTTTGTCTTTCACATCAAAATCATCACTTTTAAAGCATTTATGGTGAAAAAGACAAAACTATAAAGTCAGAAGAAGAAAAAAATCAGTGGTTTCTAGAGTTTAGTGAAAGGAGGGACACATAGGCAGAACACAGAGGATCTGTAGGACCATGTAACCAGTCTGTATGACACTACAGTAGTGAATGAAGGTCGTTATACATTTGTCAAAACACATAGAATGTATAACAGCAAGAGTCAACCCTAATGTAGACCAGAGACTGAGTGACAATAATGTGTCAAACGTAGGTTCATGATTGCAGTAGATGGACCACAGCTGTCGGACACTGGTATTGGGGAGGTGGAGCATGCAGCGTCAGCAAGCTCATGGGAACTCTTTATACTTCCAGCTCAATTTTGCTGTGAAGCTAAAGCTACTCTAAAAGATAAAGTGCACTAATTAGAAAAAATACAAATAATGTTTAGAAGAAGTAAATGTCTCTGTATAAAAGCAAAAAGTAATGAGTGTTTCTTGAGCATTGGTTAATAAAAACAGATTCCAACTTATAAAGGGATGTGTGCAAAAAATTTGTTTTAAAAATAAGGTACTTTGGAACTTGGAACACAGTAATATAAATGGTGGTTTCAATGCTGGCTCACAGAAAGTCCATTTAAACATTTCCCCCATAACTTTAAATGAGCCACCGTGTATTTGCATATTCCTGACTTCTTTCTTACTAATGGAGACATCAAGAATACCTGTCCTTCACGTCAAATTGCTAATTCAAACACCCATCACCCTTTCTCCTCCTGGTCCCCACTGCACTCTCTTTGCTGAAGTCTAGTGAGTTTTACCTTTCTTGGAACTCAGGACTGGGGGGAAGTAATCTTAGTTATCAATTAGTTGTTCACTTTAACGGATTGTCAACGGTGGTCGGGCTTTGGAATATTCCTGGCATACAGAACAAATTTCATTACACTAAGCACATCACAGCTAAATGGACACGTGTGAACTAGACAAGAAAATGCTAACAGCGATGTCCTCTAAGAAGGACCTGATGCTGGTAAAAGAAAACTGCTTTTACTATGTACTCTTTTCTCTTCCCAATTGTGAGGGGGAAAAAATGCGCAAAAAAAAAAAAAAAAAAAAAAAAAAGGTGTGTGTGTCTGTTTTTTTAAATTTAAAAATCATAAGGGGAGAGGGGGAAAAAAAGTGAACTTTATATGGCTGAAGCACTAAGACCACAGAAGAAAATCTAAACCATAAAGGGTTTTAAATAGGCAGTGTAAATTTGTATGATAGTCAAATTATTATCCTCAATTCTAAAACTGGAGAATTCTACAGAGTTCTAAAATAACAAAGATTTAATAAGAGCTTTTTGATTATCTTGGCTAGAATTACTTATGCTTTCTTAAGGAACTTCCTTTCCCCATTGCAAACTTACGCCATTTTCCCAAATACATTGTATATCTGAGTTACAGAATTTACCAGGTGGCACACAGGAGTACTCAGAAACACAGGAAAAACCCATTTATTTCCAGATGTATTAGTGTGGTGACTCAGGGGAGCCTGTTTCCAAACCCTGAGCAAACCAATATGGAAGCTTTCTCTTATATCCTTTGGTTTCTTTGTCCCCCATATATGGATCAGACTCCCGAACCTTTGCAAACTTTTCATGCACCAGGCCTCTAGTATAAATATAGAATGTATGGCTTAAGATACTCTGTTTCATATAAATTAATTTCTAAATCTTTAGTTGTAAAATTGCATCTCTCCATTTCACTCTGCTTCATAAGTACTAATTACTGAGCATTATACTTGTCTATCCAATTGTCACTTCAAACTCAAAAAGTCAAAATAACCTTCAAAATAAGCTTAGCCTTTCTAAAAACCCCAAATTCTAGAACCTGACTGCAAAAGTATGAGGAAAATGTCATGCCCACACACTGCCAGTGGGAAAAGAATATGACTTTTTAAAGGCTTCTTAAACACACGTATTAAAAGCTATTTTGATTCAGTAAACTCACTTGCAAAAAGCCGTGCTAAGAGAATATATAAAAAATGTGGATAAAGATTTTTTTACAAGGAGGCTCAAAGCAAAGTAATAATAATGAGACTCAAAATCCAACAAAATGGAGAGTTAAATCACCTTTGACTATCAATGAATTATGAGGTAGCCATTGAAAACCAAGGTTTTGAAGATTATTTAATGACATGGAGGAATGGAGATGTCAGAGTAAGGTAAGCAGATCATAAAACTGTATATATTATTCAAAGTGTATAAAAATATGTTTATGTATCATATTTTAAAGGTGAATGGTTATATCTACAACAAAATCATAGTTGATTTTTATTATGTAATTTTTGCTTTTGTCTTACCAAATACTCTAACAGTAATTATACTTTTTTAACCTTACCTAATAAAATAGTAATATGCAAATTAACATCTCTCCACTACACCCACAAGCCACACCCACCAGCCAATCAGAGCGAGTAAGCAAATTAATCCCAACCAAGCTGGCTGCAGCCACAGAAAGTAGAAGGGACGCTTGGGTTTCTCCCGCAATGGAGGAAGCCAAACTTTCCACATACCCTGGTGGCAAAGGCCTCCACTCAAGGATACAAAGTTTCAATTATAGAAGATAAATACCAAGAAAAATGGCAGCAGCCATGGAGCTTGAGAGAGCAGGCTAGGGTTACCCCCAGCCTACGCTTCCACTCCAGACTATTATAGAAGATACATAAATTCCAACAGAAATGGCTGCCAGCACAGAGAGAGCAGAGGCTTGGCTCCACTCCAGGCTACAAAGTTTCAAATGTAGAAGATAAATATATCCCAGGTACCAGGGCCTCCGCTTGGGTCCCCAGAGGGTATGGCCAGCTTGCAAACCACCACAGGCCCCTCGCCCAAGCTGCCCCACGCCCCAAGGGAACTCCAGCCCTAATCTGGAACACCGGTCAGAGCAAACCAGCTGGTCCCCACCCATATATCAGGCCTCTATCCTAATAAAAGAGTAATGTGCAGATTGACCATCACTCCAACACACAAGATCAAGATAACTTCCCCCATGTGGACAAAAGATGACCACCACAAGATGGCCAGCAGGGGAGGGCAGTTGGGAGGCACCAGGCCTGCAAGGGAGGGCAGTTGGGAGAAAACAATCCTGCAGGGGAGGGTAGTGAGGGGTGACCATGCCAGCAGAGGAGGGAAGTTGGGGGCAAATGGGCTGGCAGGGGAGCAGTTAGACATCAATCAGGCTGGCAGGGGCAGTGGTTAGGGCAGGGGTGGACAAACCTTTTGGATTCTTAAACTGGACTGGAGGGCTGAACAAAAGCAACCTGACCATGCTGGCACTCTCATCTTGGGCTGCTGGTGAAGGAGCGGAGGGGAGAGTAAGAGAACCCTCCGCTCTTTCGGCTCCGCAGGCCAGATAGAACAGCTGAGCGGGCCGGATCCGGCCCATGGGCCATAATTTGCCCACGGCTGGGTTAGGGAGTGATCAGGCTGGCAGCAGGTGAGCTGTTGGGAGCCAGCAGTCCTGGATTGTGAGAGGGACATCCCTTGAGGGGTCCCAGATTTGGAGAGGGTACAGACTGGGCTGAGGGACACCCCCTTCCCTGGTGCATGAATTTTGTGCACCGGGCCTCTAGTCTATATAAATAAAAGCCAAGTGATTGGAACGCCAGAATGACTGGTTGATTAGATGTGCACTGCAGCCCGATCAGGCCCCCTCCCCCCCTCGATCAGGGTCGGGACCAAATGACCAACTGCCTGTGATCCCTCCCTTTGGCCGGCCTGGCCCCAACTGGTCCCAATTGGGGCAAGCTGGCCAGACCCCAGCAGGGCATGAATTCATGCACCAGGCCTCTAGTTAGAAAATAAATACTATTTTTTAAAATGCTACTGTCATTTACTGTTCCAGTGTTGCAGGTATAAAACTTATGTTTTAAGTCTCTTTCCTCACCAGGCCCCCTATCCAGTCATTCAGCAAGTTTTTTAAAGCAACCTTTCTTATAACACAAGAATGAAGTAGCAAACTGTTGGTAAGCCACCAAGGAAATTCTTCAGAATCCTTGGGAAACCCTTCAGATCTTTGCTCCTGCCATTTTTCCTACCTCCCTGATCACTCCTGCCTCTTCCAAAGTTCTTTATCTGAATTCATTAATAAACAGAAGGCCCTCCCGGAAGCTAAAAGTAACATATGTAGTACTCGCTGCTGTTTGGCTTTCTGGTGAGGTCACACTGATGAGGGCCAACTAGAAGCAGAGTACCAGCAGCTCGAGGTCAAGCCAGAAAACATAAAATAGGTAAACAACCCCTGAAGGCACAGAATGTTAATGTCTTTCACAAAAATGGTCTTGAGTTAAGAAGAATAGAATGAGTGATGTTCAAATACACTCTGTTTCTTAAGATAGGCAAACATTACTTTTCAAATATCTGGAAAACTTACAATATGCTTGGGGGGAAAAGATATTAGTGAAGAAATGATTAATCTGAATAAAGCCTAGGGTTTAGTTAATAGTAACTTACCAAAATTAATTTCTTAGTTTTGGCAAATGTAGCAGAAGGCTCCACAAATATTCTCTCATTTATGACTATCCTCCATGACCTAAAGCAGTGTTTCCCAAACTTTTGACATATGTGCACCCCTTCTATAATTTCCGTTACGCTGAATACCCCTCGTCAAGAAAAAAAAAAAAGGATGTATTTTAATAACAATCAAAATATATTTATTTTTTATTTTTTGGTACATACACAAAATAATAATAAATGAAAAATAAAATTATTCATAATAAAATATAAATAAAAGTTATATTATAAATAACATTTATTTGCACACCGGACCATCTCATGCCTCACAAAACTGTCTTAACTTGACTCATGAGAATGTAGAATTAGGCGCAGCTAAGCACGGTGCAGTGCAAATTCCCACCAAACTCCGGTGCAACTCGTACCCCCACCAAACTCATCCTGTACCCCTGGGGGTATACGTACCACACTTTGGGAAACGCTGACCTAAAGGATAGGGACCACTATTCTACTAAGATCTGCCCAGATCACCTGCCATTGTGTGATGGTGCAGATGAGGTCTCAGGCCTCACCAACGCTCTTCCAGACCACATGCCTCATTCATGTCCAAGGCTTGGGTATCATTGCAGTTACCAAGTGAAAGCACAAGCCACGAATATAATTATATTTGACAAAACCTTATCACAATTTATAGTATTACGAGTCATTGTTTCATAGCACTCACAGAAAACCCTGAGACTCATTTTAACAATTAGTACTGAGTTATAATGACCTTCTATACAAAATGTATTTCACAGTAAGCTGCTATTTACTGTTCAATGCCCCTCTAAGGAGAGGTAAAGGGCTCCATCTCAAGTGCTATTTGATACTCTATATAAAGACTGAAATCTACTTTAAGAGAAAAAAAAAAGGCCAGTGACTCTTTGAGGCATAATTCTTCATTGCACTTCTTTAGAGAAAAGGAAACGTGCTAAAGCTTCAGAAGGAACCTCTAAGAGACGCCTAATGAAAATTCAAGTCTTCCGCTATTCTAAGATAAAATGTTTTTCATTTACTGCACAGTCTAACTCCTTTGATCAATCTAACAATATGACAATAAGAAGAATGCTTTTATAAAAATCCTAGAACCTGTCTTGTTAAATGACTTTTAAATTATGATTATTTTGAATATTAAGGCTGCTAAAAAGATATTTCCTTTGTCATCAAGACTGAACTGTTTTTCTGGTACTTTTAACCTATGATGCCACTGAAAGCTCTAGTGATTACCCATAGGACTCCTTTACATTACACCTTGCACTGCATAGATTACATTTTATTCTAATCTTATTTAGATGTTACAGCATTTTTATATGTCCCAAAACAGCTAGTATAATGCTTTCCACATAACACTTAATATATGTTTGCTGAATAAATGTTCAACATGATAAAAGATATCATGACAAAAGATTGATTTTGTATAAAAAATTTTTTTATCTATCTACCATTTTATGTACATCAGAAGTCAGGGACTACAGACTGTGGTAAGGATAAAAGTCAGGATAAATAAGATGCCACCTAACTGAATTTACAAATATGAAACTGGTTAAATGCAATACAGTGCAATGTGTGCAGAACTGGAGATAGTTCTGCTTAACTGGGTATAACAGAAAGCTCTCTGCATGCCTGAATATAAGCCAATCCTCCATTTCCCCAGTAAAGAGAGGGAAAAAACGTTTTTCCCAAGGCAATTTTATTGTTGTTAATCCTTACCCAAGGATATTTTTCCACTGATATTTTTTAGAGAGAGTGGAAGGGAGGGGGAGAGAGAAAGAGAAATATCGATGTGAAAGAGACACACAGATTGGTTGCCTCCCACATGTACATGACCAGGGCTGGGAATGGATGTTCCAGGTTCGAGGTATGTGCCCTTGACCTTAATCAAACCCAGACCCTTTAGTCTTCAGGAAGATGCAATATCCACTGAGCCACACCAGCAAGGGCCCCAAGCCAATCTATTTTTAGAAATGCCAAAGAAGAAAATGAGGGCTAGTCTATATTTTATGGCGACAGTAAAGCCTCTTAGTGTGTGGGTCATACTAAGCTCTGGGTTGTACTGAAAGAAATGGGTGTGTCTCAGCACGTGACTGTCCTAATGCATAACCTGCATTGTGGCCAAGAAGCCAGTCAGGGCAGGATGATTTCCTATGGGCAAAGGTGTCAGACACACTTTATCTCCCTGTTTGGTTAATCTGTACACAGAACAAACACAAAAAAAGTGGGCTAGACTCGGAGGAAGGAGGAATGAAAACTGGTGAAAGAAATGTCAATAACAAGATATGCAGACGACACCATCTTACTGGCAGCAAGTAGCAATGATTTGAATTCTAATGAAAGCAAAAGATAAAAGTGCCAAAGCGGGACCACATTTGAACATCAAGATGATAAAAAGCATGACTGCAAAAGAAATATACAATTTTAAAATACACAATGACAATATCGAAATTGTTAAAAGATTTTGCTTATCTTGGTTCAGTTTCAATTCAAATGGAGACTTGAAGAAAAGAAAGAAATCAAGAGAAAACAGACCCTGAAAGGCAAGAGGTGTGTCATTAGAGACCAGGATCATTCACACCCTCATATACTCAATTACGATGTACTCATGTGAAAGTTAGACAGTGAAGGCTGATAGGAAAGGAATGAAATAGGTGTTGGATGAGAGCTCTACAGATACTCTGGGCCACCACAAAGCCAGGCAAATGGGCCCAAGAGCAAACTTAGCCTGAAACATCACTCGAGGCAAATATGACAAAACTGGGCTTCCTACTTCAGGCACATCAGGAGAAGGCAGGGTTCTTTGGAAAAGACAATAATGCTGGGAAAAGTAGAGAGCAGCAGGAAAAGAGAAAGACCAAATAAGAGACGGAATGACTTCACAAAGAAGCCACAGACATGAGTCCACAGGAGCCGAGTCCGGCTGCTGAAACCAGGACACTGTGGACATCACTCATTCATAGGGTCGCCAGGAGGTGGAGCCACTCAGCAGCTCGTAACACAATACAGGCTATGCATTAGGACAGTCATGTGCTGAGGCACACCCATTTCTTTCAACACACAATCATTTTCTACTTTAGCTACAAATATTTAAAATCACCCAATAAAATAATAAACTAACTTGCAATTAAAGCCTCTATCCACTCTTATGTTTCATTAAAATTTTATTCAACTCATTTTTAGCAGTCTTTATCACTACTAGAATCCTTTTGTATAGTACATTTCCTTCACTTTAAGTTACTCAGATGCAGCACTTTCTGATTAAGTCATTGAAAATTACCAGAAATTTTATCCTAGCCAAATTACTATCCATGCATTTTTAAGACAAATATTTTCATTCAACCTGAAAGCTATTCATTATCTGGTCAATGCTATTTATTATATTCCTTTTAAAATGTTCTAATCAGCTCTGTTGGGGTATAATTCATTTAAAATAAAATCCACCATTTTGAAGTAAACAATTTGATAAATTTTGACAAACATATAGTCCTGTTACATCACCACAATCATGATATAGCATATTTCTACTATCTCCAAAGGGTCCTCTTGTGTTCCTTTGCAGCTAACCTCTTCTCTCCCCTCCTACTGCTATTCTGTCACTATAATTTCACCTTTCCTATAATAATAATTTCTAGAATATCACATCAGTAGAAGTGTACAGTGTATAGAATTTTGTGACTGGGTTTGCTCATGTTTCATAATCCTTCAGACTCATCCATGTTGTAACAGTAGTTCATTTTATTATATAGCTATATCACAAGTTGTCTATACACCCACTTAGGCACTGGTCTTCAGCTTCTGGCTATTAGGACAGCTGCTATAAATATTTAAATATATTTTTGTGAAAATGTTTTCATTTCTTTTAAGAGAATGACTGTAAGTGATATTGCTGGATGCAATAGTTTCCTAAGGCTGCCATAACAAAGTATCACAAACTGGATGGCTTAAAAAACTTTATTTTCTTATAGTTCTAAAGGCTAGAAGCATGAAATCAAGGTGTAATAGGGTCATACATTCTTGAAGTCTCTAAGAAAAAAATCTGTTCCATGTCCTTTTCTTAGCTTCTCATACTGTCAGCAATCCTCAGCAGTCCTTGGCTTACAGCTGCCTAACCCCAATCTGTTTCCATCACCACATGGTATTCTCCCTTTATGTCTGTCTTCAAGTGGCAACCTCCACTCTGTCCCATGTCTCCTCTTCTTGTAAGAACACAAGTCATATTGGATTAAGAACTCCCTACTTCATTATAACCTTATCTTATCCCATTTCCAAATAAAGTCACATTCGGAGATACTTGAGGGTGAGGACATCAACAGACCTTTTGGAGGGATACACAATTCAACCCACAACACTGGGTCATATGGTAAGTGTATGTTTGCAATAACAAACTGCTAAATTACTATTCACAGTGTATATTTGCCTTTCTCAACAGCAATATATGACAGCCCAACTACTCCATATCCTCCCCAATAGTTGCTTAACATTATCTGGTTTTGTTTTTTAATTTTAACCATTTTGTTCCATGTATAGTTGCATCATACTGTGGTTTTAATTTGCATTTCCTTCATGACTAATTACATTAAGCATCATTAGAATGTATAGCTTTGTAAGTGATATGTCTTAAATCTTATACCCATTTTGAACTTCTTTATTTTCTTTCAATTAAGAGTAAAGAGTTCTTTGTATGTTCAGGATACAAGTCTTTTATCAGATTAAGGTTTTGCAAATATTTTCTGTAGCTTGACTTCATTTTCTAATATTCTATTTTGATGAAATCCAATTTACCTTTTTCCCCTCGTTTATTTCATGCCCTTAAAAAAATAGTTATGTAATCCAAGGTCATGAAAACTTTCTCAGGTTTTATTCTTAAGAATTTTATTGCTTTAGCTTCCACATTTATTTCTATGACCCATTAAAAATTTTTTTTAATATTCTTTTATTGATTTTTAGAGAGAGGAAGCAAGAGGTATAGAAACATCCATGAGAGAAATATCATTGATTAGCTGACTTCTATACACCCCTACTTGGGATGGAGCCTGCAACCTGGGCAATGTGCCCTGACAGGGAGTTGAACCAGCAGCCTCTTGGTTCCTGGGTCGATGCTCAACCACTGAATCACACCAACCAGGCTAGTCAATTTTTATATATGATGTGAGGCAAAGGTCAAGTCTTGTTATTTTGCATGTGGATATTCAATTATTCTAATACCATCTGTTGAAATAACTTCCCTACTGAATTACCTTGGCACATCTGCCAAAAATCAACTGACCATTTACCTGTGGGTCTGTTTTGGAGCTCTCTATTCTGTCCCACTGATCTCTATGTCTATCCTTGTGCCAACACGACACTGCCTCGGTTCCTGAGGTTCACACAGTGCACTGTGGAATCAGGTAGTGCAAATTCCCCAAGTTTGTTCTTCATTTTCAAAAATTAGAACGTTCAAGATGGTGCTAGCTATGATTCAATCCCTCCATCCTGTCCATTTCAATTAAGTTTGGTATTTCAAATATACCATTCAAGAAAGTGAGGATGATGTCTGTGCTGTTTAACGAATGTACTCTCTGTACTGATATCAACTACCATATTGGAAGCTTACTTTAATACAGACCCATACAGTTCAAAGCACATAAAAAAAAAATACTGAACTCTATGACAGTTGACTACTGACATAAAAAAGAAAACCCATTATGAAGTTCATATTGCCTAATATTACATGACCCTCCTCCTGCCCCCATCCTCCACTGTAAGAATCCTGAGAACATATAGAGTAAGACTTGTATTAGTAATAAAAATTATTTAAGAATTATTTAGGAACACCTTTTTAATTCTTGTATATAAAAAAAAATTACTAGTGGGAAGACCTATTGCAGTGATCAAAAGAATACCTCCATAAAGGGATTTATATATTGTAGACGGCCGCCTGGGAAGACACATGGGCATTTTCCTTAATTATCGTCAGCTGAACTCAAGATGTAGGCAGAGCCACGCCTTGGGAACATGTTTCCCCAAGATGGCGGACATGTTGTCAGCTTGGCCTTCATATCAGCCCAGGTGTCGGCATTGAAATATTATTGATTTTTCAGATATGTAAAAGCAGGCATGCAAGGGCCTACTTAAGAATGCAAATAAGTTGGTATTACTTCCTGGTATTGGGGGTATAAAATAAATGTCCTGGGAAGGGCCTTTGTCATCTTCCTGCATCTCCAGCAGACAGGATGGCAGCCCACCCAACTCCCAGCTTAAAATCTATCTCTGTGTCTTCTCTCTTTATTTCTAATATTCCTCAATTCCTGGCCGTCTCCACTTAGAACCGGTTTGTTGTTCTCTCTTTCCGTGCAGGACGCGAATAAGAGAGATCCCTGCCATGTCTGGCCCCTGCGGCATCAGGCGCCGCAATATATAATTAATACTAGAGGCCCAGTGCATGAAAATTCACTCACTAGCCGAAACTGGTTTGGCTCAGTGGTAGAGCGTCGGTCTGCGGACTGAAAGGTCCCAGGTTCGATTCCGGTCAAGGGCATGTACATTGGTTGCGGGCACATTCCCGGTAGGAGGTGTGCAGGAGGCAGCTGGTCGATGTTATTCTCTCATCAGTGTTTCTAGCTCTCTATCCCTCTCCCTTCCTCTCTATAAAAAAAATCAATAAAATATTTTTTTTAAAAAAAGAAAAGAAAATTCATTCATTGGAGGCGGGGTCCCTCAGCCCTGCCTGCTCCCTCTCACGCCTGGGAAACCTCAAGGGCAGGAAGCGACCTGGATATCAGGGTGAGGAAATGCTCCCATCACACCTCCACTGCTGCCACTGCCAGCAGCATAAGACTTGGCCGGCCCTGGCTACCTGAGCCTCGGGCAGCCCTGGGCGGCTGGGCAGCTGCCATCCAAGGCTTGCCTGCACCTCGGGCCGGCCCTGGATGGCTGAAGGCGGGTCCAGACACACCACATGCCTGCTACACACCCCTCCCCCCCAGCAGGACTGAAAAGACTGAGGGACTCTGGCGGGGCTGAGGGGACTAGGTGCCACCATGTTGTGGCTATGGGCACCACCTTATCTGTGACACTGTGACGGTCAATTTGCATATTCCCTCTTTATTAGACAGGATATACATACAAATATACTATATACAAGAGTTTTATATATCCTATCTAATAAAGAGGGAATATGCAAATGGTCGTTACACCATGACATGTATCGAAGGATCAGCAGGAGGGTGGGGCAGCAGCAGAGAGCTACAGAAGGGTGGTGGGGCAGCAGGCTACAAGCTGTGGAGAGCTACAGGAGGGCGAGACAGTGAGTTACATGTGGCAGAGAGCTATGAGCGGTGGAGAGCTATGAGCGGTGGAGAGCTATGAGCAGTGATGGGCAGGGAGGCCAACTGAGGCAAGTGGCAGTGAGCTACTCGTGCACTGATTTGTGTGTAGGGCCACTAGTATTATTATATATCTATCCTTATATACTCTTACGTAGCTATATCTCCCTATCTTCACACACATATCTCAATATATATCCTTGCATCATACAAATCAGAAGACAACTGGTACATAAGAAATTTTCCACTTGCAGGTTTCACATTTCACTTTTGAAACTGGTATTATCCTTAAAGAAAAAGATTACAATTACTGAAACAAAACTATCCTTTTGCTATAATATACATAAATTAAAAATTATGAATGCTAACCCTTAAATACTTCAGTGATTTGAATAATTTATAATTACATATATATTGTATATATTATATAGATTTTCCAAAGGTGATTTTGCTATTTATCTAAATAGAATTTAGCTACCTAGAATTATCTAAAATATTAGTCCATTACCTTTTCCCTTTCTCTTTCACAAATTACAAGTCTCAAACCAATTCTTCCCTGAAGATGTTTTATCTTTTAAATACAATATCTTTAGAATATGTCCAAGACAATGATGTGTTTTAGTTCCAATTCTCACTTTTCCTCTAACAAAAGCCTTTTCACTTGTTGAAAGCCACTCCTTGCCCTTCTCAACACCTCTTTTGAGACTTCAATAAAAATAGAAATGAAATATAATGCAATGAACATACTGAAATTTGAGTAGGGCATCACATCCTAGCTCCAGGATTTTTCAGATAGTGTTTGATAATTCTAACATTGCATCAAACACTTGCCCACAAATTTTACTAATTCTGAATCATAGTTGGGAAAGCACATTTTAAAGTTGTTGTTTTTTTTTCAATTTCATTTTCTTTGCATGTGAAGCTACGGTAATACACTTAAAAACTTGCTTTTATTTTTTTCAAAAACTGTAGATCTTTCTTATTTATAAAGATAAAAAATAATAGGTTAAAGAGATTTAGAGCATTAACACTAAAGAAATCCATAAAATTAGAAAGTGCCAAAATACAAAGGACATGTTGAAAAACACTAAATGATTCACTCATTATCTTATCTACACTATCTACACTATGAAGGTTTCCTTCGATAGGGACCATTTTAACAAGTTAGCCAAATGATTCTTTGCAGTCCCGATATATTAAATGATACACATTTTTATCAGATAGCAGAAGCTGACTCTCCAGAGAAATGTCACCAATTAAAAATTAATATTGAATATGTGGTATTTCATACAACTGCTACCAGATGAATAAGACCATGTTCTACTTTCCTTTTTCTTTGAAATAATGTTCACTTTAGCTTTCAAAAAATATTACTTCAACATAAAAGTCCATTTTGTCAGAGACACCTCCCAAGGAAAGCTGGGCACAGAATATGCTCCAAGTGGCACTAGAAGCTTCTGGCTCTTCAGAGGACAAAACCTTAGAAGTTTGGGTTTTCAGGTTTTGTTAACAGAATACCTCCCTGATACAATTTTCCCATTAAGGAGAATAATTGTTGGATGATAAGAACAGGTTTCGTGCTATTTCAACACGGGCATTTGTAAGACTGGTAAACTTTGAGTTAGACAGAAACAATTACATTTAAAGTCATTAGTCTGGAACAATTTAAGTCGTGAAAGGACTTGACGGGCATCTTTGTGTTATATATCAGGATGTTATTATGTTAACCCTGGATATCTTTAAGTTGGCATGGTAAAATGTCAAGGGAACTATAAGAAAATAGAAATAGTGTAAATGAAAAGAACAAAGCTAACAAACTCAGTGGAGAAAAGTTCAGAGCTTTTCCTCTAAGACCAGGAACAAGATGACTCTTGCACTTTTAGTTAATATAGTACTGGAAGTCCTCGGAAAAGCAATTAGGCTAGATAAAGAAATAAAAGGCATCAAAATAAAAACAGAAGCAAAACTATATTTGCAGGTAACATGATATATATAGACAACCTGAATACTCATTAATACACCCTATATTTCTGAAGTAGTAAGAATAATTTTTTCAAATCTCATCTGGGAAGGAATAAAGGACTAGACAGAAACAGCCTCTATAATGACAACAAAACATTTTATAAATGTCTACCTATATATAAACGAATTCTTGTATTTATTAAAAAGTGAAACATCAGAATTAAATGGCTATCCATGTAGAAATTCCTAAGATTTTTTTTTTCATTTAATGGGCCAAATAATTCTACTTTCAAATTTATTTGGTATTTTTAACTATGGTTAACCATGTCCCTCATTTCAAATAAGAGGTTTGGTAGCTATGATGCAGTTAAATATCATCCAGAAAAACAAAGAGCCAGATATTGTAACTATAAAACTTGCCTAAACTTTCGGTTAAAATCCTTCTTTTGTTTTAAAGTTAATTATAGACATATGCACACACATAATTTATATATATATATATATATATATATATATATATATATATACATACACTAAAGGCCTGGTGCATGAATTCGTGTACAGGTGGGGTCCCTCGGGATGGCCTGCGGAGACCAGGTCCCAGCTCATGCCCCCAGCCCCACAGCCCCACAGTCCCACAGCCCTGCCTGGCACCCGCACTGGCCTGGCCACGCCCCCTCACCTGCTCCACCATCCCACCAGGGTCCTGCTCTTGTCAGGGCCCATCAGGGCCGGCAGCGCCTCCACTGCTGCCCGCTGCCAGAGCTGTATCACTGATGCCCCACCATGTTCCGCATCACCCACTGGTGGTCAGCACACGTCATAGCCAGGTCTACCAGTTGAACTCACAGTTGAATGACCATTCAAGGGAATAATTTCCATATTAGGCTTTTATTTTATTTATATATATATATATAGTGTGTGTGTGTGTGTGTGCTTAATATGAACATGAAATTCACATTGTTATAAAATATATGATCTTTAATTTTTAAAGTTGCAGATAACATTAAAATCCTGAATAAATTTTTAATAAATATATTAGCTCACTCATAAGTGTAGTACAAATTAGAAAGAAAAGATAAAATTTAAAGTTTGAATATTCTATGCAGTTCTTGTTCACAAACCTTTTTACTAACAAACAAGTGAGCTTCATTCAAAGAGATATTTCTGGCTTATTAGTAAAATTTAAATCAAAATTCTTAAAATATAAATTTCCTTAGTAACTGGTCATCAGCCTTACGATAACCACAGAAATTATACAAATGTCATAAGGCCAATAGACTAAAGTTGGACAAGAATTTCAATATCAAACTCATAAGTTTAGTGACAACATATGTACAAATAGATTTAATATTGCCATTGACACAGGCTTAATTAAACAATCGTATTGATTGACACAAAAGATGAATATAAGCAGTCTAGTCTAGCCAAGGTCATTTGAGTCAAACATGTAATAGCAATATTGCAACTTGAAGAACACTAATCCCACTTAACCCCCATTATATGCAGCCACCCCCCTTTTTTTTCTCTGAAACTTTGCAAAGCATCTCCTCAGAATTATTAAAAACTATGCCAGAGATCTAGTAACTGTCTGACTGATTGAAAATATACAGAGGTGACTTCTTCCCTAACTTCACACCAACAAGATATAAGAAACCAGCAGATATCAAAATGAGAAACTGAAGTTATCTTTTCAAGGAATTTAACTGAAAGTATTATCTAGGGTTTATTCTGTATCTTCTTAAATTGAAAAAAATCAGATTACAAGAAAATGCCGAAACAATCTACAGAATATGCAATTTACACCTGCTCTACTCAAAAACCTGTTTTTCTATAGCTAAAGTATTGACCTCAAATAATTTTTTACTAAATTTTTATAAGGGTTTGAGGTTTGTTTTTTGTTTTGTTTTCCATACTATTTTAATTAAAACATTTCAAATATTCATATTCCAACACACTTGATACCATAGCAAAGTCTCTTTAGTTTTAGTGTCATTTTATTAACTACTTTGTTGACCCTTCTAAATGAAATAAAATTGCTTCTTGGTATTTTTCAAATTTTAACATATTTTTGAACATTAACAATAATTTTTAAAAATTTTAGATAGATTTATAATTTTTAAAATTATAGAAATTTATCTATAAATCCATTTCTGCTCTTCTGAAAACTGTTTCTATATAAAGATGAACTGTCTTAGCTTTAAAAACAAGAGAATTACACATTGACATTACACTTGTTCTTATAGCAGACAGGGTGTGAACTCAAATTTTTACTTTATTAAGTGTAACAGACTGTCACTAAAATAATTCTTTACTGCTAATATATGTAGATGTAACTATAGATTATTAATAGCCAATAATATGATCCAAATCCAGAACTAATTTAATATAATGACCTGTATTTCTGTAATTTCTGAGACAAGTTTAGTAATACAGTATTATAGTTACTTAAATCCAGAAAAATGACATACTTAACGACTATGATTAATGGTGCCTATTAGATTTCTATTCTAAAAGAATACCCTAAATACCCATTCCAGACAGGAATGCCTGTTTTCATAATAAACACTAAAAAGGAAAATATCAAAGTTATAAACAAGTCCAAATATATTTTCACATCAACTATCAGGGGGAAAAACAGGTAACAACTTCAATGACAAAATTATGCCCTAGCTGGTTTGGCTCTGTGGATAGAGCATTGGTCAGCCTGAGGACTGAAGGGTCCCAGATTCGATTCCAGCCAAGGGCACATGCCTGGTTGCAGGCTCAATCCCCACTAGGGGGCGTGCAGGAGTCAGTCAATCAATGACTCTCTCTCATTGATGTTTCTATCTCTCCCTTCCTCTCTAAAATCAATAAAATATATATATTTTTTAAAAGTTAACATTATTACACTGAAAATTATATTTATTTGTAAATCAAATACTGGTAATAAAAACATTTACAAAAAGCAAACTTTACAGACTGACTCATTTGCCTCTCAGCATAACCATTAAGGCTTGTTGCAGTTTAGGTTCTTACAAGGGTATTTCTTGGATCACATGATCTCACACATCTAGAGGAAATAATGAACAACATGGACTCTGGGTCTATTTTGTTGAACAAAAATAGACCCAGAGAAAGAGAAGCAGCAATCAGACTCTCAAGCCTCAGAGAGAGGGTGGGGGAGGGTGGGGGTGGGGGGAAGAGATCAACCAGAGGACTTGTGTGCACATGGGCCTAGCCAGTGGCCATGGACAGCGGGGTGTGTGTGTGGGGGGGGGGGCGGTTTGGAATGGGAATGGGGGGATAAGGACAATTATGTGATACCATAATCAATAAAAAATTAAAATTTAAAATAAATAAATAAATAATCTAGAAATTTTGGGGGGTTGTGACTAATAAACCATTAAAACTGGATTAAGGGACAGCTCTGTGCAAAGATGAACTTCTGGCACAAATAAGCCAGGCAAACTTTAAGCAATGAATAAACATTTCAATCCTGAAAAAAAAAAAAAAAGCAAACTTACTTCACTGTCTTTTATGTTATTAATGCAGGGTTTCTGGTCTATTAGGAAGCATATCTAGGCTAGTGAATATGTTTAGGAATTCAATTACACTGGACAAAGTGGTCTGGTTTCTGGACAAATGCCTAGAACCATCTTAAAGCCTACACTACACCTTTATTTGATATTTTTAACTGATAATATTTCCAATTTTAGTTCAGAACCCACCAACATGTGACTGACAAAAATCACAAAAAATGGTTGTGCTGAATTCTTAAAAAAAACTTTAATAATTTCTTAAATGACTGTCCTATCAATGGACTGAGAAATTTTGCTATTTTATGTTTATTAATGAAGACTATAATAATGGAAAAAAACAGTATAATGACATAATCAGAAAAACCTACTTCTGAAATTACATTTTAATTACTTACTATTCAAGCAAATCACCTAAGTAAACAAAAAAAAGTAGAATCCCTTATTTCATTTTTATTAAAGACTATGGGGATCTCATTTCTTTTTTTTTATCATGTACAGTTTTTCCTTCCTTTATAAAACCGCTACATCAAGTCGCCTTTATAAAAATAAATTACTCAATAATAGAATCTAGTTGGTGGGATATAGGAAGTTACTGTAAAACTTTTAGCTTTGCTTTAGGTTTAAGCATTTTCATAATAAAATGTTGAGAGGAAAAATAGAGAGATTACTATTAACAGTGACTCATGCATATAGCAGCACATCACAATTATGTCTTTACAATATCATCCTATATAATAAACAGCTAAGATGCTAATTAGACCGAACAGCAGAACAGAACTGCCCGGACGACCTTCCGGACGAAGGCAGGGCTGCGAGGGCCCAGGCCCCGGCAGGAGTTTCGTACATCGGGCCTCTAGTGACATATGAAATGTAAAGTTTGAAAAGAAATTGGGAAAAGTTCAAAGTGCAATTTATAGTTCTACAATTCTATCTTATTGTAAAATTTACATAACCTGGATATTGCTTACTCATTGCATGATGATTAAAATTGTTTCCAAAATACTTTATTAAATCCTTTTTGAAAGCTTCTCTGAATTTTATTTTGTACATGGTGAGTAAATGACAGGATGGTAGAATATAAGGATGGAGTCTCCTTTTTCTTAATCAAGTCTTAACATAATCCATAATACACTTTAAGAGCCTAATCCTATGTACACTGACAACCATTTTCTGAAAACAAATCAGTCAAAAGAGTAATAGTCTTGGAAGACAAATGAAGATATTAGTGAATATTTTAAAAATAAGTCTTTGACGATCATTAGTCAAGTCCCTACATCAACTTTTGGCTCATAATGGAGGACTCATTTTTTCTTAAATCTTAACATAACCCATAATTCACTTTAAGAGTGAATCTTATATACACTGACAACCATTTTCTGAAAACAAATCCGCCAAAAGACTAATAATCTTGCCTGGCTGGTGTGATTCAGTGGTTGAGCATTGACCCAGGAACCAAGAGGTCGGTCAGTCACTGGTTCAATTTATGATCAGGGCACATGCCCAGGTTGTGGGCTCAAGCCCATTGGGGGAGGGGGAGAGGATGCAAGAGGCAGCCGATCGATGATGTTTCCTCTCTCATCAATGTTTTTATCTCTATCCCTCTCCCTTCCTCTTTCTCAAAAAACAAAAACAACAACAAAAAATATTTTTAAAAAATAAAAGACTAATTTTGGAAGACAAATAAATAAATTAATGAATATTTTTAAGAATAACCCTTTGACGACTCATTGCTAAAATCCCCACATCAACTTTTGGCTCACACTGGAGGACTGAACATATATGTTTATTTCCTCCCCCTTCATGACCGCTTACAAAGTTAGGAGAGATGGGATAGGGCGTGACTAATCAGATCTATAATAACCATGAGTACACAGAGGGTTACAAGTACAAGAAATACCACAAAACACAAGTTTTTCAATTGCTCTATCACTGCAGACAGTACAGGGTAGGGGAGAATAAAAAGGGTCTACTGGAATTAAGGATGATAACAATAATAGTAATAACGACAGCTAACATTTACTGAGCATTAAGTGGTGGGCACTATTTTAAGTTTGTTCTACATATCCATTCACTTAATGCTCACACTAAAATCATATACTATTACCACCCTAACTCTATAAAAGAAACTGAGGCGTAAAGAACTTAATAGAACTAAAATCACACCTAGTAAACGATACCAAGATAGATTAGATGTCCCTGATTTTTATTCCCAGAAACAACCAGAGTATGTCAGAGCAGAGTTACTTAAGGAACGTAACTATGGCTGAGCCACATAATGAAAGAGGTACCACACACTGACACTGGCCGAAGTCCTTTGCTTCTTTCCGATGCTACACAGCAAGTCATGATTCCTTTAAGTAGCAGACTCCTTACCACCAAATAAAAGAGCAAGACCTTAAATTAACTTATTTGTTACAAATATCATTGAAAATGGAGATTTTGTGGCTATATTGTTTGAAAAATCAGAAGACAAAGACAGAGGACAATTTACTATTAGCATTAAAATAAAAGTATCTGTATCTAATCCAACTTTAACAACTTAATAACTTAACACAACTCATTCTTTCCCTGTTCAGTATATAGGTGATTCTTATTTATTCATGGATTTTGTATTTGTGAATTCACCTATTTCCTAAAATATATTTGTAAACTTCAAATCAATACTAACAACAACCCTTCTTAGAGGAAAATGCAAAGTGGCAAAAACTGAGTCCCAGCTGAGGTAGAACAAGACAACTGTGCCTTCCAGTCTCAGCTCTCATACTGTAAACAAGTAAGCTTCTCAGGGTCTATTTAGTACCACGTTTTTTGCATCTGTGTATTTTTTGTTGGTTTAGTGTTCGAAATGGCCCCCAGGCATAGTGCTGAAATGCTTCTAGTGTCCCTAAGTGCAAAGAGGCTCTGATGTGCCTGCCTCATGAGAAAATGTGTGAGATAAGCTTTGTTGAGGCATGTGCTACTACAGTCCACTGGCCACAGGTTCCATGTTAATGAATTAGCAATATATATTAAAGGTGTCTTTTAAACAGAAATATAAACAAGGTTGTGAACTAATCTGATGAGAAAATATAACCAAAAGCTCACAGGAACATAAGCCTGTATTTTGTATTTCCCTTCGGAGCAATGTTTCAGCCATCACTAATTCAGTGTCTATGGAAGCATTTCAGAATATAAACACTATAAATAATGAGAACTGACTGAATTTCTTTTTCCAACCATCTTGACAAATCTTTCTGAAATGAGTAGTTAGCAAAATTAACCTTATTTTCAAGACATTTTCACTGAAAAGGTTAAATATCCTATCAGGTAACTTAAACATTCACACAGAAAAAGGTGGGCCAGCCCTAGCCAGTTTGGCTCAGTGGATAGAGCGTCAGCCTGTGGACTGAGGGGTCCTGGCTTCAATTTCAGTGAAGGACAAATGCCAGGAGCTGCAGGCTCCCTCCCAGTGCAGGCATGCAAAAGGCAGCTGATCAATGATTCTCTCTCATCATTGTGTCTCTCTCCTCTTCCCTCTCCCTCTCCCTCTCTGAAGTCAATAAAAGTATATTTAAAAAATAAAAAGGTCCAGCCCTGGCCTGGTGGCTCAATTGGTTGGAGCGTTGTCCCGTACACCAGGAGGCTGTGGGCTCCATTTCCAGTCCGGGCACATACCCAGGTCACGGGTTCTCTCCATGGTCGGGGAGCATATGGGAGGCCACCAATCGATGTTTATTTGTTTCTTTCTCCCTCCTCCCCTGAAAAAAAATATCAATAAACATATCCTTGGATAAGGATTTTAAAAAAACAATAAGGTGGTCTAAGAATCCTAGACTTGCCGAAACCGGTTAGGCTCAGTGGATAGAGCGTCAGCCTGTTGACTGAAAGGTCCTGGGTTCG
Organism: Vespertilio murinus; assembly: GCA_963924515.1. Lineage (NCBI taxonomy): Eukaryota > Metazoa > Chordata > Mammalia > Chiroptera > Vespertilionidae > Vespertilio > Vespertilio murinus. Next base: position 51,344,165 of record OZ004711.1, on the reverse strand, counting down.
ATTCCGGTCAAGGGCATGTACTTGGGTTGTGGGCACATCCCCAGTAGGGGGTGTGCAAGAGGCAGCTGATCGATGATTCTCTCTCATCGATGTTTCTAACTCTCTGTCCCTCTCCTTTCCTCTCTGTAAAAAATCAATAATATATATATATATATATTTTTTTTTAAATAATCCTAGACTTATAGTATATTGACCATAACAAACATTAACCAGAGGACATCAATATGCATTCTCACTTAAGTTCAAATATTATTGTTAATAACCTCTTATTACAGCTGAAGTGCATTTTACAATTTCCAAAATAACACACAAATTACTATTTTATATATTCACACAAGCTGGGAGTGAGGCAGGACAGGTTTTACTCTTAACAAAACAACTGATCAAAAAAAGAAAATTAGTGGTTTCATATATAAGAAAGACTAAGGTCATGGATTCTCAAGACTGTTACTCCAAACCTGCAGGTGCACTAACGAGCAGAAATCATTTAAGTTATGACAACATAACTTAAATCAGGGTGGGGGTTCCCCTGGAGCATAGGGTGGCCTGGGAGAGGGGCCTATGGTGGTTTGCAGGCCAGCCACACTCCCTGGCGACCCAAGCAGAGGCCCTGGTAGGTGGAATTTATTTATCTTCTACTGGAGCAGAGCCAAGCCTTCTGCTTGCTCCATGGCAGCCGCCATTTCTGTTTGGATTTGTTTACCTTCTATAATTGAAACTTTATAGCCTTGAGTGGAGGCCTAGACCTGCTAGGGCAGGTGGAAAGCTTGGCATCCTCCATTGCCTGGGAAACCCAAGCCTCCCTCCTGCTCTCTGTGGCTGTAGCCATCTTGGTTGGATTTATTTGCATACTCACTCTGACTGGCTGGTGGGCGTAGCTTGTGGGTATAGTGGAGTGATGGTTAGTTTTCACATTACTACTTTATTAGGTAGGGCATATATATATATATGCCCTTATTCATGTATTTCTTTTTTCTTAAAATATATTTTATTGACTTTTCACAGAGAAGAAAGGAGGTGGATAGAGTTAGAAACATCGATGAGAATCATCGATCAGCTGCCTCTTGCACACCCCCTACTGGGGATGTGCCCGCAACCCAGGTACATGCCCTTGACCAGGATTGAATCCGGGACCTTTTAGTCCACAGGCTGATGCTCTATCCACTGAGTTAAACCGGTTTGGGCATTCATGTATTTCTTAAGATCACAATAAATGCATGTCCATAAAAACAGAAATATTGCTATAGCAATTATCTACTCTGTATTTCTGTATCAGTTAAACCACTTTTCCTAAAATAATTAATAAAACCTCTAGAGGCAGGCCTCATGCCTCAGATCAGCTGCTCTGTCTCCTGGCCTTTGCCCACTTTTTACTTGGCAACTGAAAGACAAAGCGAGCTAAAGGAGTACTCTAAACATTATTTACATAAAGATTGAAAACCTCTTATTTAACAGTGTTTTTAAATAAGCAACATATGACACAAGAGACTAAGTACTTCAATACAAACACAGATCAAGGGAGAACCCAGATCTAGAAGGGACAGATGAATGAAATCTAGAAGCAGCCACGTTTACTAAAAAGGGTGGTGTGCATACTACTGCATGTACGAGAGATTTTAGACTGTAAACAAAAACTCTGAGACAGCATGGAGGGACCTGGAGAGTGTTAGGGTAAGCGATGTATCTATCACATGATCTAAAGAACAAAATAAACTGATGAATAAAATAGGTCGAGACAGAAACATGAAGAGACTGTGGAGTCTCAGAGGGAAGGTGGAGGTGGGTGGGAAGAGATTAGCCAAGAACCTATGTGCACATATGCATAACCCACGGGCACAGACAACAGTGTGGTGAAGGCCTGGGACGGGCCACAGTGGGGGTGAGGATGGGCTAGAAAGGGTCAATGGGGGGAGTAGGGGAAGAGAATGTATGTAATACTTTCAACAATAAAGATACATCTTTAAACATTGTCTTTCCTTGGAGAAAAGTGAACAGAACCCTTGCACTAGTGGTCTAGTGAGGAGGAAAACTGGCATAAAACAGGAGAGATTTATACCTAGTTCCCCCTCCTACGTCCCCAACTCACTCTCTGGAGTCGCAACCTCAGATGCACCCACCTCCAAGCTTTCATTCCTGAGCCCCTCACTGCCCTCTCTTACTTGTGCCAGAGGCCTCTCCTGGGCGCAGCCTTTACCTGCACACTACACTTCACCCCCGGAGGGTCCTGGCCCCTGTGCTGCTTTAGTCTGAGCTTCCATCCTCTGCTTCCTTCAGATTTCCCAAGCCCTCCCTCTGGCCCTCCTTCAGGCTCTACCGTCTCCCCTCTCTGAGGGAAGAGTGCCACCCTCAGGTCCAGGCCCTCCGATAATCCAGGTACCACCCCTGGCCCAGCTCCGCATCCCACCCCCAGCTCTCTCTCTTTTAAATCAGATCTAGGAACTCCTTACTCTATCCCCAGGTTCTTGTCTGGGATACAGTTCTCAGATGGAATCCAAACTGCCAGTCAAAAACCCACTTCTCTGAACTGTTCCAGTAATTCCAGGCCTCAGCCTATATAACCCAGAGATTTCTTTCCCTCTGGACTCTTGGTTTGTCCTAACTTTCATAGATTCTTTTTCTTTTTCTTTTATTTTTTTGGTGGGGGGAGAAAGATAGGTGTGTGTGTGTGTGTGTGTGTGTGTGTGTGTGTGTGTGAAAGTCTTTCATACCAGTTTTAGGGTGTGTGGGGTTTTTTAAAAATATATATTTTATTGGTTTTTTACAGCGAGGAAGAGAGAGGGATAGAGAGTTAGAAACATCGATCAGCTGCTTCTTGCACACCCCCTACTGGGGATGTGCCCACAACCCAGGTAGATGCCCTTGACCGGAATCGAACCCGGGAACCCTTGGGTACGGAAGTCGACACTCTATCCACTGAGCCAAACCGGTTTCAGCTGTGTGTGTGTGTTTTTTTTAAACTTATCAAGTATTTTTCTCTCAAATTTAGATAAAATGTGAACAAGTAAATAACAGTAGTAGTGACACATTGATAGGACAACAGTTGTTAAAATAGTACAAAAATGAATGAAGTTTGTGGTCTACTGTTTTGGAGTCAAAAGACTTGAGTTGGAACTCCACCTTCCCTAACGAGGCAGCTAATCTTGCCACGTTACCTAGCCTCCACTGTAAGATGGGCTAGCATGGGCAGGCTCAAGGGGTGTTGTAAGAATTAAAGGGAAAGTGTTAAGAAAATGACTATGCCTGCAACATAGTTGGAGCTCAATAAGTGTGGTTTGTTTGTTTTTATAGCTCTGACTCCAACTCCACCACTTTATTGATAAAGACAAAGGGTATAAAGATGGTAAAGGTTATATGTCTTGTCCAGGTTTGAGCTGCTTAATTGGCAGCAGATTTAGGATTAAAACTTTATTCCCCTAACACTGAACTCATTACATTACTCACTACCATTTATATCAAAGGCTTTTAAAAAAGTCTTCAGTGGTAATTACTCCAGTCTCATTTTTATAGCTCTAACACGCTCCATGTACTATACAGCATTCTCAGCAGGATGAGAGAGGACCCAATTTCTAGTTTGGGCTCTTCCAGTAGAGTCAGTTATGAACTTAATTTAATCTTTTTGAGTCTCATCTTCACTTTGAGACAAAGACCAAGCGATCCTTTAGTTACTACAGTTATTCCGGACATCTCTGCATCCCAATTTGTTGTTACCATTCAATTTGATGGAATTTGTTGCATCTATTTTTAAAATGTCTATTATTGTGGGGGACTCCCTAAGCCTATTAGCTTGTTTTTTAACCTATTCTTATCTGTTGAAAAGATAAGTTCAAAGTAAAAAATAGTCTTGCCTGTATCATTTAATGGAAATTATCCATTTTCCCCAGAATGCTGGCACTGTCTTTTTAACACTGCCATTAGTTTTTTTCCTCAAAAGTATTACTTTATCATTTATTTCATCACCTGATTTTTTTAAAAACAAAAATCCTTTATTTTTGTTCACCTTTGTTGTAAATATCCATCAAGTACTATCTATCTCTGTTTTGTCTCAATAAATACTGCAGTTATTGATAAATGTTCTAGTTTATTAAAACTGGGAGTGACCAATTTAGTTTGGGAAGAACACACATAAGCTACATAAGAAAGTAAAGCTGAGTAAAAATCTGCATTTTTCAAATGGCCTATTGTGCCTAAATACTGAGTGGCCAGATTATTATGATATCTGAATGCATAATAATCTGGCCACTTTAACCATACATACCTACTGTCATCTATGCACCTAAAATTCTCAAATATTTGTTTCCAGCCCAGGCTACTTTTCTGAGCTTAAACTAGCAACATTCTGTTTACACTAAATATCCCTCATATAACTCGAACTCAACTCATTCAGAAATGAAGTCCGACTCTTTCCCCTAACTCAACCCACCACAACCACAGCCAGTGAAAACAAAAATGAAAAAAACAAAACCTCCACCCCACTTTGGTCTTTATCGGGATTTCCTATCCCACAATCAGGCACCACATCCACTTAACTGCTCATGTCAGACAGGGGCCATTCCTAACATCCCATCCCCTTCACATCTGCACCTTCCCAGTCACTACGTTCTGCCCATCCTCTGGCATAGCTCTTACACGCACCCATTCTTTCCATCCCCGAGCCACACCGCCTCCTTCCTGGACTACTAGAAGCATGCTGACTGATCGATCTGCTAGCATCCCCTCTTGTTTCCCCTTCCACAATGGATTATATTTTCCAAAAATGACATAAATACTTGTGGTCCAAATGCTTTTCCAGAATCTTGCCATTTCCCATTAAGAAGCATGGTCTCTTTCTCCTTCCTTGAATTTGGGTGGGGCTCTAAGACTACCTTCATGAGCAGAATGTAAAAGAAGTGATGCTGTATGACTTCTATGGCTATGTCAGAAAAAGCAATGCAGCTTCCACCTGGTTCCCCCCTGCCGTCTCCCCCTCCCCAGATGCATGCCACTGACCAGAAATCAGACCTGCAAGCCGGGAGTGTGCATGCTGATGCTCTAACCTCAGGCCAGATGGAGAAGCCATGCTCCCCCTCCCCCTTCTCTCTTTCTCACTGCTCATTCTGGAGGCAGTTAGCTGCCATGTTTAAGAACATTTAATAGCCTATTGAGAGGCTCATACTGTAAGGAACTAAGGCCTCCTGCCAACAGCCAGTGAGGAACTGAGATCTCCTGCCAAGAGCTATGTGACTGAGCCGTTTTGAAAATGGATTCTCCAATCTAATCAAGTCTGAAGATCACTGTAGCCGCTGATACCTTCAACTCCATGCAACTTCATGGACCATCTTGAACCAGAAACACTCAGTAATGCTCTCTCCAATTTTGATTCATAGAAAATATAAAATAATAATGTTTGCTATTTTAGCTACTAACTTGTGGGGTAGTTTATTATATACCCATAGATAATTAACACAAATTTTATGGCACAACATAACACTTAGTAACTTTCCTTTTTAAAACTTAACCTATTTGCAATTTTTAAAAATTAATGTATATGTTCTTCTGACTAAAAAGGAAGTATATACACAAAAAATAAGTCTGATTTATTCACTGTTACATTATCAACACCAAAAAATGTCTAACATGTAGAAAGGAGTTCAGAAATATGCAGTATGAGAAATGTTAATATTTATCAATATCCTTAAATTCATAACTACATATGTGCTATAACAATAAAAAACTTTAGTCTAAAGTATGATGCCATCATATGGATTACCATCTTAATTCAGAAAGTAAATATTAATTACAAATATGTATTCGTGTGTTGTGTGTGTGTGTGTGTGTGTGTGTGTGTGTGAGATACTTCTTTTACTAGTCAGATATTCCAAACTGGCTTCAGCCATAACAAAGAGATTATTTTGTGCCATTAAATGTTAAGCCTCTGTGCACTTATCAGTCATTCAGATAAATGACTGAGAATCAATCATAAACACACAAAAATGAATTCACGAGAGTGCATGTGCATGTGCACCTGTCTGTATGTAGACACTCACACATATCCTTTGACCATGTTTGTTTTTGAAGAGCTGGTAAAGTACTTAAAATATACAGCAAACTACCAGGAAATAATATAAATCCTAAGACAATTCTGATTCAAAGGACAATTTCACTGGCAAACACTTTGATCCTCCATGAACTGAATAAGAAAAAATAAAATACTCGCCTGAATTATGTTTGAAAATTTACTATTTACAATATTATACATAATGGACCTGCTTAAGACTAATCTAACCAGTGTAGTATTGCTATACTAGAAAGGAATAGATAATACTACTCCAAAATGTCATTGTTAGCAAGGGGCAAAACAAATTAGTAGCTAGTGATCAATCACATTGATTTCTCTCAAAAGAAGATAGTAATTAATTTCCCCCTCCCATCCAGTAACCAAGTCCTCCAACTTGCAGTAGAGAAAACAGCACAACCCTTTCACATAAAATGATAGTTAAGAAAACACTAAAGTGACAAGAAAAAATGATGCATTCTATGGAGTTAACTTTGCCCAATAAATCCCAGTCAGAGAAGTTTAAAGCAAATCAATATCCTATATAATAAAGAGGTAATAATTAGCTGAAACCGGTTTGGCTCAGTGGATAGAGCGGACTGAAAGGTTCCGGATTCAGTTCTGGTCAAGGGCATGTACCTTGGTTGCCGGCACATCCCCAGTAGGGCGTGTGCAAGAGGTAGCTGATTGATGTTTCTCTCTTATCGATGTTTCTGGCTTTCTAACCATCCCTCTCTCTTCCTCTCTGTAAAAACTCAGTAAAATATATATATTTTAAAGAGGTAATAATCAAATTGACCCTCATGCTCTCACACAAGATTGCCACCCCCATGTGGTCAAAGATGGCCGGCAGGTAGGGGCAAAGGGGCTGGCAGGGGAGGTGACAGGGCCAGCAGCAGAGGGCGCTTGGGGGCAACCGGGCCTGCAAGGGAGGGCAGTTTGGGGTGACAGGGCCAGCAGCGGAGGGCAGTTAGGGGCAATCAAGCTGGCAGGGGAGAGCAGCTGGGGTTGACCCAGACAGCAGGGGAGGGCAGTTTGGGGCGACCAGGCTGGCAGAGGAAGGAAGTTGGGGGTGACTAGGCTGGCAGGGGAGAGCAATTTGGGAGGACCAGGCCTGTAGGGGAGGGAGGTTGGGGGCGATTGGGCCGGCAGGGGAGTGGTTAGGGGTGATCAGGCTCGCAGGGGAGTGGTTAGGGGTGATCAAGCTCGCAGGCAGGCAAGCAGTTGGGAGCCAACAGTCCCAGATTGTGAGAGGAATGTCCAAGGGGTCCCAGATTGGAGAGGGTGCAGGCTGGGCTGAGGGGACTGGGCACAGTCATCTTTTAAAAATATATATATTTTATTGATTTTTTTACAGAGAGGAAGGGGGGGAGAGAGAGAGAGAGAGAGCGCGCCAGAAACATCGATGCAGCTGCCTCCTGCACACCCCATGCACCTAAGGGTTTTATTCCCAATAAAAGGCACATACTGGTATTGCAGGTTCAATTCCCTACACCAGACAGGAGAGTGTGGAAGGCAATGCATCTATCTCTCTCTCTCTCTCTCTCTCTCTCTCTCTCTCTCTCTCTCTCTCGCCACTGCCTCTCAAAAAAAAATGTCCTCAGTTAATGATTAATGAAAATTGTAATTTAAGCAACATGACAATTTAATAATTCATAAGGGGCGTGGTGAAAAAGGTCATTTACTTTTCAGCTACTTGTTTCATAATGTGCCCAATCTCTCAACACCAAAAACATTACATGCCTAGGAAAATCATCACAATACCATTAAATTAACAATTATTGAGGAACATAAAGGATTAGATAGGTCATTCTTTCTTAAAGATTAACAACAATATGAAAAAAAACACCTCATATATTAACTTGGTAGCCTAGAAATATTGAAAAGGTTAAGAGAAAGGTATATTATGAATGTATAAAATATAATGGGTACTAGTCCATTTTATCATTAACTACCATAAAATATATACAAATCTATCACAAAAGGTTAAATTTTATCAAAATTTACACACATACTTACAGATCATGCACGGTGCCATTTGCAGAGGAGAGAAATGTAAACAAACGTAAAGATGCAGTATTAAATCATAACTGCATAAAATTAACTGTACTGTATACTGTACTACTGTAATAATTTTGCTTCCACCTCCTGTTGCTATTGTGGTGAGCTCAAGTGTTTGAGTATCTGCTTAAAATGCCATGTGATGCTAATCATCTCCCAGTGAGCAATTCATATCCCCAGTGAATTACACCTCTCAGTGAAAAGGGATCTCTGGTGGCTCTAGCACAGTTTTCATCATGTTTAAATGCAACACCATAAACCTTGAATAATACCCTGGGATCCATACAAATTGCCACTAGTGATGCTGGAAGTACTCCCAGGAAGCAGAAGAAAGTCACGACATTACAAGAAAAAGTTGGATTGCTTAATATGTAGGTAGATTGAGGTCTGCTGCTGTGGGTGCCCGCCATTTCAAAATAAATGAATCCAGCCTAAGGACCACTGGGGTGGGAGGGGGTGGCGGGGACGAGGGGAAGGAAAAGGAAATTCCTGAAGCCACTGCGGCAGCTTTTCGCACAATAGCTTTTTATCTTGTATTGAAATGCGGCTTTTATATGAGTGCCGGATAGCTATAAGAATGGCATAACTGGAGACTCTAATATGATTTGAGAAAAATCAAAGTCATTGTATTACCAATTAAAGCAAAAGGAAGGTGAAGGATCTAAAGATGGAGAATTTATGCCAGCAATGGATGATCTGATAATTTTAGAAAGAGTTTTGGCTTTAAAAAAAAAAATCAAGGTAACAGCAGAAGCAACTTCTGCCAACCAAGAGGCAGCAGATGAGTTCTCAGACACGATTAAGAAAATGATTGAGGAGAACGGGTATCTGCCTGAACAGGTTTTTAATGCAGGCAAAAGTGTCCCATTCTGGGAGGCAGTGTGTGGTGTGTGTGTATGGTGGGGGAGGGGGTGGTATTTATTATTAAGAAAGAGAAGCGAGCACCAAGATTCAAGGCAAGAGGAAGAGACTAACTCTACTGTTCTTTTGAAAACGCAGTATGATCAGGACTGCCCTTATCCATAAAGCTGCTAATTCCAGAACCTAGAAAAGAAGAGAAACACTAGCTGCCAGTGTTTTGGTTGAATGACAACAAGAAGGCCTGGACAATGAGAACCCTGTTTCTGGACTGGTTCCATTGGTGCTTTGTCCCTGAATTCAGGAAGTACCTGGCTGGTAAGGGACTGCTTTTTAAAGTTCTTTTGCTATCGGACAATGCCCCAGGCCACCCAGAACTCCATGAGCTCAACACCGAGGGTGTGGAAATGGTCTACTTGCCCCAAAAACAACATCTCTAATTCAGCCTCTATATCAGAGTCATTAGGACTTTAAAGCTCATTACACATAGTACCCTCTGAGAAGCATTGTCAACACTATGAAAGAGAACTTGGATATAGAAAGCATCATGAAAGTCCGGAAGGACTACACTACTGAAGGTGCCACTGTGCTATAGAAAAAGCTGTGAGAGCTATCAACCCCAAACAATTATTTCCTGCTGGAGAAAACCGTGTCCAGATGCGGTGAATGACTTCACAGGATTTATGACCCAGTCAATCTAGGAAGTAATGAAATTGTAGATATTGCAAAAAAGGTTGGGGGAAAAGAGTTTCAAGATATGAATCTTGGAGAAATTCAAGAACGGATAGAGACCACGCCAGAGGAATTAAACGATGACTTGATGGGGATGAGTGCTTCCAAATCAGTGCCAAGTGATGAGGAAGATGTAGAAGCAGCAGTGCCAGAAAGCAAACTGACGTTATTAGCTAATCTGGCAGAAAGCTTCCAATTATTCGAGGCTGCTTGTGACTTATGTTACGACGTGGGATTTTCATGATAGAGGCACTGAAACTAAAGCTAATAGTGTAGGAAGGATCTGTACAGACACATTTTTAGAGAAATGAAAAAGCAAAGATGTCAGGCAGTAATGATGCATTTCCATAAAGTCACACTGCCTGTGCCTGCCTCTCTCGCCTCCCCTCTGCCCCTCTGGGACAGGGAGAGCAGCCCTCCCCGGCCCTCAGCTACACAGCATGAAGGCGGCAAGGAGAGCCTTTCCGATGACCCACGTCCACTTACTGAGCAGTACATAAACATCATGCCGTACAGTTAATGAGCTTACCTGTTGTGTATGTGTATCTTCACATGCTCATCGATAACTATCTGGCAAGAATAGGCGAGAAGTCTTTGTGTCACCAGCAACATCATTATTGACTAAGTATTCAAGTGCAAGACTTGTATGGAAGTGGATGGCCTATCCTTACACAGGATATGATGAGTGATATCCTAATATATAAAAAGCCAGGGGCCGCCACAGCCTAAACAACTAGACGGACTGACCAAACAGCAGGCTGCGTGGGGTGATCAGGTTGGCAAAGGGGGCAGCTGGGGGTGACCAGGAAAGTGGGGGTGGGGAGGAGCTGGGGGCGACCAGGCTGGCAGAGGGGTGGGGTAGTTGGGGGTAACCAAGCCGGCAGGCAGGTGAGCAGTTAGGAGCCAACAGTCCCACATTGTAAGAGGGATATCCAACTGCTGGTCCAGCAGTCGGACACCCCAAGAGGCATTGGAGAGGGTGCAGGCTGGGCTGAGGGTACCCTACTCCACGCACGAATTTCATGCACGGAGCCTCTAGTTTAATATAAAACCAACAATGTTAGTTTCCTTACTGTTTTATAACTCTGCTTTCAAAGAATCACATTATCTTACCATATGTGCCTCTCTGCCCCTACATCCCCCCACTCTCTCAAATGGAGAAACTGGGCATCACTTTAAATGTAACAATGTTTCCAATACTGTATTATTAATATAACTGTGATACTACATGCCATAAACATTTTATGATGACTCATTAACTAGTATGTAGGCTAGGCTACCATGAAGCAATTGTATAGATTACACTAGGCTACCATAAAGCAATCATATTGCTGTTTGTTTGTTATTGATGCATGAATTGTTACACTTGTAAATAAATATGAATTTATTTTTCACATTATGGTTTCATTTTTATGTTTAGTGTTAGTAATACATATAACATTTACAGTGTTTTATATCATATAAGACAATACTGATATATACTGACAGACAATATAAACTTATGGTCTCAGTAAATACAATATATAGTACTATAATAAATGTATTTTCTCTTCCTTATAATTTTCTTAACATTTTATTTTCAACAGGTTACTTTATTGTAAAAATATAGTATATAATACATATAACATACAAAATGTGTTAACTGACTTATCAGTAAGGCTTCTGATTAACAGTAGTATATTAAATTTGGGGGGAGTCCAAAGTTATACATGGATTTTCAGCTATGCGTGGGGGCCTGAGGGTAGCAATGTTTATTCTAACTCCCCTTTGTTCAAGTGTGATGTGAGACTCAGTGACTTTTCAAAGACTATAAGGCAGAAGAATGGTCATAATTTATCAAATAATTTTTCAAACTTAGCTCTCAAGAAAACGACAATTTCTCAGTAACTATTTAATGTCTGCTTGTAAGAAGCTGGCCTACCTTAAGCATGCCCAGAACACTGGCCCACTTTAATTATACTCTTTTCCCAAACCAAAGACCCTCCACTATCCTCACCACCAGACACTGACAGCCAGGCCTAATCTCTTCCTCTGCTAGATCCTTGAGCTGCCTGCCCTCAGCACTGGAACTGAGAAACTTTTCCTCATACCCTTACGACTGCAGCATATATCCTGGAACTAAGTGGGTTTTCCACCAACAATCAGCTTCTATATATTCAAACAAAATGCGATGGCCACTTTAGCAACGTACAAGACCAGTGCAGTAGAGTAGTTCAGAGCATAAAGTCTGGAGCCAGTCTGCCTGAATTCTAATTGTGGTTCCACCTTTTACCAACTGTGTAATCATAGGCAATTAATTACTTTATCTCTCAGTTTTCTCACCTCGAAGTGAGAAGTGTTCATCAAGCTGTTATGAGACTTGAAATAATGCCTGACACAAAGTAATACTATCAAATAAAGAGGGAATATGCAAATTGACCATCATGCCATCACAAAGATGTCGGTGCCCATAGCCACAAGATGGCAGCACTCAGTCCCCTCCGCTCCACCGGAATCCCCTAGTTCTTTCAGCCCTGACAGGGGGTGAGGGGTGGGGGAGGGAGGAAAGGGGCTTAGTGGCAGGTGGCTGGACGGACCCACCTTCAGGCGAGTCTGGCCACTCCTTGCGCCTGGCACCAGAGTCCCACAGTCCTTTCAGCCCAGCCAGGGCACACAATGTGGCCAGACCTGCCCTCAACACCGCAAGGCTGGCCCAAGACGCAGGCAAGCCTCAGATGGCAGCTGCCCAGGCACCCAGGGCCGCCTAAGGCTTGGGTAACCAGAGCCGACGGGGCTTGCGCTGCCGGCAGTGGCATCAGCAGAGTTGTGATGGGGGTGTCACCTCACCCTGATCGCCAGGTCGCCTACTGCCCCTAAAGGCTCCCAGACTGTGAGAGGGGGCAGGCCAGGCTGAGGGACCCCCCTCCAGTGCATGAACTTTCATGCATCGGTCCTCTAGTTGTTCAATAAATATAAGCAGAATTATTTGCAGTGTCCAGCCAAACCTTGTATAGAAAAACAAAACCCTGCCCTGGCAGGGTGGCACAGTGGGCTGGAGCATCATCCAGTACACCAAAAGGCTGCGAGTTCGATTCCTGGTCAGGGGACATACCTAGACTGTGGTTCAATCCCTGGTCAGGGCACAGGCAACATCCCTGAGAGGCAACTGATCAATGTTCTCTCTCACATCAATGTTTTTCTCTTTCATCAATTTTTTTCTCTCTTTCTCTCTCTTCCTTACCCTCACTTTCTCAAAACAATTTAAAAAAACATATCCTCAAGTAAGAATTGAAAAAGAAAAACAAAACCCTTAACAACAGTTGCCTACCTGAAAGCCATCATATTTGTTTATACTGTAGAGAACCCATGGAATAATTTATCACTAAGGCCAAAGTTTAAATTGATTAAATCTTGATAGTTTTAATCAAGTCCTACTATAAAAAGGCAGACTAAAGACTATTCTGAATATAAAATACTGCATTTTTTTTTGGTTTTATTTTCAGTGTATGCTTGGTGAACAAACCAACTGACTCTTCCATTCCTATAGAAGCTTGGATAAAGGCTCAAGGCTCCATTCAATATGGCAGCCACTAGCCACATGTGGCTAGTAAAATTAAATTAAAACTTCAGTTCCTCATTCATACGAGGTGCATTTGAGAGCTGAGTGGCCATGTACAGCGGTTCTACCACTGCAGGAAGTCCTGTTGGACAACAATGGAGCACAGTCCTGCCATAACACCATCTGCTCCACTGGCATCCCCGCGCCATGGTCTTGCCTCTCAGGGAGCAGTGCAGACAAAACGTGGGAATGCTGTGCTCCTCCAGACGAGGTCAAGCTGGAGACCAAAGCAGATCCCATGGAGGGACCAACGGCCTAATTAATTTCAGCTACAATTTCCATCTCCTCATGAGAGAACAACAATGTTCTGGAGCTATGTGCTCAGGATGAAGGAAAAAAGAGATAGTCAATTTTTACTTAGGTCACAGTTTTATTCAGCTTCCTCCCCTTCCCCCCAGTTTAGCGTATTCTGTTTATTAAAGTGTTGTAAGATTTGTTTACCAATGGAGAGCAACAACTGGGGTTGACTAAGTGGTGTGGGAAGCAGGCGGCCACTTTTCTCCCCATGCCATACCAACTACAGTCCAGATGAGGAAACAGAATTAGCAAGCCAACTGTTCCAAGGGGAGAGCATATAGGCTCTGATTTATGCAAATTATAATTCCACAGTTATAATTCACCACAAACTGCTAGGGAAAAAAAAGAATTATATAACTCTCTTGCCAAATCTGGGTCAAGGGAGTTGGGACGAGTTTGGAGGACTGGGGAATAAAAAAGATCTGAGACCACAGGGCTCAAAACATTACCTGCTCAGGATGCCTCAAGCTAAATTAGTTCATTGTTTCATAACATTTCCAGGGCAGTATCTTGCAGAAAGGAGATTAAGGACTAAATATTCTAAATTTTGCATTGCTTTTAACATAATTTTATTTTGAACTTTTCAAAGTGTTGACATAATAGCAATACCTTAGCTCAAAAATTATTCTTTCAAAAATCAGTCTTATCTGAAGTATCAGAAAACTCTCAAAGGGTTTCTAACTAATATTTATTATTTGCAAAACACAAATGTTTTAAGGTTGGATTTATTTATAATGAAAATATCTAAGAAGGGTTGTCAGATTTAGCAAATAAAAATACATGATGATCTCTCTGAATTATTTCTTACAACTGCATATAAATTATAATTATCTAAAATAAAATTTTAATTAAAGAACATAGGATATCCAATTAAATTTGAATATCAGATAAACATGGAAATTTAGCATAAGGCTATCCTATATATATTTGGAACATATAAATAAGTTCAATTTAATTGGGTATCCTGTATTTTATCTGGCAACTAACTCTATACCCCAAAATTTTAGCCTTCATGGAATCTGAAAAGGCAACAGGAAGCTGACAAAATCTGAAATCACAATCAACATGGACAGTGTTCAATAGGCACTAGGCAGGGAGGTGAGCCTTTAAAACAAGCGAAGTGAGCCTTAGAGAGCAAACCTTAAGCCTCTGAATCCAAATCCAATGCAAGAGAATCTTGTTGGAGGAATTTTTTTTCTGTATACATTGTGCTGCATTCCAGCCACATTGTTGATACAAATCCCAAATAGTCCCACAAAACTGTGCCACTCCACCCATCCCATCCCATTCCGGCTTGCTCCCAGAGTAGGATCTTTAGAAATGCCTCCTGATTCTCTCTTACAGAAGAACTGGGATTGGACCCTCTCCCTTCCAATTATGGCAGCCACCTAACAACCCTCAGCCCAACCTCTGGTAGTTAGATCAGTATCTTGGTATAGTTGTAACCATACATACAAGCCAAAATCCTGTCTACAGACTCTAAAAAAACTAACAAAAGCAATTCAAGACATCTAGCTGAGGTTTAACCAAAAAGTACAGAAATACGTTAGAGATATTGTGGGTTCCATTCCAAACCACCATAAATAAAGTGAATATCTCAATAAAGCAGGTCCCATGAATATTCTGACTTCCCGATACACATACTAGTAAAAGTTAAGTGAATACTATACTGTAGTCTTTCAGGTATGCAATAGCATTATGTCTAAAAAATGTATATACCTTAATTAAAAAATACTTTATTGCTAAAAATTCCTAACTATTATCTGAGCCTCAGCAAGTTCTAATTTTTGTGCTGCTGGACAGTCTTGCCTTGATGTTGATGAAAGCACATCTGCGAAGGGCAATACAACAACAAAACTTGCTTTGGAAAAGACACACAAAAAAACAAATTAACCTAACTCTCTGTAAACATCTTTGCCATTCCACAATTCAAATAAATGTAATTTTATATTCATAAAAATATTTAAGACAAAAATTCCAAAAAATTAAGGCTATAAAAATAGGTCTGTTAAATGGAGCAAAGAAAAATATACATTTATATAACCACAACAAATCCAATAGTTCTGTAACAAGATGCTATAAACCAGGGGAATCAAACCTAAATGTTCTCGAAGGCCAAGTAGGTAATGTAAATTAGTTAAGTAAGCCAGCATACTAGGAACAATCAGGACTATGGAGAGTGCCTGCCAACTGATTTTGTCACCGAGTTCCATTCTCACTTGACTTGTGGCAACCCATTTCACATTTGCAGCCTTTCTCATACCTACATGCTTCCAGTGCATTAATGCTACCAAGTCTCAGGGAGAGAGCAATCACCTAGGCAAGAAGCATAGGTACATGACACTTCACTCACCTCCCTCTCCCATCGTCACTGACACAAAGATGAACCCTTTAGAGCTAATGGAATGCTATTAGAATTCTGACAAAAATACTGGAGCCAGGATTTCACACTGTTTCAGAGCCTGAAGGACAAATACATTTTGTTCCATGAAGCATTTTAATAATCAAATTTAGTAAACTGACTTATGGAATTACAGTAGTAAAAAAAAAAAATCACAATAAAAATAAAACAGGGAACTAGCCCTATCTTATTGAAAGTTCACATCAAATAAAGTCCAACCATAGTTAGATTAAGTTAATTTTACACCTTGAGACAATATTATTCCTCCTGGAATTAAGTTCTTCAAAAGACATAATTTTAATTAAAGTTATTTACAAAGTATTTCTATAAAAGTCAAAAGAAAACATCATTTTTGCTCATTAGAAACATAACTATTGCTAATGGCAAGGTTATCTATAAAAAGGTAAAGCAATTACAAATATATTAGTTCACATTTGCTTGAAAGGTATTAATATAAAAAACTAAACCTCTAACAAAAAATATTTCAGCTTAGAAAACCAATGAAAATATATTTAAGTCCCATATAAGCTCCTTATTAAATAAACTCCATCTAGGAATCCCACTTAAGCTGAATACGCTTCCTGCCACAAAAGTGATGTTCAAGATATACTGTCCAATTTCCAAAAACAAAAAGAGACTTCCTCTCAAACAAAAAGTATGTATGCGCTACCATAAGATCCCAATAATGAAAAATCATGGGCAGAGATATGTGTTTCCAAAAACATCTTTTGGAAAACAGCCTGCATTTCTGTATTGGGCATTAAAGCTCTCTTTCAGACCCTTCACAGAAAATCGCCACTAAAAAGGCTTATCATTAATCTTCGTTTTACAAATGGGAGTATGCCCCAGTTCTTGAAATCTATGCACAATAAAAAGAGGCAAGAGGGAATAAAATACAAGTTGATCCATGACAGGTAAGAGGCCACGGGGCAAATATTCTAAATCCAGACTTGTCTAAAACAGTACCAGTGGCTATGAAGCACTTACAAAGTCATCAGTGCTTAATATGTTGAAATATGTTAATTGTAAAACACACACCAGATTTCAAAGGTATTATACAAAAGAAAGGTACAATAGCTCACTAATAATTTTATATTGTTTACATGTTAAAATAATGAATTCAGATGAGTTACTAAAATTAATTTCACGTATTTTATTTTAACTTTCAATGCAGCTACTAAATAAACATTAATATGTAATATAGATTATAACTAAAAATAGATCAGAAGACATTACTAGTGCTTTTATCACTAAAGCAGCAACCATTAAGAAAATCCATTCTAAGAGGTGACTAGTGGGCCAACCTTAAAGTCAGCCTAACTCCTAGAACTTCATTAGCCAGCCAGGTGTGGAAGGCCCCACGCACTTCCAGCTAATACCAACTGAGCTTCTAGCCCCTGAGTCCCCATGTGCAACAGCTAGAAAAGTACCACTTCCTTGTAAACTTACATTATTAAAACACTAAGACATGGACAAACATCACATTTTTAAAATATATATATATATTTTATTGATTTTCCACAGAGAGGAAGGGAGAGGGATAGAGAGCCAGAAACATCGATGAGAGAACCATCGACCAGCTGCCTCCTGCACACCCCCCACCGGGGATGTGCCTGCAACCAATGTACATGCCCTTGACCGGAATCGAACCCCGGACCTTTCAGTCTGCAGACCGACGCTCTACCACTGAGCCAAACCAGTTTCGGCCAAACATCACATTTTTATGACCAAATATTTAATAGTGAAAGACAGTATCATCTTAAAAGAGGATTAAAAAAATAAATTGTAGCCGAATTAGCATATTATGCTTTTATTATTATAGATATAGATATATATATAGAGAGAGAGCAAATACTTTATTTCATATTGTGTATTTCTTGAAATACTTTTTCTTCTTTAGTCTATTATAGCAGTCAAAGGATTGGGAACTGCCATGCTATTCTTCACAGTCCTATAACAAGCGTCCTTTGTTAAGGGGTAATATTCTCTTTTATTAAATGAATTCTACTTTGTTTTTACAATTTTAACACTTCAGTTCATCTATGAGATTAGATAACTGTCATTTTGGCAGTAATGGTTGTCATGCTTGGAGATTTAATTATTTGCCTCAAAATATGTTTAAGGTAGTTTTCCACCTTTTCCTGTGCTCTAGAATAAAAAGTAACATGGGAAATACCTACCACTTAGAAATTTAAAACCTCTTACCAGTAAATCTATAAATAAACATATTTAACAAAATTATAAATTTTAAGTTATTTTATAAATCTAATTTATATTTTCAAATGAATCATCCTCTATTGATTATCTGAAGAGATGGCTGTTATTTTTTTCTTATTTTTATAATTAAAAATCTGTATTAGGGAGATTTAGGGATCTCTCTGGTGCTTTCAGCTCACATCATCAACTTCCAAAGCTGTAACTTATCAAAATTCCATGCCCTCATGAACTCATTAGCTGTGCAGACGTGTGTACACAGACTTAATGTTTAGTAGACTCCTTCAACACACTTTTACCCACACTTTTCTATTATGACAGGCAATCAAAGTAGGGGATGTTTAAAAAATAGTGAGCCATTACAATCAAGTAGAAACGTGATCTTAACTGATCTCTAGCTTCACAGAGAATAAATGGTATTTCATTATGTCCCTTGCCCCTTCCCCACCCTCCACATCCCAACTAAGTCCTTAACCCCGAGTACTACTTTTCAAATTATGACTGGAAGGCTGATAGTACCTGAATCCTAAGAGACATGCTCCATAAAATGCACACTAACTGAATCAGAATCTCTGCTTTACACCAAGCCCAACCAATACTGCCCGAATACATAGCATCAGGGTAAGGGAGCCCTGTAATTTATCATACAATCCAGGGCATTTCTGAAAGTGAAAGGAAATGCTATTAATAATTACACCAAGACAATAGATATAAACCAGGATATATGGTCTAAGCAGGGTTCCTGTGGTGCTCTACACTCTGAGAATTTGGCTAGTTTTAGGATTACTTTCAACTAATAAGTTTATTAAAAATTATTCTAAAATGTAGTGCAGGAGCATTATACTAAGTCTAAAAACATAAGATCCATATTGAGTTCTGATGCTCAGTCCAGATGGAAAGAAAGATCACATGACAAGAGGCAATAGGTAGCAGAAATAATGTGTGAGTCTCTCAAAAGAAAGAAGCAAGTTTTGAAATAGGCCTTAAAGAATCATCACTATTTGGAGGATGGCAGCCATTCTAGATAATGAGAGATGATAAACAAAGATGCAGAGTCTAGAAAACCCACGCTATGCCTGCGAGGTGGGAAACAAACCACTTTTGCTAGAACAGAGGGCTTTTATATGTAATGGAAGATAAAGATAAGTTAGGAGCCAGATGCAGAAGATTTTGATAGACAACCACTGAGATTTCTGAGGGAATTCCAGAATCAAATAGCAGAGTTGACAAATATAGATGAGTGCCCAGGGAATTTAAAAAGGGATAGAAGATACAAGAGTGAAAGAATAATACCTATCACATGGAGGAGGAAATAATAAATACTAAAGAAGGGGAAATGGGAGATAAAGGAGATTTCAGGTATGGCAAAAAGTAAGTTGAAAGTAAAGAGACATGAAAATGTGGGAACCTAAAACAAAAAAAAGTAAAATAAGTCATGAAGAAAATATTTCCAGCTAGATTACCAAATGGCATTATTAAAATAGAAAAGGAAACAAAATAAAAAGATGACAGACATATAAAACAGAAAAGTAGAGGAGGTTTTTAGATAGATGATAGATAGATAGATGATAGATAGATAGATAGATAGATAGATATCAATAAATTAAAGATAAATGGGAAGCCAGATAGGGTCTAAGGAGAGAAAAGATGACAATTAAATGGGCTTTAATAATAAACCTTTTATAAACAGGAAACGGTCAGTAATTAGAAAGAGGCTGGCCCTGGCCTGCCAGCTCAAGTGTCCTGTATACCAAAAAGGTTGCAAGTTTGATTCCCGGTCATACAGGAGGCAACCGACCGATGATTGTTTACTTTGATACTTCTATTCCTGTGTGTCTGTCTGTATCTCTCTCTCTCTCTCTCCCTGTCTCTCTTTCTCCCCCTCTTCTTCTCTCTCTAAAATTAATACTCAATCCTCAGGTGAGGATTGAGAAGGAGAGATAGGAAGGAGGGAGGGAGGGAGGGAAGGAGGGAGGAAGGGAGGGAGGGAAAAAGGGAGAGGCTAAAGGCAAAAGAAAAAAGTTCAGGCTTTAGCAGAAACCTCCTGCTAATAACACAGGTTTCCCAATTTAATAAAATTAAATTCACTAATAATGAAAAAATCAGAGGAATATTCAAAGGTACATATTTGCAAGGACATGGCTATATGTACATGTTAAGCTCATGCATAAAGTTCAAATTTAGTATAAGACTTCAAAGTTTGGGGAAGGTGTAAAGAGTTAACTACTAGAGGAAGAAAATAGCATTTTTTGCATAGAAGATAATTACATATGCAGTAAAATCATACATATTTGGTCATGAAAGACTTTACATAAGAAATTTATGACAAATTATTATACATTACTTGAAACAACACTCTAAAAATATTTTTGTTACAGCATTATGATTTGCTCTCATTACAAGTGGAATCTAGACCAGTAATAACCCTTTCTCCCCCAAGACATTTGGAAATGAGAGGAAGGGGTAATTTCAGACAGCCACGATACTGGGAGGGGCTCTACTCAAATTTAGTCAACAGAGTCCCGGGATACTCAATTATTTCCAAGGCAAAGCACAACCCAGTCCAAATGCCAAGGGAGGCCCTGATGATAAGCAATGTAAGTAGACAAAGAAGGTTACTTGTCTTGTATATTTAGACTAGTGATCGGGTGCACAAAATTTGTGCACATTAAAAGGGGATTAATTAGGGGAAATAATTTAATATTGTTGTTTTCCCTTTCTCTATAATAGAAGTGTCAGAGATGAAAGAAAATTAGTAAAATGTATATGAAAACCTTCCTCCTGTCATCAAGTCTAGGGCTCACCACGGGACCCTGGATCAAGTCCCCACCCACTCACGTGCTCCTCAAAATTGTGTGAGACCCTGACCTGGCCACCCCTACCCGCATTGGGCTAGATCCAGAACCGGCCAATCCCACCCTTGTCAAGCCCTGCTGGGCAGGGGGCGTAGCCTCAGGTACCCTGACCCAGACCAGGGCACGGAGCATGCCTTGAGGTCCTCCCTCAAGCCCCTCCAGGTGGGGGACACAGCCTGAGATCCCCCATCAAGCCCCACCAGCAGGGGGCACAGCCTCAGGTGCCCCTTCAATCCCCACTGGGTGGGGGCATGGCCTGAGGTCCCCTGTCAGGCCCAGCCTCAGGTCCCTGACCCAGTGCTGGGGCAGGGAGTGTGGCCTGAAGTCCCCTGTCAAGCCCTGTGGGAGGGGGGGGGGACGGGGGGACGACGTGGCCGGAGGTCCCCCGGCCTGGCGCTGGGTCAGGGGGAGTAGCCTGAGGTCCCCTAGTCCAGCACCAGGATGGAAGCACACCTTGAGGTCCCCTTCAAGCCCTGCTGGGCGGGGGACACAGCCTGAGGTCCCCTGTCAAGCCCTGTGGGGGCAGGGAAGGGCATAGCCTCAGGTCCCCACTGATTGCTTGTTAAGGCTCCTTATGGGAACTTGGCCTCAGCTGTGGGTGCAGCCACCTTTGTGACAGAGTGATGGTCAATTTGCATTTCCCTCTTTAATATATAGGATAATAATGTTAATTTTTTTAAAACTCAATTATTTTGATAAATTAAGTTGACTCTAATAAAGGTCTTTGCATTCTACCTTGATTTATCTTATTTCAAAACTTAAAAACAGAACTTTAGTTCTAATAAAGATATTTCAGTTATTTTAATGCTAACATATTGATTGGTCCTTGACAAATGAAGAAGAGGTGGCTAAGAGAATGCCATTTTTTAAAAAACAGTAGCTTCAGTATTCATTCCGTTTTCAAAATAATAACTAGGGCAAATGTTAAGTTGAATGCATTATTTGCATTATTTTACCACCAAATATATCCATGCAATTTTTATATACCCAAAGTTTCCTAAGGCAAAGCAATTTAAGTTGAAGCTTATTTAAAATTAAGATATATACATATATATATATATAGATAGATAGATAGATAGATAGATAGATATAGATATAGATATATAGATATATAGATATATAGAAGGCTAACATGCAGAATGTCCCCACAGGAGTTCCCCAAATGACTGGGAGACTGGGAGTTCAATCTTTCACTATGACGTGCACTGACCACCGGGGGGCGGCACAGAATGAAGGAAGGCCCCTGCCAGCAGCCAGAAGGTAGGCCCCAATCACCAGCCAGGCCTGGGGATCCTACCCATGCATGAATTTCATGCACCATGCCTTTAGTCTATACCTATAATAATAAAAGCATAATATGCTAATTAGACCGACATCCTTCTGGGACAAAGCCAGGGCTGCAGCCATGGGATCCAGGCAGCTGTGGCTGCGAAGGCCAACTCTTGCACAAATTTCATGCATCAGGCCTCTAGTCTATATATATAAAAGCCTAAGCGACCAGTCATTGACTGGTTGACCAGCAGCTTGTTCATTGACCACCAGGGGGCGCACGTTCAACACAGGAGCTGCACCCTGGTGGTCACTGCACTCCCACAGCGGGAGCCCCACTCAGGTGACCAATGGGCACCAGATGCCGGGCTCATGGCTAGTGAGCCTACAGAGCAGAGACACAGTGCCCGGCCCGCCTCGGGCTCCTCCCTGCTGCCTGCTGTGGCCCAATCCCTGCAGGCCACGCCGAGGGACCCCACCCCATTATAATGGCACTATCCTGAAATACTGCAATGGATTGAAACACAGTAAGTGTAAGTTCACAATGATTCTGAAAAGAATACCAGGGAACCAACTTATTGTGAAAGAAAAATAAAAACAAAATTGGTAAACAAGCACAAAATTAAGCACTTATTCTGCCTTCATTTATTTAACTTAACCAACTGAGTAACCAAATACTTGTAGGTAAGTTTCTCTTTATAGATATATTCCAATGACTGCCAGTATCCTAAAGACCACCAGAACTTATGTGTCTCCAGACAGAAAAGCATATTGCTACCTTTGAAGCGGGTTTGGCCAAAAAATAAAATAAAATAAAATAAAAATAATGATAATAATAATAATGTCACACCTTAATTTGGGCAAGCCTTTTTTTATATATTATTACTTTTAATATGTTTTTATTGGTTTTAGAGAGAAAGGCAGGGAAAGGGAGAGATAAAATATTGATGAGAAACATTAATCAGCTGCCCCCCTGCACACCTACCTCCTGGGGATTGAGCCTGCAACCTGAGCATGTGCCCTGACTGGGAGTCCAATTGGTGACCTCTTTATTGGTGCATGGGATGATGTTCAACTAACTGAGCAACACTGGCCAGGACTGATCAAGCCTCTTGACCCAACTCCCAAATTTACTAGAAACACTGAACACTAAGAACGATATTGAACTACACTACAGGAATGCAATAAGCCATATCCACAGTCTGAGAAACAGCCCCATTTCTTCATTAAATAAATTTCAAAAATGAAAAAAAAGGGAACATATAGATTAGAAGAATATAAAAGACATCAACCAATCACAATGTGTCTACTTTATTTGAAAACGGATTCAAATAAGTTGAGCAGCTGGAAGTAGGGCTTTTCTAGGATATCTATGAAACACTTGTAAATTTGAACAGTGATTGACCAAGGAACTTCGATAAAATTGTATGTGTTGTCCGAGCTGGTGTTTCTCAATGGTTAGAGCTTTGGCCAGTGCACCGAAAGGTTGAGGGTTCTAATCCCAAGTCAAGGGCATGTACCTTGGTTGCAAGTTCCATCCCTGCCTAGGCTGAGCTGAGTGCAGGAGGCAACCAATCAATGTTTCTTTCTCACAATGTCTCTATATATCTTTCTCTCCCTCCCCCCTCCACACCTCCTTTTCAACTCTCTAAAATTCAAAGAAAAAAATATCCTCAGGCCGAAACCAGTTTGGCTCAGTGGATAGAGTGTTGGCCTTCGGACTGAAAGGTCCCAGATTCGATTCTGGTCAAGGGCAATGTATGTTGGTTGCAGGCACATCCCCAGTAGGGGGTGTGCAAGAGGCAGCTAATTGATGTTTCTCTCTCATCCATGTTTTTAACTCTCTATCCCTCTCCCTTCCTCTCTGTAAAAAATTAATAAAATATATTTTTTTAAAATAGATCCTCAGGTGAGGATTAAGAACAACAAAAAATTTGAAATGTGTTAATGACATTGTGGTTAAGTAAAATGGAGTCCTTAGTTTTTGAAAATACACACTGAAATATCTGTTCTTAAAAATGCAGATTAAATGATGTCTGAGATTTGCCTCATTATAATATGGAAGGTGAAATGGGAGGGGTTTATAAATGACACAAGGCTGGTCAGGGTTAGTAACTATTCAAACTGGGTGAAGAATCCATGGGAATTCATCATACAAGTCTGTTTACTTTTATATGTTTCAAGTTCTCCATAATAAAAAGTTAATTTTCAAAAATTAAGAAACCTCAGCAGGAGGGAAAAGAGATCATTTGCAGCATATTTATTTTAGGGTTTAAAAACAAAATGAATACTTGGCACAGTCCTCTAATGGATGTGAAGATATTAGGCATCTGGGAGGATATAACAGAAATGTATTTTAAATTTTTAAACAGACACTGGTGTAAATAAAACAAAGAAAATCTAAAGGTACACTAGTTAAAACTGCCACTGAATTCCACATAGATCACAAGCATCTAAGTTTGTGTTTAACCCTTCAAAATGCCAGATTTTCCCTCATTATTACAGCAAGTAAATTCGCTACAGGCATATACATCTCAAATACAACAAAGATCACCAATACCCTTAGAAACAAGTGTGAAATAAAAATAAAACCATAAAGCTAAGGCCTTACGGTGCCCTCTATATTTTGTGGTTGCTTGTTTAAATTGAGAAGACTACAGAAAGCAACAGGAAGCTATATACAATATGTAGTCACAATCTTCTATGATCAATTCTCTAAGGGGACCCTGAATAAATGGATTCTTGACCTACTAAAATTTAATGTGAAAAAACGATCCATTTGTAAAGGACCTATAAGATCGTAAATGGCAAAGCAAACTACAAATAACCACCCTCAGAAAGGGGATGAATGGTGTTTACAAAAAGTGAGACGCATAGATGTAACGGGAGGATCATCATGGTGATTTATAAGTAAAGGAAAATAAAATAAAAAGGTAACAAAATTCATGTTTCCCTAGGCCTTTCATTCAGACCAAAACATGTGGAGCTCTACTCCCAGAAGC
This sequence comes from Vespertilio murinus, assembly GCA_963924515.1. Classification (NCBI taxonomy): domain Eukaryota; kingdom Metazoa; phylum Chordata; class Mammalia; order Chiroptera; family Vespertilionidae; genus Vespertilio; species Vespertilio murinus. Next base: position 51,318,847 of record OZ004711.1, on the reverse strand, counting down.
AATTTCAGACTAGAGATGTCTTTATTTTTCCCCAGACAAGCAAGAAGTTAAGCAGAATGACAAAGTATATTTGCTCTGGGACAGTGAAGCAGCACAGAAACTTTGGAATGGCATAAATGACCCAAATCCCTCCCACACAGGCAAGCTAAGCCCGGACAGTGAAGGAACACTGCACTATTGCAATTCCTTTCAGAGTTTCATTTGTTGCAAATAACCATAAAATTAAAACAATTATTATATACACCAGAGACCAAACAGAGGAGACTGGCATTTTAAAAAATTTAAATGATCCTATAAATTTGACCCGATAGTTATTATTCATAAGGTTAGTCACACTTTCTACTGACCTTCTAAAATAGGCACTGAAAACAAGTTTATGCTATTTACCTAAACACCTTATAAAACCCATGAAATGTTAGCAGAGAGAAAAATCTCAAAGCTTTCAAACTTTATATTGCATTTAGACAAGATGCAAGGCACAAAGTGAACTGTAATTACCTTCATCCATCTAAATGAACCATATAAACCTTGCAGGTCACCCAGAAAAACACTTTCCTCAGCTCCACTTCCCAAAGAGACTTAATTAAGAAAAAAAGCAAATCCCCATATTAATATCTAGGAATAATTTCTGTAAATATTTACAAGCTAAGGAAAAGCAGTACTTATGTAAACTATGAACCTATCTAAAACAAGACAAAATTTAGGAATGTCATATATCAAATTTCTGTAAAAAAGTTGATCTGGTACTAGTATTAAAAAAAAAATAGTAAGTGTAACATGTTGCTAATAAATCAGTTAAAAAAAAAAACTCTCATAAAATCCTATGTGATTGGGGCTCTTCTCCATAAAGCTAAAAATTCTTATCTGCAGAAAGATTTTTTTCCAACTTCAAAGCAATTTCATAAACATCAACTGCTTCACAATGCCCCAAAGGAAAAGGTAGAGGTAGATTAAAGGTTATTCCTTAGCCATACACAAAGAACTACTAGGCAGAGAACAAAGATTTGCCTTTCCCATTATGATCAGATTCAATCCCTTACCTTCTTCCTTACACGCAAAGTGAACCGGGCAAGAAAGCTGGCGAGTTGGGGAATGCTCCATGAAAAGGTAATGCTTCTAATTTTTTTTTTTTTTAAAGAAGAAAAAGAACCTAGCACCCCAAGACCAAAAAGGAAGCTTACTTTTCTCCAACTTACCATACCTGCCAAGTTCTAAAACCCCTAAAGAAATAGTATTTTGGAACCTTCAAGAGACTATAAGCAAACAAATGAGATCTATTTATTTATACTAAGCATGCACCTCCAGACCCATAATCAACTTTGAATCCTCTTACCAGATTTCTCAAGCAGCACTGTACTAAAGCAAGAGTAAAGTGTTTACTTTCATGTCAAAAGCAAGCCTCGATTTTTGCCCTGATTTGTTGTATGAACTACATATGTGACATCTGGCAATTTTCTCAACTCTCACATTCAGTTTTGAATTCTAAACAAGACACCTATTTCATATTAGTAGGATTGTTCTGAAAATTAAACAAGATAGTTTATTAATAGGTACCATACTATGGAATTCAGAACAACGTCAGGCTGGTGCTCAATTATTTCCTCTTTCCACTTTGCAGTGACAGTGAAAGTCATCTATTCATGGAAGTACTAGTATATACCCTGTGTGGCAGAGAAATTGATTTCTCACTGAGTTCCCATAAGTTCCCCCACATTTTCCAGCAACCCTGCAGTTAGTGGAGGCCAAGTGATTAATTCATGTCCTACTTCCAGACCAAAGCACTTAAAAGCTGGCACATGACCCTCCAGCTCTCTTGCCTGGCTGGACACATGTTCAAAATAGCAGAGTTGTAAGATGCAAGCATACATCCAAGTTAACACATCCAAGCTACCCTGAAGAGTTCCTGGGCCTACGGTGGATTTCATATGACAAGAAAAATAAAGCTTTATATTATAAACCTTCTAAGTTTGTTTGTTAAATGCAATACAGCTAGCAAAATTTAGTGTACCCTTTTACAGCCAAATTGCCTCAAATGCTGCGAGACAAAATACATACATAAAAATGGCAAGTCCTGTGTTTAGCTAGCTATTAAAGAATATCTCCTTTCTGTATATTTAGAAAAAATGGAATGACAATATTTGATCACAAAGTGGAAAAGTAATCCAATATACACAGAACATAACTTAAAAAGAAATCAATACTTATAGTTTCACCTTAAGGGGAAAAAATCTAAAATAAAGTATCTAAATTTTTTTCTAGGTAAGCGTACAAATTGTACAATAACAAAAAGCAATAATCTAAAAGTAACTGAGAAATTGAAAACAGCTATTAGAAACAGGTAAAAGAAAAGTATAGAGCAAGACTTTAAAACACCCTTTCCCCATGAGTAAGACAGCTATAGTGATTTATCATTGTAATGGAAGCAGTACTGCTTATACACAATTCTGGAACCCCAAAAGCTCTGTAAAAAAAAAAAAAAAAAAAAAAAAAAATCAAAGGTTTTTTTCAAAAATAAGTCTGAAGCAAAATAATTTGTCAATAACACCAAACATGAACTACCCTGAAACTATCTGAAGTCTCTATTTCACTTAGTATGAATGCTCATACACTTTTGGTATAGAAATATGGACATGTTTGATCATGGAGTGCTGCCCCAGATCCCAGGAAGGGTATTGCACAGCATACTCCCTCACTAAAATCTGAACATGTCTGCGTTCTGAAACACATCTGGCACCAGAGGTTTGGGATAAAGTGAATTTGTAACAATAGAAACAAAAACAAAAAATCTCTGTATTGTCTTAATGATAAAAATAAAAACCAAATGAAATGAAAAGCAGAATTTTGATGATTTTCTTTCTAATGGCACTTCTCCTTAATGGTATTTCAATATTCCTACTACAACACAAACACAACCCGCCTAAAGTTAGTAGAAAACATAAAAGATATAAAAACACTGTTGTAGGCATCTCTGGCCTCAATAGACCATAATTTAGCAGGTATTCAAAATAGCCATTTCTTTGAGCTCACATAAAAAATACCACATACATCCATTAGATAATATAATATAAACCACAGCACAATAGGGGGAGGTGGGCACACGGCTCTGAGGAAGGTGTAGGAGAATATATTAAGCAGGCATCACTAGTAAGGTAGGAAATGGTAAAAAGCAAACTATGCACATTCAAGAGGCAAGAGAATCGAATAAATACCTACAGCAGGATTTCTCAACCTCAGCACCACCACCATTTTAGTCCAGATCAATCTTTGTTGTGAGGGGCTGTCCTGGGCACTGCAGGGCATTTAGCAGCACCCCGGACCTCTGCTCACTAACAGTCACAGCAGTCCCTTCCTATCCCCAGTTGTGAAAAGCAAAAAAGTCACCCAGGCATTGCCAGCTGTGGACGGGTTGGGAGTAGGGCAAGCAGAAAGGCAAAAAATGGCCCCCAGACTAGAACCACCCATCCACAGGTAAAAGAAAGATCAGAAGTTTAAAGATGCTTCTTCTTATAGATTTTTACAAAATCTCAAGTATACTTCCCTGCCAAAAGCAGTATGAGAAAAAAAAAAACATTTTCTATTACTCTAGATCTACAAGTGGTTTTATTACATGTTTTTAATCTCAATTTTGTAGGGAAGATGAGAATAGCAGAACAAGTTCTCCATTCTCATTCTTGCACTATACAAGCAAAAATAATTTGTTGATTTTCTTAGGAGTAAACATACCCATCTGTTGTTAAAGCAACTCATTCAAGGAGGGAAGGAGGCACCAATCGGCTTCCCACAGAAAGGAACAAAACAATCTGGAAGTCTTGCAGGTAGCTAGCTGCAAAGTAACTTTTGAAAATGCACGCACTGTTCCCCCCACTTTCTAATAACATTACCTTCATTAAACTTCATAGATCCCGAACAAAAATATGGTTTTTTGAGAGAAAACAATAGTTTCCAATCAAATCATTCTGTTGGAAAAAGTATTTAGTCACAGCAGTACTGAGTTCTTCTGCTACACTGGCATATGTGATGGAAATAATTAGACTTACTGTGACTTTCAATTTTCTTTTATTAAAAAAGGTAGCTGAATAATGTTAAAGTTATAATTAAGAAAAAAGTTTAAAAAATTATGGGGAATTTAAGATTTTCTTCACTCCAAAGTCATTATTTTGCCTTAAATTTCTATTTCTGTTAATTTGACAGACTTTAACTTATTAACAAATTTTCACATGCAAAAGCACTACGTGATGCAAGACATAAAAATATATGAGTCCTTCTTTCAAAAGAAGACTAACTCCTACAGAAGTTAAACAAGTAAATAATTATAGCATATAGCATTAACATAGAGTATTAAGACTTTGCAACTGTGTTGAAGCAACAATAAGTTTACTAAGAAATGCAATACTTAAATTTATCAGTAATGTCCAAGTGCCAGGAAAAATCCTCATGATTTTTGAGGTCTACATTGATGCCAAAAGTTAGTTAATAATAAAATAATAAAAATTCACCACTGGTATATGACCACAGTCGGGTGGAATGGAAAATAGCTTCCCTAAGAGTAGTTCTGAATTTATCTATTTTACAAATCAAGCTTCCAATTACAATTTAATTTTTATAAAAAGGCAGGTCCAGCATTTTTTCTGAAGAGTTGAAAATAAAATGACTAGATGAATTCATGAGACAGAATTGTTTTATAAAATAGAGTGCATTCACATAGCTCACACTTTCTAATATAAACAATAGCAACAATTAAATATGTAAGTAAAAAAAAAACAAAACTATAGCTGTTGAGTTTACAATCCAGTAGTACTGGATAAACAAGCAGCAACAAAGCTATGTCAATATCACATGCTGCTTTGATCATGACCTGCCTTCACCCCCCAATCAGAAAAACCTTCCAAATCTCTCCGTAGATAACAGGTAAGGAAAGAATACTATGTTTAGATAACTAAAATATGTCAATTCAGAATCTAAATTTTACATATACTGATATAATCTCATTCTCCATAAAACTGCCAATTCTTACAATGAAATATTTAAAAGGGAAAACAGCACCCTTATTTTAAGGTTTCTCATTATAATTTCCTGGACAGTCAAAGCATTCTCTACTGAACTGTAAGTATCATTAACCTTATGCATATTCCTTTAAAAGGGATACATTATTTGTTTATTTTTGCTCAATTTTCTTATGTTTTCTTTTTTATTCAAGTGCTAAGCCACTGCTTTTATTAACATCAAACGACTTCTTGATATGTCCTTAATAAACAGGTGCTGAAATGCCTGAGTGAAGTTACTCAGAAGGCAGGACACTGATACGCTGGAGAAAATGCAAGCACGTGTGAGGGAAAGCTGCAAAGCCACCCCTCCACATGCTGCGGCCACTTTATGGAACCGATTTATAAACGTTACAAACTAAAGCACATTAACTCATCTGCTCCTCCCAACAAACCTAAATGGGGATGTCATTTTACTCTCCATTTTACAGCCAAGGAAACTGAAAGACAGAGCTATTTGATAACTTATCTAAAGTAACACAGTGAGTGCCGGAGCAGGTATATAAACTCAGACAGCCCAGTGCTTTTCAAACCTCAATGTATATACAATCCACCTGGGAATCGTAATTCAGATTAGGACTCAGTGCTTCTGCAGTGGGGGAAGGCAGGTTCTAACAACCTCACCTCGGATGCAGATGCTGCTTGTCTGAAGATCACTCTTTGAGCAGCAAAGTACTAGTGTTTGTTAAAAAATGATGGAACCGTGTTTCCCCGAAAATAATGCATCCCCTGAAAATAAGACCTAGCGCATCTTTGGGAGCAAAAATTAATATAAGACACTGTCTTATTTTCGGGGAAACAGGGTAAGTGGCAACAATCCTCAAACAGAGGTAGGGTTCCTCCACAGACAGAGGCTTATGACTAAGTCAAGGGTTTCTAACTTCTGGTTTAGAACTTAACTGCTCCTTTTATTAATTTTTAAAAGAAGGAAGTTACTTAGCAAAGTGTGCAGGTATTACAGGACCTGCTTCCAGGTTTTGCTCCATGAACATATTAATACTCTAACTTACACTGTAACACCTCCCTCCAATAAACCTTCTCCACATCCCAAAACTTCTTACAGGTGTCTCTGAATATCTACTTCAACATACATTCAATCTGAACACATTAAAGAATATTCTAAGAATGTATATTTGCCTCATATACATGGGAAAAATTAGAGTTTGAGTTTAAAAATCCAGCATCTTTCTGTATTTGTGTCACTCGTACAAGTGATAACTGAGGGGGACAAGAACACACTTTGGGAAACAGGTGGAACCTAAATGTCTGAATAGCACCTCACTCAGCAATTCTAGTCATTAGCTTTCTCTAAAAACAAACGGAAATGCCCAAAATACAACTTCCCTTCATTCTCATCAACTATTTATACCCTAATCTAGATTACAGTACGTGAAGAGTATAAACCGAAGCCACAAAATAGTACGTCTTTGTTGAGGATGCTTTGGCCTTAGGCACTTCAATGCCTAAAAACTGAGATGCCATCTAATCACTGGAAATACACAGTTTAGCAAACTTTTATACTACCAGGAAAAGAAATATTAACACTCCCAAAATATATTCAAACAAGTTTAAAGCCACACACATAATTCAACAATTAAGTCTATCTTAAGATCACCCTGAGTGTATACAGTATACACTATATAACAACTAAAGAATCTTTTACTAATTCAACATAGAAAATGATTTAAGAGAAATTTTAGTCTGAATGATTTTGATTTTGCCGAGTTTTCTTGTATTTTATTCAATATTTTCCTAAATGTACACAGATACACTTTCTTTTCTTCCCTAAGGAACAATTAAATCTGTCACATACTTTGACAAACTTGTAAAATCATATTCAAAACCATAATGGAATTCTGATTAACTATACATGAAAGTCAAAAGAATTAAGTTTCATTAATTTCAACCAATATGAATTCACATGTGCTAGAATTTATAAATACAGAATCTCATTTTTAATAACATAAATGAAGAAATTTAAACTTGTATTCATTATAAAGCTAAAATTCTCACTCGATGACCTTGTGAATTACAAAAACACTAGTAATGTGTCACTTATCTGATGTGAATAAAAATATAATACAAATTTGGACTTAGCTGTCAACAATCCTGACATGTCTCCACTAAACACTCAATTCCTGGACAACGACTGGATATTCCACCCAAAAGAATCTCAAGACATATAATAAAACACACAAAAGTACCTGGGTATCTTTGTCAGGCATATGGAAGACTGTCCCCAAACTACCAGTCCCCTACCGAGACTCTTATGTCCTGTCTGTTTTTGCTTTAATCAGACAGTCACAAAGAAATGCATACAGGGGTGGGCAAAAGTAGGTTTACAGCTGTAATACAAATAAATAATTAAATACAATAAACAGTATTTCACATATTCACAACGATAAGCCTACTTTTGCCAATACATATAAACTAAAGAACTAAATAACTGAAAGGTGTCAATTGCAATGGTTAATGGTGAGCATAAGTTATGACGAGGGAAATCAAAGATGATGTATTCCATGTCACTGCTCACAAGCAAGCCCAAAGGTTTGCTGCCTCACTAGTCTGATCATTAAATGTGAAGCGTTCACGAACTGCAATGAGAACAGAAAAATAAAGAGACAAGTAAAAACAAGTTAACTTTCTGTCTCCTAGAAAGACTCTACTTCCTCTAAAACAATCCTCAGTGACCACGTGGAGGCATTTCTGCGCTAAACTGTACAGCTCTGTTCCGTCAGCAACTGCAATGCCACACCACTGCCCTAAAGACATTCAACACGTGTCCAGACTTAGGCAAGTACACTAGTTTGGGTCATATGCAGAAAATAAACAGAAACCTTTAAAAATGTTTGACCTATGTGCAATTTTACTGAAGAGTTTTGAATGGACAGCGCTTTACATCTTTTATAATAGGAAATATCAAAATACACTGCAATTTAAGTGATCTTTCAGAGAGCAAGAGCAAATTTAACTTGACCCCTCTCCCTAAATGGCTACAGATTTGACTGACATACCATTTAGACGCCTAAAAATATTTTTATTTATTTATCCACTAAAGCAGTCCTGTTCAATAGAAATACAATGCAAGCCACATATGGAATATTAAAATTTCTAATAACCACATTAAAATGGTAAACGTAAAAGTGAAATTAATTTTAAATCATATTTTATATAATCCAATATATACAAAATAATCACTTCAACATGTAATAAAAAATGTTTTTAAATTGCTAAGATCATACTACATACTTTGTACTAAGTTTGCAAAATCTGATGTGTATTTCACGCTCTCAGCATATCTTATTTTGGACTAAATTGAAGTGGTCAATAGCCACCAGTAGCTAGTGGCTCCATTATTGAACAGCACAGGTCATAAGTAATACTTTCAGATCTGACATACCACTAACTGCTTAAAATTATTTTGCATTCCTGTTTCCTTTTGGAACTGAAATAGCTGATTACAAACGTAAGCAAAACTGTTAACTCACTGGATAAATCTGAATCTGATCACCTTATCCGAGGATCCGGTTAATACACATAGAAGGAAGCAACTGGATTGTACCCTATTATACCTCAAACATACTTCAGAGATAGTTCTCATCAGCACAAGTGAACACAACTTGTAGCAAACATATAGGTAAGACAAGAAAACATTCTCTTATCAAACCATAGCCCTGCCTTATTTCTAGCAGCTACTCTCATTCGTGAGCACACATCTCTATGCAAGTTCTCTACAACACTGCGTTTTCTAAGTTTGATGAATTTTAGAAACCATAAAGTCACTGTTGAAAAACAAAGCACTAAGTAGTAAGAGGAATTGAAAATAAAAAAAATGTTTCAAGGGAAAAACTACCAACCAGTTATCTTAATGCACCTTACACCAACCAAGAATCTTACATTATTCTACGTGAGTTTCACTGATAAAAATTCTTCCCACAAATTCCAATTCATCCACTGCTTCTCATACACATATTTCAAGTACCTAAATTACTAAGAATTCTTCCAAGTAAATAGGACATTTGATTAAAATGTAAATAATTCCAACAATATACTGTCTCGAAAACAACTAAAACCATTAGCTTAGCACATGAAATTTGTCCGTAAGGCAAGTTGATGAATAAATCAAACAGAAACAGCTTATACTCTTGTTTACTGCATTTACATTTTATAACGCATTCGGTGATTTCTAAGTTTGGAAGGTCAGTTCAGATTGCACACCAGCAGTAACTTTAAAGCTCAGCAAAAACTGTGTAAGTTTCTGCAATATACTTCTGAATTAACACACTACAGAAATACTACAACAGGAAAAAAAAATCAGCACTGCTCAACTCAACCTCAGTAAAAAGCACAAAATCAGAACATTCCCACAAAGTCCAAAATGTGTATTTCATGCTAACACGTATTTTTCCTCCCAAATGTACTTAATGCACCCTAGAAAAATGTTTGTTTAATCCACTTGCAAAGCTGGAAAGAAGCAAACGCAGCCTCTTCAGCAGCACACACATCCAAGGACGATACATCAATATCTCTCGGTATTTCCCCACAATTTGAAATTAAATCAACAAAATGTGTTCCTTACCTGCAGTTAGGAGGAGGATCAAGGGTTATTTCAGCTAGCTCCTTCTGAATTCTGTCGGAGAAATGAGAACAGACAAAAAGGATTTGAGATAGTCCACAGAACAGCCGGGGAATCACACTGCCCTCTACCACGGAGCAGCTAAATGCAAGGCTGGCTGTGCCTTCAGTAATGCTAACATGGCTGCTTCCTCTTTGTTCTCAGAGGCATAACCCAAATCCCTCAACAGAAACTTTGCAGCTTTTCTTCTCACTTGCTACTGTAAATAAGTAAGACATTTGCACCTGTTTTGAGAAATAGTCCTCCACTAGCACTCAGTGAAGGGTATAAAACCTGTTTTAAAACACTTTTTACCAAAGAAATTCTCTCTCCAAGCTTATATGCAAATGAGACAAGAAGGGAGGAGGGAAAGCATTAGAATATTTGACAATGACTTCAAGTCACTTTTACCAGGGTAAAAAATAATAAGCTACTGCTCTTACACATTAATAGTTCTGACAGTATTTTAGCTGTAAAAAAAAAAAAAAGAAGTTTAAAATTTACAATTGTCTTTACCAGTGAAAAACTTCCGAAGGACTTTGGCATCATTTAACCTTATCTGTTTTCCCTGATCTTAAGTACAGCACTTAAATTTAATAAATTTGGGGGAAAGGAGATAAGAAGATATACTTATTGCTTTAAGAAAAGGGGGAGGGGGGTGTCAATTATTGATTTTACTCCCATTTAAAATGCTCTCAAAGCTTAAGATATTTAAAATGTTCAAGAAGATTACAATAAATTGACAATCATTGTAAATTATTCCAAAGACCGCTGTTATTTAATAAAATATCCTCAAGTAATTAACAATTGTTGATACAAGAGATGAAAATCCATAGAAAAATAAGAGTGCTTCTGAATCATTACAAGACGCCAATATTTGATCATTTTTATATTTCCTTGTTCCTCTGGTTGTGATCAATAAAAACCAACGAAATGTCAACACTGACCAATACTGTGGGTACATCTGATGTCTAATTACTACAATTCACGGACATTCCACTACAGGCACTGATGGGCGTCCCACCTGCCAGAACATGATTTTCACCATCACGGGTAATAAAAATCAACAGGAGACACATGGTCTTCCACTCATACCCAACACGGAATGTGTGTCCTGCTGCTGAGCAGGAAGGTGTCAAGCATCTCCCTCAGTGTCACAGGGAAAAGGCACAAGTGGAAGTTTCCAACCGCCCAGTGCCATCTAAAACTACAAGTGGCACTGGCCAGTTTTACCTGCCCTCACGGGAACGGGGAGGCATAACTATAATTTAACTGCAAAAAATTAATACCTGGGAGGATGCATGACTTAACGTCACGTCCGAAAAACGGAAAGCGGGTTTGAAACAGCTTTTAAAATCTGCTTATTTCCAACATAGCCGAGGCCCTGAATTTGCAAACTGCTAGCCAACACCATTGGTTTCTGACCATTAGGTCTCACGCAGAGGCCCCGCTGATCCCCAGAAGTGTCCATTTCAATGAAGAAGAGTGTGACTCCCGGAGAGGAGCACCCTCCATGTGCCAGGCTGATCCGGGCTCACCAAACGTCCCTCCCAACTCCTCCTCCCCCGATCTGTCAGGTGTCAGCCCATCTCCACTCAAGGCCAGTATCACACAAGTCACCAGAGTGTGCAGAATAAGTTTGCTTCAAAAAAGTGCAATTCCGGGCAGGTGGCTTACAGGCCACCTAGAGAATGGCAGACAACTCAGTCTAGCCCCGATGACACCGAATGCTTGCTCCTGATGGACAAACACCAGCACAGCTCCGCGTGGGGAAGGACGACCTGACAATGTGCTAACCCCCTCACACCGTACCTCTTGGCGCTGGTGGACAGCTTGGCGGTGGTTTTGCTGGAGAGCTTGGTGCTCTTCTTCTGCTGGGCGGCCGCAGGCTTCCTCTCCTCGGGCTCCTCGGGCTCGGGGGCGGCCGGGTCCCGCTGGTCGGCGTCCGAGCTGCCGCTGCTGGTGCTGGGGCTCTCATCGTCCGACCTCTGCCGCTCGCTGGACATCTTGCTGAGGCTAGTCCTCGGAAAACTTTTAGGAAGAAGAAGGAAAAAAAAAAAGGTGGAGGGGAGAGAGAAGAGGAAATGTGAAGTCCAAGAAATAAGCCCATAGCCTCTTCTCTCCCAGGACCGTCACCTCAAAACGCCTTTTCGCGAAAAATAAACGCCTCCAAAGGGTCCCCCCGGCCGCGCCTCCGCCCGCGGCGGGCCGGGGCTTCCCCGCACTCCCACTCGCCTTTCTCTTCTTTTTTCCTTTTTCCTCTTCCCTCTTTTCCACCCCATCCCATCCATCCCGCGGACCATCTCTCAATGGTCTGCTCTCCCGGAAGGCACGAGGCAGACTGGCCGGGGACTCGGGCCGGCGAGCATTAATACACCGTCTGACACACGGTAAATAACAGACCTCGCCGGGAGGGGACAGAGGGGGAAAAAACCCGTTAGGAAGTCACTCACAGCGTCTGAATATTTACACACTCCACACGGGCCGAAGCCGCCGCCCCCGACCCCCTTCCCGGGAGGAAAACCTACCCGGCCCCTCGCCCATACGCCTCCGGACGGGGGCGACGCCTCCTCGGTGCACCGGAGCGCTTTACACACAACACTTAGGAATTTTTTTAAAAAAAAAAATTTTTTTTTAAGAAAAAGAAGGGGGAAAAAATCAACTCGCGAGCCGCCCCGAGCCGCCCCCGCGGCCGAGGCTCACCGGCCGAGCCCGAGCGGCCGCCCCGGGAGCCGCCGGGGCCGAGCGGCACCCCCGGCCGCGCTCCCCGCGCCGGCACGGCTCCTCGCTCAATTTTCACCGACATTTTGTCCAAAAAAAAAAACCACCACACGGGGGAGAGACGGAGGAGGGCGGTGGGGGGTTAAAAACAACACCTCGGAGAGGAAAACAAACACAAACAAACAAACAAAGCCCCCCCGAGAAGTGCGGCACCTCCCCGCGCCCGGGGAGCCGGCGGCGGCGGCGGCCCCGCGGCCCTTTGTGGGGAGGGCGGCCGGGGCCGGGGCAGCGCTCGCCGCGCCGGGCGCCGGGGGACGCGGGCAGCCCGGCCGCCCGGCCCCGCCGCTCGCCGCTCGGCTCGGCTGGGCTCCGCGGCCCCAGCGCCCGGCGGCCGCCGCCGCCGCGAACAAAGCTGCCCGCCCCCGCCCCCTCCCCCACCGCCGCCGCCGCCGCCGCCGCCGCCGCCCCGGCCCGGCCGCCCCCACGCGGCCCCGGCCCCGCCGCCTTACCTCGGCCGCCCGCCCGGCCCGCTCGCGCGCCGCTACGGTGTGGGGGAGGGCGGGCGAGGAGAAAACCCTTCCTGGAGGAAATGGAGGCAGCCCGGGGGGGGAGAGGGGGGGGCCGGGGAGAAAAGAAGCCGAGGAGGCTCCGGCCGGGGAGTGTGGAACATTGAAAGTCGGAGGGGGGCTGTGCAGTGCCGGGCTCCGGCCGGAGGGTGGCGCCGCCCCGCGCCTTCGGGAAGAGGAGGGGGGGGCGGGGAGGGGGGGCGCCTCGGCTGGGCGAGGGCGCGAGCTCCCGGCGCGGCGGAGGGGACGCGGGGGACCCCCGCGCGCTGCGGGCTGCGGCCTCCCGCCTCGGCCGCCGCTCCGGCTCCTCCGGCTCCGGCGGCTCCGGCTCCGGCTCCTCCCGGCCGCGCCGTCAGCAAGTTCCGCGGGGCCGCGCGGGGGAGGGGCGGGCGCGGCGCACGCGCGCGCTCGCGGCTCGGCGGGCGGAGGGGCGCGCGCCGCCGGCGCTCGGCGGGCGGGCGCGAGCGGCTCCCGCGCGCTCCCGGCTGGGGGTGGGGGGGCGGGGGGTGCGCGCGCGCCCGCCCGCGCGCGGCCGGGACAAAGAGCGCGGCGGGGACCCGGCGCGTTGGCCCCCGCCGCCCGGGGCCGCGGGGCCGGGGCCGGGGAGCGCGGGGGCGCGGGCGCCGTCTCGCGGGGCCGCCGTGCCGCGCCGGGGTGGCTTCCGGCCTGAGCCCGCCGCCGGGGCGAGGCTGCCCATTGGACTACCCGCCCCGCAGCCGGGGCCCTGGTGCCTAAGGGGTGGGCGGCTGGAGGGACCGAAGTCATCCCCAGGGTTATTGGCCACGTCCCCAGCGGGGACCCTGGGACCCCCCCACTCCTGGGCAAGGGCCCCGGGCGCATGGTGGGGTAGGCTGCACCCCACCCCCCCCCCCCGGAAGGCTGGAGGCTAAGGTGTCCTTGAGGAGGCTGCAGGTGGAGGGGAGCTGCCTCCTGCCCCTCGTGGGAGCGGAAGGGGCAAGAGGAAGTCTTGGGCATGGAGGGAGGAAAAGGGGATTCTAGAGGACGGGACCTGTCTCTGCTTTCTCTTTGGCCCCTCACAGTCTGTAAATGGGACAGGAGTTCGGGTGTGTTGCAAACTTAAAAATTCCAAAACAAATTTTGTTTTTTGATGCCCCGTTCAAGATTGATTGAAGTGTAGGAGAGGAGTTGGGGCTCCAAACCTGATAGTTGGCTGCTGCTGCTGCGGGACTATTCCGACTTGTATGCGAGGGGCCAGTTCTGGAAAGAGACGCCCGGTTGGTATGTACGTGGTCAGAATGTCCACCCAGGTTGACTCTATGGTTTACTTTGCCCCAGGCACAAGCACAGAAACTTCCTGTTTGCAGCCCAGACTTCCCCAACGGCTGAGAACTTGCTCCAGTGATGGAGCCCCGAAGGAATTTGTGGATTCCTCTCCCACAGCCGTCCAGGGGCAGAGGTGCTGGGAGAATGTGGAGTTCACAGAGGGAGTGAGAATGGCAGTCATAACAGATGAGTTAGAGTTAAAGAAAAAAAGACAGTAGGCCAGCATACTTACTTATTTTTTCCTCCAAACAAAATTGTTGGTGGAGGGTTGCTTACAATTCTGAAGAGTTCCGTTACATTTCTGTAATTTTCCAAAGACCCGGGCATGCAGTGAACTTTGTGGAGGGCTATGCTGCTAGGTGCTAGCTAGACACACAAAATGCACTCGTTCAATCTCTGTGTGACTAAAGGCAGGTCTCCTTCTGTGCTAGGTGTTCCCGGTCCAGAAAGGGAACAATTGCTTAAGGTTGATAAGGAGAAAGGCTCCTCCAGTCAGAATGAACTGCGTAGCTCCAGAAATGGTGAAGAAAGAGAATGGTGTGCCGAAACCGGTTTGGCTCAGTGGTAGAGCGTCGGTCTGCGGACTGAAAGGTCCTGGGTTCGATTCCGGTCAAGGGCATGTACATTGGTTGCGGGCACATCCCTGGTAGGGGGTGTGCAAGAGGCGACTGGTCAATGTTTCTCTCTCTCATCGACATTTCTAGCTCTCTATCTCTCTCCCTTCCTCGCTGTTAAAAATCAATAAAATATATATTTAAAAAAAGAGAGAATGGTGTGCCTGTTGACTAGCATTTGGTTTGGCTGAATCAAAGGGAGCTTGTGGAAAGAACTCTTGTTAGTGAAAATAGAGACAGTGAAAATAGGGCCCCTCACCCCAACCCCCACTTTTACACTGTGATGCTACAGGAACAGCCAGCCAATCTTGAGTTTGGACTTTGGAATGGGGAACTGTGCAAGAAAAGCTATGTGTAAAAGTGGATTCCTTTAGGAAATTCTATGTCACAGAAAGAGCCCAAAGGCCAGTTGCTGCTAGGATTTGGGTGGGGCCAGGAGATTGGGAAATGGAGTTAGCTGTTTTTGATAGCATCTTCTTTAGAAGAAGCGGTATGGAGCTGAAAAGCTATGAAACTGGATTCTAATCTCATCCTATCAGGTTTATGTGACCTGGAGGAAGTTACGTGTTTCAGCTTAATTTTTCACACGTGTAAAAAGACTGTAGCAAAGGTATCTAAATCCTCTCTTGCTCTAAAGTTCCATGATTCTTCAACGAGCTTGAAAGCGAAGACTTCTACTTAACATTCACTCAACAGGGTACTGGGGAACTACCGAATGCTGGGAAATGGAAGTGAAATATGGGTGCAGCTCCTTCCCAGTTCTATGGGAGTGGGGCAGCCAGAAATGTAGGCTATAGAATGAGAAGCGCTCTATTAAAGGAGTGAACAGAATTTGTGGAGCATTATTATTAATTAATAATTAGTAATGGAATTATTAATTCAGCTCAAGGTCATGGGGTATGGGTCAAGAAAACTAACAATGAACTGGGCCAGAGGGATCAATAGGTGATACTATAGATAATGCTCTTGGCAAAGTACTTGGGACATAATAGTTGTTTAACAGTACTTACCATAAAGTTAGAATCATCATAAAGAGAATAAATGGCTCCATAAGGTTAGGGTAGGTAGTGGCCTATCCCCCACAATATGAGCTGCCCAACTACCTTTATTCACCCTAATGAAAGGGTCATCCTGCCCGCAGCTCGCTCTAAGGTAACATGGCATCACCATCTTGGCCTGAAGCAACTTAAACGTTATAAATAGATTCTAACATGAAGTTCTTCCTCACAGGACACCCTGCTTTGTAACAATTTTCTCTCTTTCTTGTTTTTGCCATGTCTACCCTTGAAATTAGGGATCACGTTTGGTTTTTTTTAATCATCTCCCAAGGACATGATTAGGGAGAGGAAGAAAGAGAGAAACATCAATCAGCTGATTTCCATATGTGCCCTGACCAAGGATTGAACCCACAACCGAGGCATGTGCCCTGACCAGGAATCAAACCCACAACCTTGCGGTGCAGAGAGGCAACACTCAACCAACTGAGCCAGTCTGGCCAGGGTCATGTTTTCTTTTGTTTGTTTGTTTGTTTGTTTTTTAAATATATTTTATTGATATTTTACAGAGAGGAAAGGAGAGAGATAGAGAGCTAGAAACGTCTATGAGAGAGAAACATCGACCAGCTGCCTCTTGCACACCCCCTACCCGGGAATGTGCCCGAAACCAAGGTACATGCCCTTGACCTGGGACCTTTCAGTCTGCAGACCGACGCTCTATCCACTGAGTCAAACCAGTTTCGGCAGGGTCATGTTTTATAAGCACTTCTGAGGGAGCACAAATTTGATCTGATGCAAATTATTCCATAAAGTGTGCAATAAAAAATTTCTCCCATATGACTCCTCAAAACACTAGCACAAAGCAGTACCACACCGGCTACCACAAGAAGATTGTTCCCTCCCGGTCTCTTTTTCCTACTGGTGTGAGTCCTGCCAGGTAAGGGGAAAGATGCTATATCCACAATTACCTCCTTTCTCCTCCCCCACCCCCAAATGAGACCAAAAGGCACCTGCCATTAGGACAGACAAGGAAGGTTCCAGAAACCTCTAGACCTCCCTAATTTGGGAGGTGCTTTCACTGAGCCATCATTGGGCCTCAGTGATATTTATGGACATACGTATGTCTGTATAACCAAACATCATGCAGGACCCTGTCGTCTGAGTTACCTAAAAGCTCCTGAAGTTAGCGATTATTCAAGCTCCAGTGCGGCTACAGAACTTTCCTTCACCCACCACATGGCCAGCAACATCATTCCCACATAATGCATGAAGAATAAACACTTACGAATTCGATTTGTTGGTTTCAGGGTGCTTTTGTTTGTTTCCTTCACTCTGAAGCTTTTCTCAATCTCTCTTCGTTTTACCCTTTTCTTTTTTCAGGCTGTTTCAGATTCTACTCAGTTGTTTGTGTCCTTTTGTTCTCTGGCTGTAAAACTTTCTCTTTCTACCCATGAAAGTGGGGTTGGTTTATTAAGACGTTATTTCTTGGTCCAAGCTTAATCTAAGAAGCCATATTTGCCATTGTTGGGGGCAGTGTCTCTGGACCTTCTGAGTCCAATGCCCTGCTCTACTTCAGTGTTTTCCATACTTGTGTCACGTATGGAAAACCAGCCACCTGCCAGACTCTGATATATATATATAGTTCTGTGCAGACTTACAAAAATATCAAATCATCAGAGACAGTTAAAGGACATGTTAGAAATTTGAGATGATTAAACTATACAGTGCTTAAAGGAAGTACTACATTCTTATACATTAAATTTGCGATCTAAAACTATGTGAAAAGAAATTAAAACTATGATGCCAAATACCTTTGAGAACATTATGAAAAGGGCACTTGTATATATTGATGGTGGCCATGTAAATTGCTATAACTTTTTCTGGAAAGCAATTTGACAGTGTGTTCCAAGAGTCATGAAATGTTCATACCCTTTAACCTAGTAATTCTACTTTTGGGAATCCTTCCTAAGGAAATAATCCAAAATCCTAAAAAATTCCATATGCCTGACAATGTTTATCCCAGTGTAATTTATACTATATAAAAATGGAAACCACTCAAATTATGTAACATCAAGGCTTTAATAAATTATGGTCCATTTACCAATATAAAATGGTGTGTATTATAACTATCATTTTTTCTGTCAATTTCACCTCATGGTTGAAATCCTTTCCAATGAGATCAGCTGATGTTTTCCTTAGTTAATAAAACTAACAAGAGATGTTGTGCATAATCTTGATTACTGGCATTTTTACTTAATATTATGTCACTTAAATTTTTCTGAGATACTTTAGAGTATTTCATGTGTGAAATCAGATTAAGCGTATTCTTTCTGCTTCAGAAAGCAAAAATCCTATGCATAATATGATGAGAAAATGTATACAAGAGATTTGGAAGTAGAAGGCAAACAATCACTTTGGTTTAAGGACCTGCTTACTTTTGAATCTGGCCACCTTGTCTGTATTGCACAAATGGTTACTTAATTGGGAGGAATTCAATAAGAGATAATGTGCTTTAATTCGGGGCTACAAAGGAAGTCGTTCAATTTGACATTATGAAGAAGTTACATTTTAGTTGAATGTCTTTATAATTAAAAAAGTAAAACAGTATTTTCTAAGTGAGGATATTAACTGAGTGTTTTGAGAGTTATACTTCAGGTTTTTTTAGGTCCAAATTCTAGAGGTTTATCATAATTTATAAAACATCTCAAATGTATGCCTGGTGCATAAGATTTTAACTTTTCTGGATTATAATATCCCAAAATAACTCAAATTAATTAAACATCACAGAGTGATCCAAGTGGGATTAAGAAATGGTAAATAATTTTCAATAAGAGTATACTCGCAGTGTATGGTGTGTGTAAGTAGCACACCCAACTTGCATTCATAAAGTAGTGACCACTTAGTACCAGTACTTCTGTTCCAAGAAAAGGATATTGAAATACTGGACTCCTTTGGACCAAGGAAATTGAGTCTGAGACATGAATTGACTCCCCTAAAGTCTTAAAGATAGCTCTTGACAGAACTAGAGACAGAATTTTGAAATTCTGTTCCCATTCCACTATATTATCGTATTCAGCAGGGCATACAGTCCAGTTTCCCAGGACATCAGCTCCTGCAGAGATGTCATCAGAAAGTTCTTTTCTCATAAGAGTAACAATCTTCTCTTTTCACCCTTGTTCATCAGCATGAGAAAGATCGCTGACACAGTGATAAAAATTTGGCAATCCTGTTATAATCACTCATAATACACTATATATTTACAATCTATTTAATTCGGGGCTACAAAGGAAGTCGTTCAATTTGACATATACAATCTTCCCATAGTACTTATCATAGTTTGTAAGTACATAAATATTCGTGTGATATGTCTTTAATATTTTCTCCCACTACTAGAATCTGGTTTTTTTTTTTGTGCCTAATACAATGCTTGGCATATACTATTTAGTAAATGATTTCTGAATGAATAAGTGGATGGCCAAGTTATTTTCACATTCAAAGTCAATTGAAAGGAATATTAAAGAATAAAAACAGTCCAAGCTGGTCTGGTTCAGTGGATAGAGCATCCTGTGGACTGAAGGGTTCCGTGTTCCATGTTCTATTCTGGTCAAAGGTACATGCCCGGGTTATGAGCCATATCTTCAGTAGGGTGTGTGCAGGAGGCAGCTGATCAATGATTCTCTCGCATCATTGATGTATCTATCTCCCTCTCCCTTCCTCTCTGAAATGATTCAAAATATATTTAAACAAAGAATAGCAAAAACATGAAACATGATTTTCTTACACTTCCTAATTATTTATGGATCTGATTTTCATGAAAAGTAGCACAGGCCAAATACACAGGAGTCTAAAAGTATTTAGAGAAATTAAAGAACAATAGGTTAATTAAAGGATAATGGATTAAAGGACAAATAAATTAATGGTGTTTGGTATGTGACCCTAACCTCTGAAATACATATCAGAAGAACAATGACCTCATTTTCTCACCAAACTACTTACAGAATCCTCATCAGAGAATGAATATTGGCTTAGGTTATTTTGTAAAATACAGAAGGGCAGCAAAATTTTTCTAACCTGCTTTATAAAACGTCTACATAGAAGAAACCAAGTTATGTGTTCTATAAAGCTGGTTTGGCTCAGTGGATAGAGAGTCGGGCTGTGGGATGAAGGGTCCTGGGTTTTGGCTTGATCCCCAGTAAGGGGTGTTGTGCAGGAGGCAGCCAATCAATGATTCTCCCTTCCTCTCTGAAATCAATAAAAATATATTTTTTTTAAGAGATAAAGGTAAATGCTAGCAACTAAGGTTAAAATCAATCAACCTTGATTAATCTCAGATTTATTGGCAGACTATTTTAAAATATATTTTTACTGATTATTTTTAGAGAGGGAGGAAAGGGAGAGGGATAGAGAGACAGAGACATTAGTTGGCTGCCTCCTGCATGCCCCCCACTGAGGATCAAGCCATACCTGGGCATGTGCTCTCTCTGAGAATCAAACCAGTGACCTCTTGGTTCATGGCTTGATGTTCAACCACTAAGCCACACTGGCTCAGGTTGGCAGATGTATTAAATCAGTAGTATACTTTTTTAATAAGGTTTTTTGCATCAGGTGAGAGTTCTACTTTCTGGGCAGATTAATTCTAAATGTATTTGTTTTCCTTATCCCTGGGTAGATAAATGCTTTTAAGTCTACAACTTACCAATGGTCATTTTAAAAAATATATATTTTATTGATTTTTTTACAGAGAGAAAGAGAGAGAGATAGAGAGCCAGAAACATCCAGTTGCCTCTTCCACACCCCCTACTGGGGATGTGCCCGCAACCAAGGTACATGCCCTTGACTGGAATCAAACCTGGGACCCTTCAGTCTGCAGGCCAATGCTCTATCCACTGAGCCAAACCGCTTTTGGCAACAATGGCAGATTTTCATTCACCTATTCTTCATGGACTAAGCAGCCCCTTTAGACTTATGGTTTCACTGCCTACAAATATATTATAGAGAAGCCAGGGGATGAAAAGAGGTATTTATATGCTTATTCAACAAACACACATTGAGTACCTAATTCAACAAATGAGAAAACTTATTTTTCAATGTAGATGGCTTGTCCTTCAAAACACACTGGGAGCAGGCTCTCAAGAAGTAGACACGGGTTGAGTAGCTGGAGAAACAAGTTCTATCTTAGGATAGTTTTATGTTATAAAAAAAGCAGCAGTTATTTTTTTTTTTGCATTGTAGCAAAATAGAGTTTATGTGTAAAATAGAGTTCAAAGTTCAATCTTCCCATCTTCCAGATACTGGTTTCTTTCACTCACTCCCTGCCATCAAAGCTGTATTCCCAGTGCCTAGCACTGTGTTGGAGCTCAATCACTATTTGTTGAATAACAGCAAACACTTCAATAACACATACTGTCTTTTATTTATTTATTTATTAAATATATTTTATTGATTTTTTACAGAGAGGAAGGGAGAGTGATAGAGAGCCAGAAACACCACCAATGAGAGAGAATCATGGATCAGCTGCCTTCTGCACACCCTCTACTGGGGATGTACCGAAATCAAGGTACATGCCCTTGACCGGAATTGAACCCAGGACCCTTCAGTCTGCAAGCCGATGCTCTATCCACTGAGCCAAACCGGTTTTGGCCTGTCTTTTATTTAGACGGGCTCATTTAATACTCTCAATAGCCCCGATGAGGCAGGTACTATTGTTATATATTAACTAGAGGCCTGGTGCATGAAATTCATGCATTTGGGGGAGAGGGGTCCCTCAGCTGGGCCCTTGCCCTCTCACAGTCTGGGAGCCCTCAGGGGATGTCAGACATCCTTAGCTCTGCCGCAGAGGTTGGAAAGACTCCCACTACTGCCACTGCACTCACCAGCCTTGAGTCCGACTTCTGCCTGACCTGCGTTCCCCCTGTGGGAGCATACGTACCACCAGGGGGCAGCTCCTGCTCTGAGCATCTGCCCCCTGGTGGTCAGGGCATGTCATGGTGACTGGTCCTTCTGCCAGTTCAGTTGATTTGAATATTAGCCTTTTATTACATAGGATGTTACGGATGAGAAAACAGAGGCACAGAAAGATAAAGCAACTTGCCCCAAATCACATGACTAGTAAATGATGGACTCTGGCCAGGAAACCCATGCTCTTCACTGTTATGCCACTTCTAAGCAAATAAAACAGCATTCCAAGCAAGGGGGTGGGAAGAAGGAACTGATAGCGCTTTTGGCCCCGCAGTCAGAAAGGAAAGAACCGGGACCTCTGGGATAGCCTGGAGAAGTTCAAGCCAGTGAAGGAGGAGGGAGTGCTGAGGGGTTAGCCATCCCAGGGGAGCTGCTTTTGGACACTTTTCAGATGGTGAGATTGACGGAGGCGGTCTCATGAGAAATATATGTAAGCAAGCCCCTGTGAAAGTCAGAAATGGTTTCTGGCCCTTTGGGGCATTTTTAGTCCTGCCGGTCTCCTTCTTTACGCCATTCTCTTCCTTTGTCCCTTTTCTCTACTGTCCCTTTTAGCCTGTTCTCCTGTTGACCTACATTGTAAATTATTGTATTTATTAAATCAAATAATCTCTCTCTGCACTTCCATGAAAAGGAAATAACAGGGGTTATTTCAAACTTGTTCCTTATTAGTGTGGTACAAGCAGGTCGTGGCTCTTGACAGGAGAGAATTCTCCAAAAAATGGACTAAGCCTCAACAAGTAAAAGATTGTGAAAATAAATCTTGGTACTCCATCACTTCAAGATGGTCAAATCTTAAACACAAATTATTCCATGTTAAAACTCAACATTTTCTTTTACATTTTAAAAATATCTCCAAATTTATATTTATATTTAGAACATTTTAACATTGACGACACTCTTCACTTTCTCATGTCAGCAAGAATCCATTTTGCCTAATGTCAGCTAAGCAACAGTTTATAGAATGCTGAAATTTCTGGGTTCCTCAAAAGAACATTAAAACACTGGTAAGTCATATTGATGCATTTAACTATGTGAGTATATAAAAATAAGAGGAGTGGTCTGGAGTAAATTCTCAGCACCATCAGGCAATTTGTGCTTAGTCTGGAACAATGTATGGATTAATGCGTTAATCTGGGTATACTTAGTCTAATTAGTAAAACAATGCAAATAGATCTACGTGTGCCTGCGCACACGATCTGTTTGCTACACGAACAAGCACTTGTTTATCGAAGAATGAGAATAAGGATCAACATCGCAGCATTTACAACCACAAAAGTTGATAAACCACATAACTCAGGTGGGTAAATATGGAATAAGTAAAACCAATGTTGCCTTAACTGGTTTGGCTCAGTGAATAGAGTGTCAGCCTGTGGACTGAAGGGTCCCAGGTTCGATTCCGGTCAAGGGCATGTGCCTTGGTTGCAGGCTCAATCCCCAGTGGGGAGTATGCAGGAAGCAGCTAATCGATGTTTCTCTCTCATCGATGTTTCTAACTCTCTATCCCTTTCCCTTCCTCTCTGTAAAAAAATCAATAAAATATATATTTTTTAAAAACTACCAGGGACTGACATCAGGAGCATACGCATGGGCTCTGTTTTGCCTAAGCTCAGTCGCTAGCGCGTGGTTTAGTGGGGAATGTGTGATGGACAACCCAAACAAAAGCGACCCGTTTTAAAGGGATTGATCTGGGGAGAGGGAAGGTGATGTGATATTCATCTCTGTATAGCTTCTTAAAACTGATTTACCACAGTGGCTTGTGGAAGTAACAGATGTTTATTTGAATGAATATTCATTGGCTGACATCAAGTCCCAGTAGATGACACTTTCCTCTTAAGAGGTCATATTTTCCTCTTAAAGAGTGTTTGCTATTGCGGTTGCCAATTGTCTATTTACAAGCTCCTTTACGAAGGAGCTGTGTAAAGTGGAGTATTGATGTATAATGATGTAGAGCCTGAACCAGAGGTAATATGCTAATTAGAAACAGCCATAATGCCAGATATAAACATCAGAGTGACTTACCTTATCCTTCTTGACAGAATCATGATAGCTTCTCCTCACACAAACCAATCATGAATTCTCTTTCAAATTACCTTAGTACCACACTGCTCGAGCTGTAAAAACATTTATTTAAGATAGAACATTACCAAGAAGCGAGGTGGCTATAAGCACCAAAGAAACAAACAAACAAAAAAAACATTATTGTTATTGTGAAGCTTTAAAAAAATTATAACATTTTGTATGAACAGGAATGATTATTATTTGGAGCCTAGCTGAATCTCTATACAGAACCTTTTATACAGAACCTTGCTTTCTTCTAGGCGTGTTTTTAGAGAAAACAGCAATATCAGAAGTACAGATAACCTGTTACAATTGTTTGTTTCATGAATTCATGCGTTGGGACCAGTTTATCATACCTAAGATTACTTTGGCCCTGCAAAAGGTTGTTTTGGCACAAGTTTTATTAGTGTGTCAAATTGTCTTTAAGAAACTTGGCCAGGATCACTGCCCAAGATGGTAACTTATAAATTTTAATCCTTATTACTACACACTCCAACTGCCTTCCCCTAAAAAGACAGTAGTGCTATTGAATTTTCTGGTGCTATGATGATCCAAATGCAAACTTGTTACAGAATTCCAGAAACAAATAAGATAACTTTAGAAGCAGAGTTACAGCAAGACAATAATCCTGTTATATTTCTTGGTTCATGAAATGCCTGAAGTATTTAGCAACATAACTAAGTCTCCATTATCTATGGCGTTAGGAACAGTATAACATGTACATTGAAATCTGTAGCTATTCCAAAAGTATCGCTGTTAAGCCATTATAATTAGCCTTCTTTCTCATAGAAACAGATGTATTTTCTATGATCTAACCCTTGATATTAGTGGTTCTCAAATTGAGCTGCACATTGATGATGGATAACTTAAAAATATACCGGTCAGTCTGATCAGCGTGAGTCAGCAGTTGAGCATCGACCTATGAACCAGGAAGGAGGTCAGGGTTTGAGTCCCAGTCAGGACACCTGCCCAGGGTGTGGGCTTGATCCCCAGTGTGGGGTGTGCAGGAGGCAGTTGGTCAATGATTTTATTTCATCACTGATGTTTCTCTCTCTCTCCTTCTCTCTTCCTCTCTGAAATCAATAAAAGTATATTTTAAAATATACAGGTCACACTCCCAATTAATTAAATCATAAGCTGTGGGGGTGAGACACAGACATTAGTAGTTTTTAAATCTCCCCTTGTGAGTCCAATATAGTTAAGGTCAAGAGCTACTTAGTGGGAAGGATGCTGAGTATCAGTGATGAGGAGAAACAATAAGAAAAGAATATCTGTTTACTAAATTAAAGAGTAGATGTCAGTGATTGTTCAAATTGCTATAGACTAATGGTATGTAGAAAGACATATTTTGGCTATTTTTTCCCTGATTTATTAAAAAATCATAACTTCAGTTCCACCTATTATATGAGAGGGTAAATTTTCAGATTATAGAAGTATTTACCGACTTACTAATATTGAAAGACACCAGTGATATGTTAACCCTATACTTCAATATGTAAATCATTATTTTCTTAATTTGTGGAGTTATTTTTTCAGAGAAGTAGTTTCTAATAGATACTTAGCAAAAATATTTATTCTAAAACTATAATATATATATATATATATATATATATATATATATATATATAATTGCATAGTCATGATGTAGAATGAATAATTTTTTAAATGGCATTTGGAGGTAGGAGGGATGTCCTTGAGAAGTGGATTTTAGCTATTCTCAGTTTAGGGTAAAATGACAGATCTGTATTTTGTGCTTTTACTCTCTGAAGTTTGTTCGTTTTTCATAAAGTATGTTTTCCTGTGGTATCTCATAAGCATTATCTAGTAAGAAAGATGAATTCTAGAAGAGGCGGAAACATCCCCCCTCACTTTACTGTAATTTCAGTAAATTGGAAGCAGTGATTTATTTGCTCAGATATAATTAATATAATCCATATAGAGGCATTATGGTATATATAGTGCTTAGATTCAAACAAACCAGGGTTCAAAACCTAGTTATGCCCCTCCTCGCCATGTTTCCTAGAACATATTCACTAGCCCAGGACTCACTTTTTTAATATTTAAAGGAGCATATTTATATCTTCTGTGGAAACTTGTTAGATGTGGGAGACCAAATGTGGAAATGCTGCAGAGCTTTCAGCATAGTGCCTGGCACATAGTAACCCCTGAATAAATGGTAGCCATTTAAGGTATCTTTTGAAAGCCTATTTTCCTCACTGGGTAATACATACTGTTTTGTTTTGTTTTTATAACTGCTTATTACAGACTTAACATTCAAGGGGTTACAGGGAATCTTTGCATATTCTTAAATGCATGCAAAGAGCCACAGGAGAGCATTAGTGGCTGCAATGGAACATGCATGGCCATGTGAGTTCAGTGTGTAACACGCCATGCTCCTTCATGAACTGAGGGGACTCATTCTGCGAACAGATGGGTAACTTGCAATGTGTGCCTCAGCACAGCTGAAATCACCTCCTATAACAGACCACCTGAAGACATGGAATCAAGAATATTAAATCATTCTTAGCCCGTTTGGCTCAGTGGATAGAGCATCAGCCTGTGGACTGAAGGGTCCTGGGTTCAATTCCAGTCAAGGGCACATGCCTGGGCTGTGGGATCGGTCCCGAGTAGGGAGCATGCAAGAGGCAGCCAATCAATGATTCTCTCTCATCATTGACGTTTCTATCTCTCTTTCCTCCTCTCTTCCTCTTTAAAATCAATAAAAATATAATTTTTTAATAATCAATAATATTAAATCATCTTGCCGAAACCGGTTTGGCTCAGTGTTAGAGCGTCGGTCTGCGGACTGAAAGGTCCCGGGTTCGATTCCGGTCAAGGGCATGTACCTTGGCTGTGGGCACATCCCCGGTAGGGGTTGTGCGAGAGGCAGCTGGTCAATGTTTCTCTCTCATCGACGTTTCTAGCTCTCTATCTCTCTCTCTTCCTCTCTGTAAAATATCAATTAAAATATTTTTAAAAAATATTAAATCATCTTATTCTGAGGGTCTCCCATTCTACATATATTGCATTTCATTGATTCTAGTATGCACATTTTAATATCTCTGAAATAAAAATGTACCATCCGATCGATAATGTCTTAAGTCACTCTCAGCCAAGCAGTACTTCAGAGGTAGCTGGCATTGCCTATGACTGCATGAACTTGGCCATAGCTTTTCGCATTGCTGTGATGCGTGATAAAAACACAAGGCCAACCAAGTTTAAGAAAATGACTCAAATAGTAACTGTAAAGTAAAAAATTCTAAGTGATGAAAAATAGTGTCATAGTTTAATTGGCAGTGATTTTTCTTCCTTAATGGCCCATAAAATTATAATGCATCTTAGAATCTAATCTCTAACTTAATGTAATATTTTGCAATGTTTTTGCAAAGCAACTGGACAGGATGCTTCAAAAACTTCTGCAGTATGGATCTCTCCAGCCATTTCAATGCTCCTAATTCATCCTAAGGAAAGAATCCAAAATAATCTACCTCAATTCTTCTATCTCCATTGCTGTTTAGTCTAAGTTTATTAATGAGGTAGGGAGGCAGAATAATGCCCCCAACCAAGAAATAGATGCCCATGTCCCCCGATCCCTGGAACCTATGAATATGTAAGGTTACAGGACAAAGGGAAATGAAAGTTGCAGATGAATTAAGGTAATTTATAAGGTGATCTTAGAATGATTATCTTGGATTATCCAGGTGGGTGATAAGGACCATCCAACATGAAAGATTGAAGAAAAGGGTCAGAGCCCTGCCAGTGTGTCTCAGTGGTTGAGCGTCGACCTAGGAACCAGGAGGTCACAGTCTGATTCCCGGTCAGGGCACTTGCCTGGGTTGCAGGCTCAATCCCCAGTGTGGGGTGTGCAGGAGGCAGCTGATTGACGATTCTCTCTCATCATTGATGCTTCTATCTCTCCCTCTCTCTGCCTCTGAAATCAATGAAAAAAATTTTTAAAAAGAAAATGGTCAGTTAAGGAGCTGAAAAGAAGCAAGAGGTTGCAGTAATATGATGTAGTGTCAGAAGCACTCAATCTGCTGCTGATAACTCTGTAGACAGAGGAAAGAGCTACACACCCAGGAAGGCAGGAGGCTTGAAGAAGCAAGAAAATGGAAAAGGCAAGAAAACAGGGAACACAGCCTTGCAACACCTTGATGAGAGGGAGAGCTGGGTCAGCTTTCTAACCTGCAGAAGAGCAAGATAATACATTTTTTGTTGTGGTGGTAAGTCACTAAGTTTGTAGGAATTTGCTGTATCAGCAATAAGTAACTAATATAGTTGATAAGGTAGAAAAACTTTTACGATTGATTGTATAAATTAGGTAAGTCATCACTGGACTGTTGAATTTAATAGACCAGTACAAGTTTCAAAAATGTCAGGGCCAAATGCCAGCTTTTGATTTTGCCGCTTTATTTTAAAGTTTACTGCTTAAAATGGTAACATCAGCATCAAAGGGAAAGTAATATATATATATAAGACAAATGTTTAAATGACTTTAAATTAGAAAATAAACTCATTAAATTATCTTTATTTTCCTCACTCATCTAAGGACCAATAAAAATATAGCACTAGCATATGACCAAGCATTTGGAACCTCTGTATTAGCAGCATTGTCTTGATTTCAGCGTGTAGACTTTAGAATTCTCTAAAAAGAGGGGCATTGGGATAAAAACAACAACAACAACAAAAATCCTTAGAGCCTAAGTTATTGATTCAGAATTGTCAAAGGTTTGGAGTTAGATATCTTATAAATGCTCTTGCTGTGATTTCTTTTTGATACCTTCCCCGTCTTTTCTTGCCATCTAGCCAGAACAGGCTGTATTAGGTTCCCATAGCTGCGGTAACAGATTACCACAAATTTGGTATTTTAAAACCACAAACAGTTGTTTGTTGACGTTCCTGGAGGTCAGAAGTCTGGAATCAGTTTCACTGGCTGAATGCAAGGTGTTGGCGGGACCATGTCTCTTCAGAGGCTCTGGGACATGGGGAGAATCTGTCTCCTCGCCTTTTCCAGCTTCTACTTGGCTCATGGCCCCTTTCTCCTTCCTCAAAGCCAACAGTATCTCCAAATCTCCTCTCTCTGCTGAGGTGGTCACCTGGTCTTCTTTCATTTGTGTCAAATTCCCCTCTACCCACCTCTTATAAGGATATTTAAGATTACATTTTAGCTCCCACCCAGAGATCCAGGATAATCCTCCCATTGCAAGAGCCTTAATTTGATCAAACCTCCAAAGTCTCTTTTGCCATATTAGCAACATTCACAGGTTCCAAGGATTAGAAACAGGATACATTTGGGTGCCATTATTCCACCTACTGCATTTGCTTAGTTTATGCACATAGTATATAGCCATTATATTTGTTTTAAGTAAGAAAAAATTTTTGTAAGAATATATTACATCGCCTATTGAAGTTGCTACAGAGTCTAGGATGTCTAATCCCTAGAAATCCATGCCTACCAAAGAAGAGTGTCACAACGCAAGTTAGCAGTTTTGATTGATAGCTTATTCCTTGTGTTTAATAACCTCTGCAGAAAGCCCTCTCCTAGGTAGAAAAGTATACACTACTTGTGAATATTCCACATTAATTTTGCAGCATCCTCTGAAACTCCTGGTGCAAAAATGACAGACTGCCGGTGCAGAGCAGTGTACCCCGAATTTCTCAACAGATGCTCAGGCACCCCACGTTTCAGCAGTGCCTCCCTGGGATCCGCTAGTGCTCAGGCGTACAAAATGGAATTTAAGAGAGCTCTGAGGGCCCCTTCTTCCCTTCTACTGAATCGCTCGCAGACAACCGGAGGATCAGTTGTGCTGTCAGGGAAAATTACACAGGAACAGGCCGGCAATCTCGGTCCTGCTCCAGCTATTGCTGCTGAGGTTCAGGAAACAGTATCTGAGTGACCCTGACCCACCTCATGCCCCACTAATCACCGAGGAAGAACCTGGGTCGAGGGAGGATTTGACACTGTGCCAGTTCCTAATAAGTAAAACAAATATCTCCTTATATGCCTGGAAAAGGAGAGCGAGTCCAAATCAGTGGTTCAGATTCAGTTCTGTGAACTATAGGATTTCACAAGGACTTCAAAGGGGGCAACTATGGTAGAGGGAGAGACAGAAATCCAGCCTGGGCTCATTCTCCCTAGGTTTACTCAGAGCAATCTCACTTTGATATGTGTTACTTATTGGGTATTTTTGTTCAAGCATAATTCAACTAGGCACCACACTAACTTTTAAAAAAATATATTTTGCTTCACCATGCTTCAACATTATTTAAGGGAAACATTAACAAACTATAATAATAAAAGCATAATATACTAATTAGACTGGATAGCCAAATGACCTTCTAGATGTCATTCTGAATGTCCTTCCTGACAAAGCTATGATGATAGGGACAATCAGGCAGGCAGGCAAGCAGTTAGGGGCGATTGAGCAGGCAGGTGGAGTGGTTAGAGGTAATAAGGCAGGCAGGCAGAATGGTTAAGGGTGATCAGGAGGCAGGCAGGCAAATGGTTAGGGGTGATGTGACAGGCAGGCAGAGGCAATTAGGGGTGATCATACAGGTAGGCAGCTAGGCAAGCAGTTAGGAGCCAGTGGTTCTGGATTGTGAGAGGGATGTCTGACTGCCAGTTTAGACCCAATCCCATAGGGATCCCTGTGGGATCACCCAAACTGGCAGTTGGACATCCCCTGAGAGGCCCTGGATTGTACTAGGGTGCAGGCTGGGCTGAGGGACGCCACTCCTGTGCATATATTTTGTGCATGGGGCCTCTAGTAATTATATAAGGCTTCAGAAGACAATGAGGCTTCCAAGCAGTTTTTAAAAATATATATATTTTATTGATTTTTTAACAGAGAGGAAGGGAGAAAGATAGTTAGAAACATCGATGAGAGAGAGAGTCATCGACCAACTTCCCCCTGCATACCCCCCACTGGGGATATGCCCACAACCAAGGTACATGCCCTTGACTGGAATCAAACCCGGACCCTTCAGTCCGAAGGCTGACGCTCTATCCACTGAGCCAAACTGGTTTCGGCTTCCATGCAGTTTTTTAAAAAACTAAGTTGAGAGAGAAAGAAAGAGAGGAATATTGATTGGTTGCTCCAACTGATTGTGCATTGAACCTGAAACCTAGGAATGTGCCCTGACCGGGGGAACTGAACCTGTGACCCTTCAGTATAGGAGATGATGCTCCAACCAGTTGAGTCACCTGAGCTAGGGCACCGTCCATCGGTTTTAAAACAAGAACTGATGTAGATAAGCAGAGAGAAGTGGAGAGCATTTGAGTCAGGAAATAAGGAAAACTAGAAGGGTGATAGTCCTCTTATGTGTCGGGACAACAGTTCAGTTTAAAATGAAAAATTAAGGTTAAAAGACCTTACTAGTTTGCCAGGGCTGCAGTAACAAAGCATCACAAGCTGAGTGGCCTAGACAGAAATGTGTTGCCCCACACGGAGTCCAGAAGTCTGAACTCCAGATGCTGGCAGAGCCATGCTCCCTCGGGTGGGGCTGTGCTGGGCTCTCTCCAGCTTCTGTGGCAGCAGCACCCCATCGTCACACGGCATTCTCTCTGGACGCCTATGTCTGTGTCCAACCCCTCCCCCCCCTTTTTTCTAAGGACACCAGTCACATGGTATTAGCAGCCCAGACAGAATGATGGCCATCTTAACCATCACCCCTGCGATGACCCTGTTTCCAAACCTGATAACATTCTGAGATACTAGATGCAGGGACTTCAACCAACGACCTTTGGGGGAGACACAATTCAACCCATAGCAAAGCCCAGTGAGTCTTCATGAGTCCGCAGGCGGGGTGAACTACTAAGTAATGATATCCCCTCCCCCCCACCCCTGCTTTCTTTGTGTCAGGAACCGGAGGTATTCCAGCAGCTCTTCACGGGTAGAAAAGATGTACCTAGTTGTGGAGGGCAATAATTAAAAATTAAAGGGCTATCCCCTGGAGGCAGAGAGCTAATTTTAGACTGTTTAAGGGCTACAATCTAGTACATGGCCTCCAGCGGCTGCAGGATCTGTGCACCCTCCCTTGTGGGCCTCGGGGCAAATCACTCTCCTCCCCTCTTTGTTCTCCCACCAAACAGGCTTTGCCGGGGGCTGGGAGGGCTCCTCTAGTCTGAGTGCCCCAGGTCCTCTCCTCCTCAGTGTCTGACACACTGTTCTTTATGCCTAGATGGCTCTCTCTCCGGCTTCACTGCTAATGCCACCACTTCCGGGATCAAGGCAAGTGGCACTTTCTCAAGAAACCTTCACTGGAGCTCTCCAACTAGATCTCTCGCTAGTAGTTCCCTGCGCTTACCATCCCAGTCCTCCTCCTGTGAAGCGACACAATTGTAGTCCCAGGGTTAACGGTGGCCTTTGTAGCCTTTGTCCTGTACTGTCTGTCTGCACTGGCAGACTATGCATTCCTTGAGGGCAGGCACAGCATCTGCCCAAATAGCATCATCGCTGTTGTAGAGTAGATGCTCAATGCGTACTTGTTGCATCCACGAGGAATAAAAAAAACCTGAGCTCGGGAATGAATAATAAAGAACAGAGAACAGGTTCAGGAAAGTTTATGATTTGGTAACTGGATATGATAGGGAAAGGAGAGGTCCAAAGATTGCAAGTGTGAGAGGAGGATGGCACCACTGCTAGAAATGAGGCCAGTGGCGGCCAGTTTTGGCGCCCCGTTTTGGGCACGTTTTGTGTAAGATGGATGAGGGGACACGGAAGTAGAAATATCTACCACTCAGTGAAGGAAAGGAAGGTAGACAAGTATTTGAGGTTGCTGTATGGGCAATAATGGTTGAGGGACAGGAAGCTCTATCTTATTTGATTGCATTTCTAATGCTATTGGCGTCACAGCCATTTTTCATATGTACTTTTAAGATTATTAAAATATTCATGTTTCATATAGATAATTATGGCAATAAAGTTGAGTTCGGTGCACAAGTAGAAATTGGTTTGTTTACAACAAAAATACATAAATTAGTATAACACTCCCGGAAGGTCATTGCTAAATGTGACATAGATGGTTAAAAATAAAAGCACACCTCAGACTGTATCATTTCTGAGCTTAGGAATTTACTCAAAGGAAATAATCAGGTCTGTGTATAAGGTTTGCACAGAAGTAAAAAATCTCTTTACCTGGATAGGATCATTAAATGTTTACCGTATTTGCCAGCGTATAAGACGATTTTTTGGCCCTGAAAAATACGTATTTGCCGGCGTATAAGACGACTGGGCGGATAAGACGACCCCCTAACATTTCCACTAAAAATACAGAGTTTGTTATATACTCGCCGTATAAGACTACCCCCCCACTTGGAGGCATATTTTTCAGGGCCAAAAAGTCGTCTTATACGCCGGCAAATACGGTAATTTTACTTTTAGTCATTTTTCTATGTTGGACCTTATTGTATGTGGTAGATCTTCCCTTCCCCCAGCTGGTGGGAGGAGTATGATGTAACCTGTGTCTGCAGCCCGGACATTCCGGAGACACTGAACCACCAATCAGTGTGTGCCAAATGCCCTGAGCCCTACCCCTTCCGGTTCCCCCCTCAAAAGACGGTTCACCTCTCCATGGGTTGCTCTTCTCCCCTTTGAGACAGCCCGGCTGGGTCCTCCTTCTCCTCTAATCCTGGTTTTTCTACCCTTTTCATGTAATGAATCTCGCCTGCTCATGTGGAATAAACTTCCTCTTTTAATTTGTCTTGGTCTCTGACTCCTTTTCCGAAGCCTCGAACCTCACAGTATGAATAATAATTTTTGAAATTCAGGTGATACTATTATACTATTTCAAGGTTTACTGTCTTCACTCTGTCTTAGGTCAAAATCACATATTAGGTTATGTCCTAATAATCTAAAATTAGGTTATTTCCATTTCTCCTTGTATCAAAATGTATAAATGTCTACCGTATTTGCCGGCATATAAGACGATTTTTTGGCCCCGAAAAATACGTATTTGCCGGCGTATAAGATGACTGGGCGTATAAGACGATCCCCTAACATTTCCACTCAAAATACAGAGTTTGTTATATACTCGCCGTATAAGACTACCCCCCACTTGGAGGCATATTTTTCAGGGCCAAAAAATCGTCTTATACGCCGGCAAATACGGTACGTACCTAAATCTACTATATCCTAAGGAGGTGAGCAGAGGTAAGCACAAAGTAAAATTGCTATGCATTTTTAATACTCTTGATTTATTACCAAATGATCTTCTTAACAGTTGGACCAACATATATCCTCACTAGCAGGATATGGCATTTCAAACTGACAATACATTCTGGCAAAGTTTAAACCG
Organism: Vespertilio murinus; assembly: GCA_963924515.1. Taxonomy (NCBI): domain Eukaryota; kingdom Metazoa; phylum Chordata; class Mammalia; order Chiroptera; family Vespertilionidae; genus Vespertilio; species Vespertilio murinus. The sequence goes on along the minus strand of OZ004711.1, from coordinate 51,284,698 downwards.
ATCTCTGATTAGTTCTAGGCGACTCACTGGGTCTATTATGTCAAATAGGCATTTGTCTGGGCTTTGAGGAAGAAAGGGGAAAAAGGAGATCACCACCACACTTTGGACACAAGTGACATAAATTTGGAATAAATTGACTTAAACCAAAGTATTAAGCATGTTGGTTTGTTTGAATTGCATGTAAGTACTTACAGCTATCCTGGCTATGACTTCTTACTCTTCATTTTAATTTTTTTCAGAGAAAAACTCATGTTTTTAAAAATTACTGATTTGAGAGAGCGCCAGGAGGGAGAGAGTAAACATCTATTTGTTGTTGTAACTATTTGTTCATTCATTGGGTAATTCCTATTTGGGCTCTGACAGAGAGACAGGGGAGATGAAACACACAACCTTGGTTTATTGGAATGATGTTTTAACCAACACCCAGCCAGGACTCCGATCAGTTTTAAATGGAAGCACCACAGCACTATACTTGCTGTATAGGAGACATCAGCGCCTTATACGTTGGTCTCTACCTGATTCCCCTCTGCTCTCTGCTGCAGGCAGTGGGGGAGGATTTGGCAGTATTAACAGTTATTAAAGCAACCTAGCCTGAGAACATTTTTCTCCCCAAACTGGGATTCAGATGAAAGAAGCCAGTGTTCAAATGTTACGTGCAGGGTTCCTCTCCAATGAGCTTACATATTGTTTCATCACAGAGGCTTTGAAACTGGGAGCGTAACTTATTCCATTGCATTTGCTGCAGTAGAAGCTACTCAAAGCCTCTTTTGCAGAGACAGGTGAGGACTCCTTCTCCTAGAACAGAGACATATAATGTTGGGCCATTTGGAGAAAGTCTCTTTCCTGCTCTTGTAAAAATTCTGCTCTGAAACGGAGACTAAAAATTAAAAGTCAAACAAAAATAGGAAAAGACAGAAACGAAGCTGAAGAACATCTTAGAAAAGAAGCAGAACCAGGGAGAGCAAAATGTAACTAACCTCAAAGTTGTAGAGAACTCTGAAATTAAAATGTTTTTTAAGTTGAAAATTCCCTTATATTTGACCCTCAACTAAGATTGTTTGTTATACTTTTTAAATGATGCCCCTTCTCTCTGCTCAAATACTGCAACAATTAATCATGCATTCACTAAAAGCTTTCATGTGAACATCAGTGAGGAGTCATTTTTTTCTGCATGGATGAAGAAATTTGGCTTAGAAATTGGATTAGTTGTACATGTTTGGAAATAGCTTATACGCAATACACCCGTTTCCACTTAAACATGAGGTTATGATCATGTACATCTTTGCAGATGTGAAATTTAAATATAACAACATTAACTGAGTGACCCAACATATTATTTAACCACCCATAGCAAAGCGAACTGTACTCTGCTATTTTGAGACTTTTTTCATAAATGTTAAGAATTCACTGGAAGAGTTAATTCTGTCCAATTTCTGATGTAGTTTTTAGATGAGCACTTCCTTTGGCCCAACCAATCCTTACTAGCAATTTCTCATTTTGTGCAAGGCAATAAAGAGCACCACAAAAAATTCTCACCGCCTGACGCTGCCTGACATCCAGGGTAGGCGATGTGATTTACTTCTGGCCACAGACACGCAGCAGTCTGCTGGACATGGATGAGAAGGTTCAGCCCTCCTACGACAGGTGCTACTCCTTCACTCACTCTTCCAGCTCATTCTTTCCTGAAGCTTAGAGGTGGTGTGTGTGTGTGTGTGTGTGTGTGTGTGTGTGTGTGTGTGTGTGTGTATGTGTGTATGGGGGGGGGTTTACAAGGAACCACTGGCAGCCTAGAGGCAACAAGCATAGGGAGGATGATGAGGATGATGGGAGACAAAGATGGAAGGAGCCTGGATCCCTAATGATGTCACTATGCCTCACCATGTCCAAGCCCTAGACGGCTCGTACCTAGTCTGGTTTTTCATGACGTGAGAAATCTGATTAAGCCACGATGGCAGAGTTTTCTATTATTTGCAGCAATGCACAATGCTAACTTGCACAGTAACCAATTCTCTCACACATTCTTTGGTCTTTGCTGTTGAACTTAGCTGAGTTAGCTGAGAATGAGGTTTGGGGAGAGAGAGAAGGAAGGAGAGAGGAGAGAAGGAAGGAGAGAGGGGAGAAGGAAGGAGAGAGGGAGAAAGCACTTTATTTAAAATAGTGAAATACTGCCACACAATTTATAACAAACCACTGACCCAAGCTTTCCAAGTGCCAGACTCTTGACCCAGTGGCCTTGGTCACTACTTGAGGCTCATTAGACTTGCCACAATCCAGCAGGAATCTCAGGTCAATGTCAGGTGCAGCAAGGAGCCTCCAGAACCTGCTGTAGCTGGGCCCTGCATGCTCCCAGAGAGGTCTTTTCATGTCTTAAGATTGTTAAATACTTGGAATGTCATCTCAGATAAAAACATCACTGCTTCATAAGAACAGCTTCAATGATACGGTGTTTCCCTAAAAATAAGACATCCTCCAAAAATAAGACCTACTTACAGGTTTCCTTCTGAGTGAAATATAAGGCATCCCCCCCCAAATAAGGCCCCCCAGGATTCAGTTTGTCTGGTTTGTATCGACAACTACCGTACTACCGTACTGTATACAGGTAATAAATTTCCTTTATTTCATTTAACAATAAATGTGTACCATATTCTTCTTCATGGAAAAATAAGACATCCCCTGAAAATAAGACCTAGGGAATCTTTGGGAGCAAAAATTAATATAAGACACTGTCTTATTTTTGGGGAAACAGGGTAGTTTATCTATGTATATAAAACTCTAAGCAACTGGCCGACCGGCTGACCCTCTGATGGGCTGGTAGCTATGATGCACAATGGCAAGCAGGGGGCAGATGCTCAATGCATAGGCATGGAAACATGAAACAGACTGATAAATTTCAGAGGGAGAGGTGGAGTGGGTAAGGTGGGAAGAGATTAACCAAAGATCTTTTATGCATACTAAAGGCCTAATGCACAGATTCATGCACTGGTGGGGTCCCCCAGCTAGGCCTGCGGGGATTAGGCTGAAATCGGCTTTCTGACATCCCCTGAGGGGACCTGGATTGCAAGAGGGTGCAGGCCAGGCTGAGGGAACCTACTGGTGAACGAATCCGTGCATCAGATCTCTACTATACTATAAAAGGTGATGATATACTATATGTTTATTGTCCATTTACTTTTCTATTTTTTTTCAAAATCTGCCTTTATTATTATTATTATTATTATTATTATTATTATTATTATTGATTTTAGAGAGTAAGGGAGCAGGGAGAGGGAGAGAGAGAATCATCGATCAGCTGCCTCCTGCGTGCCCCACACTAGGGATCTAGCCTGCAACCCAGGCATGTGCCCTGACCGAGAATTGAACCATGACCTTCTGGTTCATAGGTTCAACCACTAAGCCACATCAGCTGGGCTACTTCTTTTTCTTATAGAAAGCTTTAAGAGTTTCCTTCTCACGTTTACAAAGATATCCATTAATGTATTTTCCTTTAGGGTAAACAATGTGGATAATAATAGTCTTTTGTGTTCAGTTTGAAAGGATCAACGCTCTTCTGAATTTCTGTGGTCAAGGATATTTAATCTTTAATATTTAATACTTAAGCTTGCTGCAGGAGCCTAAATCTTGGTCAAACATCCTCAGCCCCTCTTACCTCCTTCCTGCCTGAAGTAAGGCACAGAGAAGAGCCTGAATATTTGAACCAGAATAAACCATGAGTCATCTGCATTGAACACACTCCTCATCATAAAGCAGGTATTTCTTACTCTCTTTCCAAATGCTCGGTTTTATGAGATCTCAGCTCTTTCTGTAATCACTTCAAGCCAAAGAACATTTACTTGGCTTCCTTCCTTTCTTTTTACAGATGTCACAAGAAGGCAGTCCTAAGGTCTGCATTTACTTTCCTCCTTTTTTAAACTATAGGGGGCCAAGGGGAGGGGAACCTTTTACTTCTTCACCTCTATTTTATCTCCAGTTTCTATTTTTCTCTCTCAATCTTACTTTTTCTAGTTGGATGCAATGTGAGCGGCTCATCATTGTCTTATATTAGAACTAACATTATTATAGTCATTGAAAAAAAAAGAAAGAAAATACATACAGAAGGGAAATTCATGATTGGATAGAGTTAGGAAGAGACTGATAAATTTCGGGAGATGCTCTGTTAGATGACACGTTTTTAAATTGTTTAAACATTATACTATGATGTATGCATCAAAAGATATGTTTTTAAAGGATAAAATGATTCTTAAACACGTATACATCGTTTGTAGCTACCCTCATCAAAACGTAGTTTATTTCTCCACCCCTTGCATCTATATTTAGCCGATAGATCGCTAGGGAAAATGGTGCAAGTAGAGGCTTTGAAAACACTTGAGTATTGGATCTTACACAGTCTTGCTTCTGGGAATGCTGAGGCTACCATGAAAGAAGCCTGGGTTACCTCCTAGGTAGTGAGAGATGCATATGGAGCGAGTGGTTCAGACATGGCAGCCCAGCGAAGCCCAGACCTTGCTTAGCTGATCTGCATCGTAAATGTAATTATATAAGAAAGTCCAAACCCAAACCGGTTTGCCTCTGTGGATAGAGCATCAGCGAGCGGACTGAAAGGTCCCGGGTTCGATTCTGGTCCAGGGCATGTACCTGGGTTGCGAGCACATCCCCAGTAGGAGGTGTGCAGGAGGCAGCTGATCGATGATTCTCTCTCATCGATGTTTCTAACTCTCTATCCGTCTCTCTTCCTCTCTCTAAAAAAATCAATAAAATATATTAAAAAAAATTTTTTAAATATATTTTATTGACTAGCAGAAAAACCACGTAGCCAATCCACAAAATTATGGGAAATAATAAATTGTTTTTATTTCAAGAACAATTTATCATTTGTTCTTGAAATAAAACTAGCAGAAAAACCACGTAGCCAACCCACAAAATTATGGGAAATAATAAATTGTTCTTATTTCAAACAACTAACTTTTGAAATGATTTGTTCGGCAGCAATAGAGAATCCATACACTGGCTAAGTAAAAAAGAGAATTAGGGAATGAGAAGGCTGTCTGAGAAATTCACCTAAAATAGCACAGAGATAAAAGAGATTAAAATAGGAAAAGGCAATGTGGATAGAGGCTTGATGGGCAGATTCTAACATTCTTCTAAGAGGAGTTCTAGAAGGAGAGATTAGAGGGACTAGAGGAGTGGTAATATCTGAAGCAATGATAACTTCGAATTTTCTAGAACTGAAGAAAGTTATGAGTATCTCCAAAATTATTAAGGTATACTCTGTGGGTCTAATAATGAAATGAAATTATATATATATATATATATATATATATATATATATATATATATATATATATATATCAACCTTATAAGACTTGAAGAAAGTATGAATTCTGTTCAAGTTAAACTGGAAAGGATCAGTTTTTCATTTTGAAATCCAAGTTTCTTAACATTTGCCAGGCGTCCAGGATGATGGTGCCCAAGGCCTCCTGTAGCAAGTGTCACATGTTGAGCATGCTTTGTTTTTTGTCTGTCAAGCCTCCCTGTCTTTTAGGAAGCTACCCTTCCATAACCACATGATTTTGAGTGTCTCTACACAACAAATTCCCAATCCCAGCTCTAGTACAGGAAGGGGGGACATATGAACCAAGATGCTCTAGTTTTTTTCTCTCCAAAAAATTTTATACTTAGATAAATTCATTATAAAATTATCCAACGTGCTTGTGATACACACATACAGCATATCATTTCTTTTGTTGCTAAGGATTTGGGAAAGAAAGATGAGTCTACCATTTTGACCCAATCTTTTATATGTGCTCTTATTCTGCTTAAGTTATTTATTTTTTGAAACAGCAGCAGATAAAAAGCAGCACATTCAACATCAGGAAAAAGATATATTTTTTAATAAATCTCAATACTTTCCTTTTTAAAATTCATTTATTTATTTTAAAATATATTTTATTGATTTTTCACCCAGAGGAAGAGAGAGGGATAGAGAGCTAGAAACATCGATGAGAGAGAACCATCAATCAGCTGCCTTTTGCACACCCCCCACTGGGGATGGGCCTGCAACCAAGGTACATGCCCTTGATCGGAAGCAAACCCGGGACCCTCAGTCCACAGGCCAACGCTCTATCCACTGAGCCAAACCGGTTTCGGCAGGAAAAAGATTTTAACAGCATTGAAGAATCACAGACTGGAGTGTCATCATAAGGAAGAAAATGGAAAATCTTTAAAAAGGAGACACTACTAGTCAAAACACACATCAATGGGATGAGATACTTATAATAAAAGGGTCATATGCTAATTGGACCAGATGTCTTCTGAACATCATTCCGGACATCATTCCTGACAAAGCCGGGACCAAAGGGAAGCCAGCCAGGGCCCCAGGTGCCTGTGGGTGGCCCGAGGGAAGCTGGTCTGGGTCTCAGGTGCCTGCTGGGGACTGGAGGAAGGAAGCATGGGTCCCGGGTGCTGGAGAGAAACTGGTGCTGGCAGCTGGGGGAAGAAAGGCCTACTCTTGCACTAATTTTCATGCATCAGGCCTCTAGTGTATATATATATAATGTTTCAGTAGACTCTGAAGGTACCAGTTTAAGTGAAATATACAGTGATAATTATATGGGTCATTAGTCATTTAAAATATTTTTTGTAGTCTCTGTTTAATAAGGAGGGAAAGTGGCAAATGCACCTATACATTTGTGAAAAGACTTATGTCAAAACAAAACTTTTATTGTTTAAAGGAATAAACACTCATGTGTAAAATTTATTCCACAAGAACCTCAGGTTTTACTCCATTAGCTAAAAGCTGACAGTTTAGGAATTCATCAACTTTCTTTTTTTTTTTACTTTGTCATAGTCACATTTTTTATAAAAATTCTGATAAAAAGATAATGTTTTTCTTTCCTTGGTAGGCAATATTTTAAATTTTATCCAAGAAAAATTTCTCTTCTGTGTAATTCAGAACAGTTCTATTTCCAACATGGAACTGTGGGTACTGGTAGCTTCTTTTATTTGAGGCACTTACTACTGATTTTTCTGAGTCACAAAAATGTCAGAACCTAATTGTTTTTGCTTAAGAAAATTGTAAGTAGAACGTTATCCAAATATCCCTTTTTCAGACATTTTTCGAATTGTGTTAACATTTTTTTGAATTATGTTAAAGGAATCATTTTTCATAATAGGAAATAAAAAGATGAAATAAAAGTCCAGAGTTTCCCAGTCAGTTACCTCCTTGGGTTAACTGTATAGTTGTCATTTGGTCCTGCCCTTCTTTTCAAGGAAGAGTGGCTCCCTGTCCTCTGATGATTGTTGTCTAGTCTCTGCTTGGATGCTTCCGCTACAAGGGGCTTATAACTCTACAAGGCAGCCCATTTTGCCTTTAGACAGCTCACATTGTTAAAACACCATATTGTTTCTATTGAAGCAAACATGCCTCCCTATAACACATCTCACTTAATGCAAAAATAGTTCTTTTTGTGTTTCTTATTTCTATATGCGGGTCCTTAACCTATCTGAAGACAATGGTCATAGTTCTCCCTTTCTATCTGTTTTCATTTATCTAAAATAAGTTTCCCTAACTTCTTATACAGCCATTTTTAAAATGTAGATATTTAGAGACTTTTAAATTTTTTTGAATGTATCTTAGTGTTGAAAGTATTATAGTTGTGCCCTTTTTTTCTCCCATTGACTCCCTTCCATCCTGCTCCCAGTGACTTAGATATTCATTTACTAGAGGCCCAGTGCACAAAATTTGGGCACAGGCAGGTTCCTAGATTTGGCTGGTGATCAGGGCCGATCTGTGGGGTGACCAGTGGGGCCTGGAGCTACCCACCCGCCTGCCCCACCCCCGCCATCGCCACTGGTGGCCTCCCTCTGCGGAAGGTGACCAGCAGGGCAATCAGGGGTGGTGTGATCAGAGGGAAGCGCGTCCCACTTGCCAGCTGGCCCTGTCCCCCACTGCTGCCACCAGTCACCTTCCTCTGTGGGGCGACTGATGGGGTGATTGGGGGTCCCCGCTGGCACCTGTCTTGACTGCCCTGGGGCCTGAAGGCCGGAGGCAGCTCCTGCATTGAGTGTCTACACCATGGTGGTCAGTGTGCGTTATAGCGACCAATCATTCTACTGGCCGTTCTGCCATTTGGGCGATTTGCATAGTAGGCTTTATTATATAGGATTTGACAAATATTTATTAAACCTTTACTATGTGCCATGCTGTACAAACCAGCATAAATGTTATAGGCAAAGTCTCTGTTTTCATGGGGGTAACAACAAAATAATAAAACTTACAATAATAAAAAATATATGGGACATACTATACTATATAATGATATAGATTACATTAAAATATAAAAATAATAATTATTGTACAATCTATGAAGGAAAATTAGGGTGGTGCGTTAACAAGTAAATAAGAACGTAGTTTTCAATAGCATAGTCAGAAAAACATTCCTGGTGAGGTGGCATCACAGACAAAAGAACAATAAGTGCAAAGGCCAGCCATGGGGAAGGGTTTTACTTGTCTGAGGGATGGAATGGAGACCCATTTCGTTAGAGAATAAGGACGGAGGCAGAGATTTATATAATAGGAGGTAGAAGAGATACAAGAGCTCAAACCAAAAATGCCATGTGGACCATAATAAGGAGTTTGGATTTTATCTAAGTGATGGAAAACCACTAAAGAGTTTTAACTAGAAAGGTGATATCACTTGGCTTCAGGTCTAAAAAGGTCACTCTAGCTGAAGTGTGGACAATGGATCATCTGGTGGCAGAGGTTAGAACTGGCAGACCAAGTGGAGGCTGTTATGTGGTGCAGGCAAGGAGGGGGTTGGTGGCTAAATGAAAAACATGGTGGAGATAAAAAGCAATGGATAAGTGCTATATATATAGTGTTTTTTTATTGACTTCAGAGAGAAGAGCGAGGGAGAAGAAGAATTAGAAACATCAATGACGACAGAGAATCATTGACTGGCTGCCTTCTGAACACCCCCTGGTCGGGACTGAACCCATAACCAGGGCATGTGCCCTGACTGGAAATCAAAAAGTGATCTTCTGGTTCATAGGTCAACACCAAATCACTGAGACACACCAGCTGGCCTCCAGCTGAGTCTTGAAATAATCAACGTGGGCTGACAGCTTGACTGAAATCTCGATGGAGAGCCCGAGATAGAAGGAGTGTAAGGTGTTCCCTGATTGCCAACCAGCAGAAACTGTGAGATAATAAATGCCTGTTCTGTGGACAAGAAAGGGGTGCTGTAGTAAACCTAATCAAAGCTGACATCACAGGTCAAAATTCCTATCTGCGCAGGTCATGCATGCAGGTAGTCTCACCTCAAGCCTGTAACTTCCCTAATAAAGGTTGGCTTTGTCCATTGTTTTTGTGGATCTAGGTTAACATGTCTTTGAAGTGCTTCTTTTTAGACCCCTCAGAATGGAAACCACCACAAAGAGAACACGATCTTATTAACCACCTTGTAATCCAACCCCCACCTTGCTTTCTCCCACCTTCATGTAATCTTCCTTATGCTCCCTCCTTATTTCCAAAGGTATTACAAAACACTGCAAAACTGTCATTCTCCGGAGCATTTGAGATATTCCTCCCAGGCACTGTCATTTGGCTCATATAAAATCTCATAAACATTCTTTACAGATTTGGATGTCTTATGAAGACAGATCTTTTAAGCTGACAATTGTGAGGGGCAATTTCTTACACAGAAATAAAAAGCCAATAGACTCTATTCAGTTAAAGAGTTTGAACAATATTAAATGTACAAAACGTACACAAACTCTCAAAAATTAGGCCAGGAGGCAATCCTCAGTTAATTTTATAAGGAGAGCATGATGCTATTACCAAAATCAGATAAAAATATTACAAAAAATAGAGACTAATATTTTTCATAATCACAGATGCAGGAACCATTAACAAAATGTTAGCACATCAAATTCATATATATTAAAACTCCAGTACATCATGACCATTTCGGGTTGAAATATGACATTAAGATCCTTTTAATGTTAAAAATGACCATTATTCAGTTTACACTGTAACAGTGTAAAGTAGGGGGAAAAGCCACAATCATGGCGAGAAATGCAGTAGTTAGAAAAATTCAGCACTTATCTATCTATATCTATATCTATATCTATATCTATATCTATATCTATATCTATATCTATATCATCTATACCTATACCTATATCTATATCTATACCTATATCTATATCTATATAATCTGTATCTATATCGATCTATATATAAAAAATAGAGGAATATGCTAATTAACTGGGCTGCCATAACCTTCAACCAGACAGGAGGAGGTTGTGCACAGTGTTGGGGGCGGGGTGGCAGGGTCATCCGCACACCTACCCCAGGGGAGGGCCTGGTCAGCAGTTGCTGAGTCTGATTCAAGGGCTGGAGAGGAAGGCAGGGCCGCACCTGCAACGATCACGGCTGCTGAGGGGCCAGGGAGACAGGCCAGGCCGGACGACTGGCGACTCCAGGGTGGGCAGCTTGACAGCAGACAGCAGGGCCTGCTCGGCCGTCTCCGCAGCAACCCGGGAGCAGGCAAGCGCTGCGGGCAGGCAGCACCCAGCAGGCCTGCTTGCCCATCACCGTGGTGTGGAGCAGACAGGCCCCGCAGAGAGCAGAGAACCACAGGGGCGGGCCTAAACTGTCAGTAGGACATACCCTTAGGGCTTCCAGATTGGAGATGGTGCAAGTCGGGCTGAGGGACCCTGTGCTCCGGGCCTCTGGTTCATAATAAAAATTCACAACAAACTAGAGATAGATGGAAACTTTAGCCATCTGGTAGAATGCACTTATGAAAAGCCTACTGTTCAGCATTGAAACATTAAAACTTACCCCACTACTGTTCAACATATAACTATGTAGACACTTTAGGGAACACAGTGAGGAAAAAAGGCTTAACATATGAAGGAACATAAAACTATCTTCAGAGAATATGATTGTAAACAGGAAATCCTTAAAAGTCTCTAAATACTTATCAAATATAAGTATACTTAACATGTTGATAATCCAAAATAAGTACCGTATTTGCCAGTGTATAAGACGACCCTTTGGCCCTGAAAAATATGCCTCCAAGTGGGGGGTAGTCTTATACGGCGAGTATATAACAAACTCTGTATTTTTAGTGGAAATGTTAGGGGGTCGTCTTATACGCCCAGTCATCTTATACGCCGGCAAATACGTATTTTTCAGGGCCAAAAAATCATCTTATACGCCAGCAAATATGGTATACAGAACAATTATTTCTCTCTATACTTGAAGAATTTCTTTAAAAATTCACATTTGCAGTAGCACCTAAAAACAGAATATACTTAGAAGTATAGTAACAAAAAAAAAATGTGTAGGATCCCTACATTGAAAACTTCAAGATGCTGCTGAGAGCAACTACGTTCTTGGATGGGAAGACAATATTTGAAAGATGTAAATTCTTCCTAATTTGATCTGTATATTCAACAAAATTTTAACAAAGTAACTGCAAGACTTTTTGAGAGATTGGTGATCTGATTCTAAAACTTACAGGTAAAATGTAAAGAACCTAGAAGTGTCAAAATAATCTTAAAACTTGGGGGCATAATCTGCAACAACATGATGGTCCTAGAGGGTACTGTGTCAAGTGAAATAAGCCAGACAGAGAAAGAGAAATGCCATATCATTTCACTTATATGTGGAACCCACAAAACACAATGAGCCAATGAAGTAAACCAAGCAGAACTTAAACAGACTCATTTTGACAGTTGCCAGATGGGATGAGGGTTGGGGGGTAGGGTGGGGCTGGATGAAAACGATGAAGGGATTAAGAAGTACAAATTGGTAGTTACAGTATATCATGGGAATGTACAGTACAGCATAGGGAATATAGTTAATGATGTTGTAATAACAATGTATGGTGTCAGATAAGTATTAGATTTATTGGGGTGATCACTTCTTAAGTTATATAAATGTCTAATCACTGGGTTATACACCTGAAGCTAATATAATATTGTACATCAACTATAATTGAAAAAAAATTTTAAATTGTTTTTTAAAAGTTGGAGCTTATATTGCTTGATTTGAAGGCTTTATACAGCACAGTGTTGTGATGGTCAAAATATAAACAAATAGATTAATGGCACAGAATGAGTCCCCAATAGACATATATAGATATAGTCAACATATTTGATACAAAAGTATCAAGGTACAGTACTGTACTATAGTTCTGTGGCAAAAGAAAATTTTTGCCAACCAATGATATGGGAACATTTGGATATCCATATGGGGAAAAAATGAACACACCAACTCCATATTATATATCAAAATTAATTCAAGAGGACTTATAGACTTAACCATAAAGGCTAACCTTATAAAGCTTCTAGAAAAATTCATAATAAAATAGATTTGCAACCTTTGGAAAAATGAAAATTTCTTAGCAATGACACAGAAAGCACTAATCATAAAAGAGAAAAAGAACAGTCAAATCCTTGACTGGGAGAAAATATTTCCATCACATATATCTGACAAAGGACTCATAGCTCAGCATCATCCAGCACAGGAAAGCAAATTGAAACCACAATGAGATACCCCCTGTTAGTAGGGTTAAAATTTTTGCAACACCAAATGCTGTCCAGGATACAGAACTTTCAGAATATTCTCACAATGCTAGTGGGAATAAAAATGGTAAGCCACTTTGGGAGAGTGTCAGTTTCTTATAAACATATATTTACACAGCATTGTATTCCCTGATGTTTATCTAAGAGAGATGAAGATATGCATCAACAGAAAGCCTAGTAGAAAAATGCTTCAAGCAATTCTGTTCGTAATAGTAAAAACTGGAAACTGCTCAGATGTGTGTTCATCAGAAGGAGAATGGGCAAACAAACCAGTATATTCATACAACCGAACACTATTCAGCAAAATGGATTACATTAGTGGTGCACTCTGCATCGCAAAAGCTATTTATTATGCTAAGTGAAACAAGCCAGCATCCAAAAAAATGCACATTGCATTCACCTATATGAAGTTCCAGATCAGACAAAATTAACCTTTTGTGATAGAAATCACAACAGTGTTGCTTTCTAGGTGGAAGGGACTGAGCAGGAAAAGGGACACAGAGAACTTCCTGATGAGAGAAATGTCCTATATACTGAGATGGATGTGGGTCACTTCGGTGCCCGCATTTGTTAAGACAGAAAGGTACCCTTAAAATCTGTACATTCATGATGTCTTAATCATATATCAATAATTTTAAAATAGCATACAACATTTTAATTGCTGCTCTCCAATGGGGCCTCCTCTCACCAGTCCATGAATTAGCACAGGTTGGGTAGTGAATTCAATCGCCAATGAATCAATCTATCTGGATCTTTATGCAGCCAAAGTTTGCCCATTGTTTCCAAGGATATCAGTTTTATGTTAAATAAAGATATGCTATGCTTGTGACACTCCTCAATATATTAATAGGCCCAGTAATTCTAACTATTGATGAAATTAGACACAGAAGTATTAAGTTCCACTATTCATTAAGTCTTCATTTTTATACTTGTTTCCTCTTGTTTCTTATATCTTGTGCTCAACTTACTATAGTATTTAACTCTTTTAATAAATCACATAGCATTTATTTCCTGGCAACCTGGGTTTTGTTCCAAAATGTACACTATATAAAAAAATACTAGCAGGATAGGATAAGCATAAAATCTGTCTAAATTGAATGGCTGGGAGGGGCTCTGGGGTGAGGAGTACTGAAGCAGGACTTTGAACAAGAGAGAATGTAAGAGGAGTTAAGGAGTGACTGGATGAGAAATTTAGGAGCTGTGCTTGGAGCTGTCCGAGGTCTGAATCAAAGAGATGTCATGTAGCCATGTTTTTCAGAATGGTCTAAAAAATGGCAGAAAGAATTGGGAAAGAAGCCTTCATTTAAATACAGCATGCATCACAAACCTCCGTTGCAGAGGCTATTATGGTAAAATATTGCTATCTAAAAATAAAAAATAAAATTTTTGTAGAGGTCTTACTCAACTAAAAATATTACTAAAAGTATTACACTCTGTAACTGCTATAGTTGTGAGTTAATGAGGTTTTGATCCCATCAATATCTGTCAATATTTAGTTCAAGGGCATTTGTGCATTATAGATAATACTATTAAGGATTAAATGTTATGTTAAAATCTAATCATTTCAGAAAGTTATTATTGCAATATACAAGCATTGTTTATAGTGATGATGATAAGATAGCTAATGTTTCTTGAGTTCCTATCTAGGAACATTAATACTACTAGATAGTAGTAGTTTAATACTACTATCTAGTAGTATTAAAATATTTTCCATGGATTTATCTCAATAAATCTTCAACAACAATATTAGGACACAGTACTGCTATTATTTCTATTTTGCAGACAAGGCAAGTGAGCCACATTCAGTTTTATTTAGCTAGCAATGGCTAAGTCCAAAGTTTTCCTCTCTACCAACATGCTATGAGTCAAAGATGTCAATTTGCATGTAATTGAATGCTTATATAGCTGCTCTTTCCCTTTTAAAATATTCTACTCATAACAGTTTTGCTACTTTTAAAGCCCTTTTTTCCCTTAGGGTTGTTTATTGTTTATTTCTGACAGCATCTTCAAAGAATAGGGACAGCGATCTTATTTCTATGTTCTTCGGTGTAAAAATGAAGCTATTACCCAGCATAAAAGTATTAATAGAATCTTTTTCCCAGAGAGATGGATTATCAGGGGAAGTAAATGACAACATTCTCTGGCAATAGAAATAACGAGACAGACAGGACAAAAGTAATGACATCCTCTAGCATAATCTCGGCAGAAAATAACTAAATCACCTTGAAGGAGATGAATTGTTACAAAACACCATCCTCGTCTAATGTGGATTGACAGGCAGTGACGGGACCCTTCACGGGGCTGGCAGCCCACAGGCCCGCGCTCTTTCAAGGGATCAAAGGGACTGACATGGCCTGCCAGCCCCATCTAAGCAGAAGACAACAAAGTTCTCTTCAGGCGGATGTTTACTCTAAGATAGCATTTCTGGGGAAAGATAGCTTATTTGGGAGGGATGACAGCGTTTCCCCTTCACGTCTTGTCAGGTGCTAGCGTAGGACGTGAATGGGAGGAAGAATCCACTGCACCTGTCCTTGGAAGCCAAACCAGTCATGGATCTTTAGCAAGTGAGGGAAGCTGACCTGTCCTGTGACACAATTGTTTAAAACAACAAGCATGTGGAGTGCTTGGTTTACAGATGATTATTAATTTCCCGCCTATCGATAAAAAATCTAAAAAAAATGTTTTAAATAGACTCAGTGGATTTTAATAATTATCTAGAAAGAAAAAAAAGGCTTGGAAGGATTAAAATGTTAAATAATAAAACAACAGACTGAAAGGTCCCAGGTTCGATTCCGGTGAAGGGCATGTACCTTGGTTGTGGGCACATCCCCAGTAGGGGGTGTGTAAGAGGCAGCTGAGCTGATCAATGATTCTCTCTCATCGATGTTTCTAACTCTCTATCCCTCTCTCTTCCTCTCTGTAAAAAATCAATAAAATATATTTTTTTAAAATAATGAGATATCTTTATTGTATTGATATAGAAGAGGGTCTAATATCTATACTAATAAAAGGGTAATATGCAAATTGGTCATGACACCCTCACAGTAACAACAGAACAGCATGCTGTGTAGGGTGATCGGTTGGCAAGGGGGTAGTGAGGGGTGACCAGGCCAGCAGGGGAGACAGTTAGGGGCAACCAGGCCAGCAGAGTGGGGCAGTGAGGGGTGACCAGAAAAGCGGGCGGCCAGTTGGGGGTGACCAGGCCTGTGTGGGGGGACACTAAGGGGTGACCAGGCTGGTAGGGTGGGCATCAGGTCGAAACCAGCAGTCAGACATCCCCCAAGGGGTCCCGGATTGGAAAGGGTCCAGGCTGGGCTGAGGGGACCCCCCCCATGCACAAATTTCGTGTACTGGGCCTCTAGTACATTATATTTAAGAAAGGTAAGTTAGTGAAAAGTTGGCATGGTTTAGTTTAAACATTATATATAAATAGATGTATATTCAAATAGAAAAATTTAAAACCCTAGAAGATTACATACCAAACCACAAAATGTTTTTAAATTTTTGGTAGTGGAATAAGACATAAGGTAAAATTTTAATTTCTTAATAGGTTCTTATAGCTTTTTATGCATCAAGCACTTATCAATTTTTATTTAAACATATAAATCTGAAACCAATAAATACAAAATAAAAAGCAAAATCTGTTTATGGTTTACAAGAGAATAAAAGTAATTTATGGGGAGGTTAGGGAAACTCGGCCTCATTTTATATTAGTAAAATTGCTATATTAGTACACACTAGTCAATTAGTTTGTAATAATTGCCTCAATCAGTAAGTCAATTTTCTTCAAGTCTCATTTAATGTCCTCATTAGTTAAGCCTTTTTCCTCTATAAATAGATTTTCCTCTATCAGGGCACATTCTTGCTAACATATTTCCCAATAAGACTAATAGGTGCCTCTCGGCAGGCTTGACTTTCTTTTGGCCAATCTTGATTTGGGTTCAGACTCACCTGGCACTGACAGTGACTGGCCTAGATCACACGTAGCAAGCTTCCACATCCAATCAGGGCCACTGACATTCCTGTCATTGGGTAGTCATCATCTCATCCTGCATACAGACATTTTAAAAATTTCCTTTCCGATTGAGGTCTTGCTATTTAGCTCTGCCCTCATCTAGCATTACTATCGCAGACATACAGAAAGAGAGAGAGAGAAACATCAATGATGAGAGAGAATCATTGATGGGCTGCCTTCTACAGGATTTTTAAAGAACCTATAGATTTCCTCACAGTTGTAGTGAAAAGAATACTCTATTGGAAATGAAGGATATTTGTGACAATCTGGTACTATCACTCTTGCAGCATTTTCTCTAGGCAAGTAATTGACATTCTAAGAACCTCAGTTTTCTTTATCTGTACAATCAGAATAGTCAGACCTACCTTACAGGGCTGTTGTAAGGAGCAAACCAGAGAGCAGATGCAAAGGTACCTAATGAGCTCCATTGGAGGAAAAATCTCCGTTAATGCTATAGTTATTGCTCTCACTTCAGTGAGTTAGGAATATGTAATTCTGACATGTTATTAATTCTGGAATGAGGGAAACAACAAAGAGGTTTTATGAGACCCTAATGTGTTGCTTCTCTTCACATTTTTCTAGTTGTTTTCTTTCATATTTTCAAAACACCCTATTTTAGAAAGAGCCGGCATGATGAGATAAATGGGAAGAGAATATTCTAACCTACAGGTCTGGCATCACTATACTGTGACCACAAAAGCTGCGACTATAACAAGATGAATCTTTTTGCTTGTCAGGGTTGCGGTTTCTTTTTGTTTCCCAAGTATCAAGGTTCCCAAGTGACTTTGGTGAAAGCAGCCCTTTCTGTTAGCAGCCCAGTCTCTGGTTAGTATTCTTGTAACTGATCAGCTCCGGAGGTAGCTAATCCACAGGATAGGGCTTATGTTTGCAGGCTGGGGGTTTTTGATAAAGCAAAACTGCCAGGCCTTAATAAATATAAAAATACCAATTCCTGAAGATATCGAATCTGCAAATTTTGATAATGGAATAATTTTCATCGACATCTTAAATTTTCTACCACATGGATTAACAATTCCAAGGTACCGGCATGCCAGAAATAGTAGTAATCAAATAATCAAACTACAGCGACTGACTGATTTCTTTTTACAAAGACCTTACCCTTCTTGTTTGGCGCTGCCAAAGCTTTATCCATAAGAAGTCAGTGTGGCCGAAACCGGTTTGGTTCAGTGGATAGAGCATCAGCCTATGGACGGAAAGGTCCCGGGTTCCATTCCGGTCAAAGGCATGTACCTTGGTTGCGGCACATCCCCGGAGGTGGGTGTGTAGGAGGCAGCTGATCGATGATTCTTTCTCATTGATGTTTCTAACTCTCTATCCCTCTCTCTTCCTCTCTGTGGAAAATCAATAAAATATATTTTAAAAAAAGAAGTCAGTGTGGATGGGGAAGAATATTTCCCCAGATTTGTGTCTGCTTAAAACAAAGAGGAAAACATTCATTTATCTGAATTTGTTTGTAGTATGAAGGCATTCCTTGGCAATAGTCCTGGCTAATATGTTCTTGCCAGTAACTCAAAAACCATAAAAGTAATAAAGCAGTAAGACCAACTTCAAAATTTCAGTGGAAAGACAGGTATACTCCTTAGGTAAGGATTTTACAAGAATATATAGCATGCAATAGGTAAGAGATTTCTTTCTTTTAAAAAAATGTTTTGAGGGTTGGAGATTTGTAAATGGCATTAAAAATGAAATACCGCAAAGAAAAAGAGAATGAGATATTTGTTTAAAAAAATCAGTATGATTGCATAAGGAGATTTCTTTAAAAAACTTTTTTATTGAATTCATTGGGATAACTTTGGTTAATAAATGTAGGTATATAGGTTTGGGGTGCACAATTCTATAATATATCTTCTGTTTATTACATTGTGTGTTCACAACCCCAAATAAAGTCTCCTTCCATCATCTTTTATCCTCCCTTTACCCTCTTCTACGCCCCTCCCCCATCCCCTTTCCCTCTGGTAATCACCATACTGTTGTCAGTCTATCATGTTTGTGTGTGTGTGTGTGTGTGTGTGTGGTATTTTTTTCTTAATCCCTTATCGTTTTCAACCAGCCCCCCAAACCTCTTCCCTCTAACAGTTGTCAGTCTGTTCTTTGTATCTATGAGTCTGGTTCTATTTTGTTTAATTAATTTTGTTCACTAGATTCCACATATAAGTGAAATCATATGGTACTTGTCTTTCTGACTGACTTACTTCACTTAGCATAATACTCTTCAGGTCCGTCAAGGCTGTCACAAAAGGTTAGGGGTGCACATAGTCTTTTGAAATAGTGTTTTGGGTTTCTTCAGATATATTCCCAGGAGTGGAGTTGCTGGGTCATAAGGCAGTTCCATTTTTAATTGTTTTGAGGAAACTCTATACTGTTTTACACAGCGGCTGCACCAATCTATACTCCCACCAACAGTGCACAAGTGCTCCCTTTCCTCCACAGCCATCACATTTTTATGATGTTAATTCTTTATATCCATGAACATGGTATACGCTTTCACTTAGTTGTATATTCTTCAATTTCTTTCTTCAATGTCTTATAATTTTCCAAGTACAGGTCTTTTACGTCCTTCATAAAATTTATTGCTAGTATTTTATCTTTGATGCAATTACAAATTGATTGTTTTCTTAATTTCCCTTTCTGCGAGTTCATTATTAGTGTACAAAAATGCAACTTATTTCTGGGTATTTATCTTTATCCTGCTACTTTACTGAATTCACTTAGCTCCTTATACAATCATACTGGTTCATTTATTTTTGGTGGAATTTTTAGGGCTTTCTGTATGCAGTATCATGTAATCTGCAGAAGCTTTCTAACGAACATCTTTTGTTTAAAGAAATGTGTAAAAATTGGGGAGACTCCAAAATAGGATTCATTCAAAGAGTAGCACAAACATCTAGAAATAACATCGGAAAGATTAAAAGCCAGAATAAACTGAGCTTTCAAAAAAACGTTACCAGAAATCGCCGATAAGACTTTTAAGTTGTGTTTAGAGCTGAAAGAATAATAAGAAGAAAGGGTTGAATACATTATTAGAATGAGGGAAAATGATTTCAGGTTTCTAGATATCACAGACAGCATGTAAAAACCTGTTTGCTTCCACATTTGCTGCAAAATGGTAAGGTTTCCAAATAAAAATGGAAACTGAATTCATTATAGAATCAATCATAGACCAAGATATGCAAAGAGGTAAAATGAAATTTCTGATAACTACAACTGAGTTTTGAGCCTCCATAAGCAGATGAAGTGTCATTTTAGGATGACAGAAACTCTCATCAGTTATCTAAAATCTCCTCTCAGCAATGCTCTCAAATAGTGAATTCTGCCAAGGTTCTTGGAACTTGAAAGATAATATCCCCATTTCATAAAAAATAAAGACCTATCTATTGTTAGAACAATGATTATACAAGTGATTACTATTTAGAAAAAAATCTAAGATTTTTTCATGGCTTTTTAAGGATAAAACATTTCTAAATATCTGATCATATTTTAACATTATTATTAGAATGGTATATATGAAATGTTAAGACTGGCATGTAATGATTCTAGAAGAAAGAACTATTTCTAATACCCTAATGATAAGCTGGTAACATAGGGAATGAGGTAGTCCAGGTATATTCACAGCTTATTTAACAATCATAACTAAATGTGATGGCTATATTACTTTATTTACCATGGATAGAGCACATGTTGGGTTAAGAGACATTGAGGATCTCCCTGTCTTCCTGAGGCTGTCTGGATCTCAGTGATAGCTGTGTTGGTATTGACAGAGCCTGTTTTCCTCATGGTAAGCATGGATCCCATTGGAAACTACAATAGTAATGAAGGGGAAAAAATTAGGCTGTTTCTATTCCCAACTGTACCATTTGGAAGCTGTGTGGCCTTGCAAATATCCCTCTCTATAAAACAAAGATATCACTCACTGCTGTACGTCAATCTTATGGGTGGCTGTTAGGTTTAAAAAAAACCATACTTTTAAAAGGTTTTACAAAGTGTGCCTAGCCGTAAAAATAAAAGATAACGTTAACAGTATCTCTGCTTCAATCTGGAATGAGGGCCACTATGGAGGACCAGAGGGATCCTTTCCTGAACCTATCCTGATCAGCACTTTCATCAATGAGACTAGGAGACCTAATTATTAGATTTAAAAAGCTTGGTAACAACAGCTTTGACACCCAACACTTTGTTTCCCAACTCTGCCAAGGATACATTTCCAGCAAAAATATCAGACCAGAGCAGCGAGATGAAATTTAGCAGGAATCATGGGCTGCTACCTAGACTTGGAAATGCAAACGTATAAGTACAAGACAGTAGGAAAAAGCAATTGGGCAGCAGTTCCTGTGAAATAATCTACAGTGTTTAGTTGACCACATGGTTAATAAGGATATTATGACAAGAGTAGATCTCTTCGGTCTGAGGCAGTCAGACCAATGTCTGGAATGTAACGGATCCATGAAAAAGTTATTTTGCTCAATTCAGCACCCGTTCCCCCTTCATTCAAGAAAAACGTGTACAATCTGTAATGTGACCAGTAGATACTGGAAATGTCAGGAAATTATGATCTACAGGGAGAGTTAAAAGAACTGAATGAAACAGGTTAACCTGAGGAATCAGACTAGTGAAAATCGTAATAGCTGTCTTCCAGTATCTAAAGGTCTGTCAAATGTTGTTATAAGGATTATTTTTACTCTGTGTCATTCCGGAGAGCAGAGCAGGAATCTGTGGGTGAAAGCAAAGAGAAGGCAGATTGTTGGCTCACAGAAACAACTTTATAATAACACCTCAATCTGTACAACAACAGATTGTTGTGTTTTTTTTTTTCCCTTTTGGTGAGAAAATAAAATCTCTACTGAAGGTTTAAGCCAAGGCTACTGTAATCTACTTGGGAATCTATACAACACATTTATGCTTTGGGCTGATCTCTAAGGTCTTTACCAATTCTCGGGTTCTATGATTTTATTAGAAATCTGTCTTTATTTTTAAGACTACCATATGTCCAAATGTTTATTTTTACTTTTCTTATTACACATATTTCAATAGACACTTTGCGGTAGGTGGTATATCATTTTCTGCCCATAGGACATTTTAAAGTTAAACCTTAAAAATTGCTGATTTATCATCTTAGAAGTTTCTTTACTTTGCAGAAGTAATTTATTGCATGTAATCATGATATATAATATCTATGGCTTATTAATCATAAAAATCCCTGTTTCTGCATTATTATAGTTAAGTTTTCTATCTTAGAAAGCCTTAACATTCATAGTTAAGGTTACTATGGTAACTATAATTCAATTCTTTGTGACTATAATTTACTTTTTATACTTACATGTTAACTTTGATTCTTTATGTCCATATTATACCTACCTATTCAAAGTGACAAACTATAGTCTCTCCATAAAGGTAATAAATAGGTTAAGGGTCTTTCCCCTGATGATTATAAAAAGAACTGTTTGAAGTAGATAGTTAGAAGCAAGAATAGAAAATTAGTGTGTTATGTGATAAGGGAGGGCAAAACAGAGAATCGTGGTATTATAGCATGGATTGTAGAGAAAAATAAAGTAATAATAAATCAGCAAAATTATATTGTAGATAAAATGTATAAACTGTGCTACTCTATAGCAGGTTAGGCATAAGAAAAAAACATGAGCCGAAACCGGTTTGGCTCAGAGCGTCGGCCTGCGGACTGAAAGGTCCTGGGTTCGACTCCGGTCAAGGGCACGTACCTTGGTTGCGGGCACTTCCTAAGTGGGGGGTGTGCAAGAGACAGCTGGTCGATGTTTCTCTCTCATCAACGTTTCTAGCTCTCTATCCCACTCAATTCCTCTCTGTGCAAAATCAAAAGATTATATTAAAAAAAAAACAAGACAAAAAACATGAACTGTGTGTAACTACTTCCCCTTTCTATGCTTATAGTAACATCAACTACTAATCAAGACCCTTTTCTTATTGATCAAAAGCAAGTGTTCAGAATCCTTCACACTATACTGTATTATAGACAGTGACTCTTAGTTGATATCAATTCTTCTCATTTTGTCTAGAAATACCTTATTTATGAATGTAGAAAAGGCAATAGTCTCCATACATTTGGCACAGATAAGTTTCTACTGTTCCTATGTATGGATCTGGGAGACTGGCTGGAGAATTTACTAAAAGACCAACGATTCACCCTAGCTGATTTGGCTCAGTGGATTAAGCTTCGGCCCAAGGATTGAAAGGTCCTGGGTTTGATTCCAGTCAAGGGCATGTACTTCAGTTGCAGGCTCAATCCCTGGCCCTGGGCAGGGAGTGTGCAGGAGACAACCAATCAATGTGTCTCTCTCATATCGATGTTTCTCTCTCTGTGTCTCTCCTCCTCCCTTCCACTCTCTCTAAAAATCAATGGAAAAATATCCTTGGGTGAGGATTAATAACAACAAAAAATACCAATGATTCTAACATTAGTGATACCATGGGAAGATGACCATGTTTTATTGAAAAGATTAAGACTTAGACTCAAAAGAATCCTATCTGTGGGATTTGGGTAAAAACTTGACTTTGCCTGGCTGGGTTGGATCAGTGGTTGAGCATCAACCTATGAACCAGGAGGTCACAGTTGATTCCTGGTCCAAGCACATGCCTGGATTGTGGGCTCCCTCCCCAGTGTGGGGTGTATAGGAGGCAGATGATTAATGATTCTTTTCTCATCACTGATGTTTCGTCTCTCCCTCTTCCCATTCTCTTCTTCTCTAAAATCAATAAATACATATTCTTTAAAAAATACATATTTTTTAAAACTTCTCTGAGTCTTAATTTCTTTATTTGTAAAATGTACATAATAATAGCGATCATCACTGTTCAGAGGAGAGAGCACTTAGGACATTTAACAACAGGCACTCTATGCTGGGCTGAGATGAGAGGGGAAACAAGTCCGCTTCCCAAGTCAGCCAAATCCACGGAACCAAAGCAGGTGATTAGTGGCGTCTGGACTGCTGAAGTCAGTGCGTCTTTATATTCATATATTTAAATGAATGTGAAGTTTATGCTACACTTTGTAGCATACACTGTACAACCCTACTTCATTTGGATTAAGTTCAGTTAGCACCACACTTTGGGTTATTTTTATTTGTTTAATTTCCTCAGCTAGATTGAAATTTCCCTGAGGGCAGAGATAATATTTAGTTTGGCTTTCTGTCAGCTAGATCTTTTCCCCCCTGACATATAATGGCTCCTACACAGAATGTTAACCCAAGCTTTTTGAAATGGAGAATTCATGCTTCTTTGGGAGTTTTGGTCACTTATTTTGTTCTATTTCTTTTTTTTTTTTAAATACACGTTTGTTAATTGCAGAGAGGAAGGGAGAGGGAGAGAAAGAGAGAGATAGAAACAACAATGATGAGAGAGAATCATTGATTGGCTGTCTCCTGTATGCCCCACACTAGGGATCGAACCTGCAACCCGGGCATGTGCCCTGACAGGGAATTGAACTGTGACCTCCTGGTTCATAGGTCGACACTCAACCACTGAGCCACCCTGGCGAGGCATGGGTGTTTCTTTGAATACTTCTCACTCTCTCTGGTATAAATTTAAAGGTAGCTAAATTTTCCGTGAAGATACTTGGTGCTAATTATCAAGTTTAGGTAATTTCTAATATTTATTTTTCTGCTACAAATTATATTTATTTAAGATTTACTTCTTTATTCCACTTCAGTAGACATACATATTTATTAAAACTTGATTTGGAAACTTCAGTGCCTTTCCATTACCAATAAAAGCAAGGAATCTCCATAATTAAAGTGAGTTGCTCTCCTTAAGAGCAAGCATCTGCTTTTCCCCAAACACCAGCCAGTAATTATAAAGATTTATTTTCCTCCCAAATATTTTCATTCTTCTTGTATACTGTTTCTTGTACTATCCATCTTATTTGACATAACATGATTTCAATTAGGGTTTTAGTGGTCAAAATACATGTTTGAAGATTTTAAAGGTTAGTAGTTACAAGCATGCCCAGCACTTCCTGTCAAGATACTAATGCTTCAGGGTATTTAGATGATAGCCTCAAAAAAGGAAACATCAGTTGGCTGAGCATCCTTCCAGGAACCAGGAGGTCGCCTGTTTGATTTCTGGTTAGGGCACATGCCCAGCTTTAGGGTTTGATCCCCAGTGGGGGGTGTGCAGGAGGCCCCCAATCGATAATTCTTTCTCATCATTGATGTTTCAATTTCTCTCCCCCTCTCTCTAAAATTGATTAAAAAAACATAATTTTTTTTAAAAGGAAACATCAATAAAAATTTTAAGCATGGTATATTTTAAATATAATGTGGAATTATTAAAAATAATCACAATAAACCAAGAATATAATAATGCCACAGTTCTGCACCTTCCTCCACTTTCCCCCTTATCCTAGTTAAAAATGAATCCTCCCAAACTGGGAATACAATCTGTAAATCGTATTATCCCCTCCTCCTTCCTGCTTTATTCAGTTTTGCTAGACTTCCTGAACATGGGGGGGGGGGGGCGGGGGGGGGAGGGGGATGAGTAGCCAAATCCCTTCTACTCCATCCTTTTAAGAATAGTTTGTTTTTGTTTCTTTTCCTCTCTCCTTTACTCTGTGAACTCAAGATTTAAGTTGTGTGGAAGTCTGTGGTCCTTTCTGACAAAAATGAAGAAAATGACAAAGCTATATATAAAAAAAATCCTGACTTTTGGAGGGAAGTGACTAGAAAGAAGGGGAGGGAGGAACATTGGGAAGCAGGAGAGAGAGAAAAATGTTACAGCTGCTGTGACTGACACATGACTTTCATCTGGTAGCATTGCTTAAGCTATTTTCCTATCTTAAACTTCTATTTTATTTTATTTTATTTTATTTTTTTCTTACAAGTAAAGGTTAAACAAGGGCTGGAGTAAGCAATTTCTACTGGTGCTCTCTCAGCCCTCCCATGCCGGGTCTTGGAGCATCTGCTTTCCTCCAGCCGGGAACTCTTTGCGTGGTGCTCCCGGCTTAGCTTTCCCTCTAATTGCTACCCATCTGTTTCCATTAAGCCTCTAAGCCATTTGTCTCATTTAAATGTCTCATTCCTTTTTCTAAACACTTCAAACCAAATTCTTACCTCAAATATTTACATAGCATTTCCACAGATTTCTGCATCGGAGGACACTATCATTTGCTATTTTGTAAAGAATGTTATTCAGCACCTTTCACACTGTGAATACTAAACATTCAATTATTATTACTTTGATAGTATGACAGTAAAAAAAAAAGTTGAATGGATTGTTAAACTCATTCTTTTATAAGATATTCTGTAATATAATTTAAGGACAATAGTATCTCTCTCTGATCCAACTTCAAGGTAAATTATCTTGACAAATTCTTTCCAGATTTTAAATCTTAGAAATATGATTAAATAAAACCAACCATCAGTTGTAGTTATCACAATAGCTCTAGAATGTTCCTTTAGTCATCTAAGACTGTGGTTGGGAAACTGCAGCTTGAGAGCCACATGAGGCTCTTTGGCCCCTTGAGTGTGGCTCTTCCACAAAATACCATGGCCTGGGTGAGTCTATTTCGAAGAAGTGGTGTTAGAAAAAGTTTAAGTTTAAAAAAATTGGCTCTCAAAAGAAATTTCAATAGATGTGCTGTTGATATTTGGCTCTGCTGACTAATGAGTTTGCTGGCCACTGATATAAGACAATATATATATATATGCCTAAGCAAACAGCTGGCTGGCTGGTAGCTATGATGCACACTGACCACCAGGGACAGAGCTCAGTGTAGGAATGGAAACAAGGAACAGAGGAATCTCAGAGGGAAGGGGGGAGGAAGGAGGGTGGGAAGAGATTGACCAAAGATTTTATATGCACATTAGAGGATCAGTGCATGGATTTGTGCTCTGGTGGGATCCCTCGGCCTGGCCTGTGGGGATCAGGCTGAAATCAGTTTTCTGACATCCCTTGAGGGGTCCCAGATTGGGAGAGGGCACAGGCCAGGCCAAGGAACCCCATGGTGCACGATTCTGTACACTGGGCCTCTAGTATTTTAATAACTTCCTTTGTCTCCAAATTCCCTCGTATTAACATATATATAAATAAAATCCTAAGCAACTGTTATGACCAGATGACCAGATAACAGGACAACTGGCTGGTAGCTATGATGCACACTGACTAATAGGATGCAGATGCTCAACTCAGGAGCTACCCCCTGGCACTCCCATACCCAACCTCCGGTGGCCAGCCAACCTCCTGTGGTCCTTCACTCTAGCCAGCTGACCCCCATCGAACCCCATCGGGACTGGATGAGATGGCCCCAATTGCTGGCCAGGCTGAGGGACCCCATCCATGCATGAATTTGTGCACCGGGCCTCTAGTTTGAAATAAAAATCTTTATAAAAAGCCATGAGAAAACAGAATCCATTCCACATCTCTTATGACAGAAGAGGCAATTTATTTTTTCAGAGGTAACTTAATCAGTGCAAAACATTTCCTCTGAATGATAACCATGAGGACAACAAAAACAACAGCACACATACATGTGCACATTTCAGATAACTTTTTTTTTAAATATGTATTTTATTGATTTTTTACAGAGAGGAAGGGAGAGGAATAGAGAGTTAAAAACATCGATGAGAGAGAAACATCAATCAGCTGCTTCCTGCACACCTCCTACTGGTGATGTGCCCGCAACCAAGGTATATGCCCTTGACCAGAGTTGAATCTGAGACCTTTCAGTCTGCAGGCTGATGCTCTATCCACAGAGCCAAACCAGTTAGGGCTCAGATACCTGTTTTACTTGCTGCTGTTCCATAGCATGAAGTCTACAGTGCAGGAGTCTCCAAAAATCTCCTAAATGGTGCTTCTATATTAGTTAGCAACCACTTGTCTCTAATAATTTTGTTGTTTCACCTGCCAAAACCAAAAGAGAAAAAAGAATACTGCTTTCATCATGGTACTTTCTTCGCTCCTGTCAGAGAGGAAGGGGAGAGATGAGAGAGAGAGAGAGAGAGAGAGAGAGAGAGAGAGAGAGAGAGAGAGAGAGATAGAGAGAGAGAGATATGAGAGAGTAACATTGATCGGCTGCCTCCTGCATACTCTACACTGGGGATCAAGCCTGTAATCCTGGCATGTGCCTTGACCAGGAATCGAACCATGACCTCCTGGTTCCTAGGTCAGTGCTCAAACACTGAGCCATGCCAGCTGGGCCTAGAAGTTGATTTTTAAAGCTCTTTCCTCCCTCTATTTATTTCATTTTGTCCAAGGTCCTCTTTTCATTCCTCCTGGCATCTTTTTTACATGACCTCTTGATTCTTGATCCTTATATGCTTCTTTTATATTCTTCACTTTGTACCTTTTCTCATTGAGCTCCTTTCCAATTGTCTGTCATCACTTTTCCAATAGAACAACAGTTCAAGACCCACAATTCAAATTTACAGTTCAAATTTAATGCTAGCCAATGATTCACCTTATCCTTACCATATTAGTCTATTTCTTGAATACATTTTCAGTCTTTAAACAGAAGCAGTTGTAAGCCATTGCTTATCTTTTTCCATTTTTCCATTCCCAGCATCTCATCATATTGTACCTGTTACATGTGGTTTTGTCTAGTTGTCATTTCAATGAAGTTCTATGATCTCTAAAGAAAAGAAAATTTCTCCTTAGTAGCTCCCCCATCCTTGTGTATTCCCATATACAGAAGGTATTCAGTGATTTTGGAGTTTATCTACAAACATACTTCTCCTAAGAAAAGAGTCCAGTTTACCAGGATTTTGCATTCCTATATACTCTAGAATTTACTTATGATAATATCTTCAGGACCCATTCATGAGATTGCCTTATAAATGAGAAAGCTACAGAAGGTTTTTCTGTATCTCTTTAAGTAAATGTTCCAGAGGAGGATCCAAGATGATGCCTCCCTTTAATAACTAAAATCAATAGTTGCTCTGGCCGGGTAGCTTAGTTGGTTGTTGTGTCTTCCCATGCACTGAATAGTTTTGAGTTTGATTCCTGCTTAAAGGGCACATCCCTAGGTTGTGGGTTTGATCTCAGGTCGGGAGCATACAGCAGGCAACCAATCAACATTCCTCTCCTCCCCTCCCCTCCCCTCCCCTCCCCTCCCCTCCCCTCCCCTCTTTCTCTCTCTCTCTCTCTCTCTCTCTCTCTCTCTCTCTCTCTCTCTCTCTCTCTCCTTTTGGGTGAGGATTTTTAAAAAAACTATTATTAAGACAATAGAAGCCACTTGTCCCACCCCTACTGTATTTAATTTTTCCATGTGGAGTTCTACCCTATTTCTGCTCAGGTAAAGGCTATCAAGAAGGGGGACCTTGCCAGAGACTCGGTATCTCAAATAAACACTGCCTGTTAGTTTAGGCTCCACAGCGCCAAACTGCAGTGAGGTAAATTCTTGGCTGGTTTCATCTTTCTGGCTCTTTGCTCCTTTCAACCCCACACCCTTCTCCACCTCATTTTCATTTTATCTTTCTTGAGTTCTTTTCTCTCTGTGGTCTCTGAGTTCCTCTTCCTGTGAGGGAACACCCTCTTATAATGTTTTTAGTCATTATTTCAGGAATTTCTAAATTTGGAAACTATGTGTTTTTACATATTAAGGTGTATTTTTGTCTCTGTTCCTAAACGATACTGAAAATGTTCTCTTTGTGTAGTTTGCTGATTCCTTCTCTAAGTCAGCAAATGTGCCTTTCTTTCCCATCATGATCTCAAAGGCTGGGCACCGTAGCTGGTTGAGGCTTGCAGACATCCACACAAGCTCAGGGCTAACTGGGAGCTGGCCTGTGCATAGAAAGCTGGTAGGAAGCCATCTTTCCCTCCCTCTCCCCTTATTCCTCTTGGCCCCGTTTTTTCTCAACCTTAAACTTCCCTTCTCCGCCAAAAGCAAGGAGAATTTTTCTACACCCTCTTCATGCCTTTTGAGTCAAACCCAGCGATTTTTTCTTGGATACGATGGGCATCTGATTTAATTATTTTGACATTAATTAATCTTGGGATTTACCTGTGGCCTCCTTTGTAAGTTTATTTGGCTAGTGCTCAAATCTTGATTTTCTCGGCAGTAAGTTTCTGTAAGGAAAATACCTAGTTACCAGTGCAGTACATCAAGACCTCCTGGAGTCTGTTCACAATGTTAGGCAAGAAGATTATGTCAGCTGACCTAAGGTTTTCTGTCCTCCACTACCCCATCTGCTCTCAAGGTTCTGATAATAGAACGAGACCAAGATGAGGGAGCAAGCGTGGTGTTTATTGTAAGGTAGTCTAGGTATAGATATGTTAGTATGTCTTATGGATATCCATTTCTGCTTTTTAGATCATTTGGCTTTTTATCTTGAATGTTCAGTTAAAGGAAGTGCGTGCCTTTTCCATTTTAATTTGTGACTTTCTCTCTTTTCGCGCCAGAACTGACCCCATCCTCGGAACATCTGGACACTTTGTGTCATTGCTCAATCATATTTTTCTCTTAGAGCTAAATTCGTAGCCTCTCTCTCTGGAAAATACACCAAGCCCTATGCATTCTAACCTTACTTTGAGCTTCAACTTACATTTTCTTTAATCACTTTAATATTTATGTCAGTTTCTCTAAATTATTTTATGTGATGGTGTAGCTATTTATAATAGGACATTCTAATCCTGTTTGGGATAAAGAGGGATATACAAATAAAATCACATTGCCTTTTACTTGCATATATAAGGACAACCCACAGGTATATTTTGAAATAGATTTCTCAATTTGAGAAACAAAAAACCTGCAGTATAGGAAAATGATAAAATAACTGAGGAATCACCAAGTTTATAGTACTCTAAATATCAAGTTTAACAGTAATTTTCTTAACGATGTAGAATTAGTATGTTTAAAATAGAAACAGGAGATTAGTTACATATGTAAACATGCAAAAGAAGGCAAGCCTCCATACTTTTATATTAGAATATTTTTGTTAATTACAAAATATTTAAAAAATATTTTTGTTAAAAAAGTTAAAATTTATAAGTAACATTATGTGGATAATATGACTTATGGGTAAAATTGTCCCCAAAAAATGATTTGTGATTTTCATTAAGCCATTGCTAGTTTTAAAATTATTATTCAATTGGTCTTATATAGCTTATTCCCCTTAGCTTATTTGAATAATTTATTATTTAGGGATTCTTGTAAAATTTTATATTTGTGAAGTTTAACAAAGTATCAACATGAGTCATTCATTCTTATACATTTCAATATCATGTTTATACTTTCCAATTAGTATTGAATGCTACAGACAGCGTGGGTTCTTCCTGATATCTCTGTGGTTCTCTGCAGTGTTGAGGGCATGGAATACCGACAGCTAGATGGACACTTAGACATTTCCCGCTCCCAAATTGAAAGCTTAAAATGTAGTGACACCACAGCTAAAGTGTCCTTTAATGGAAAGACTAGATAGGGAAATCAAATATACATTAGATTTCTAAAAGGAAAGCTTTGAGTGGCATATAAAATTTGCATGCCACACGCTCAATATACTAAGGGAACTGGTCACTTCCATGAGCTATAATTAGGCCATGGGATTCATCAATGCCAACAAATATTACTGTAATTTGTAATTTGGAAACCAGCACCCTTCAATTAACAATTAATTCACCATATAGTAGTTTTGATCATGAAAAACTTGCTCTATTTATGTAAACTATAACTTCTAAAAAATAGAGTTGCATAGGCTTGCAAGTAGGCAGCTGCCAATTAAGAGTTGAATTTTTAAAATGGTAACAACTGTGACCATGACAAGATGTTTAACACGTTGCAGTTTACAATGCTTTTTTATGTTATTTCTTTCATTTCTCAAAATATTGCTATTTAACATTTACGTTGGAGGAATCTGATAAAGAACTCATCCAGGGTCAAAGAGCAGGGACGTGAACAGAGCCCTCCATCTCAGAACCCAGACCGGTTCCCAGGTTCTGCCTGTATCTCAGTTATGTATTAACTGCGGTAACCGGCATTGCTGAGAACATCAGTAACTGTTAAATAAAGTCTAATAGAAACTGTATATATGAATGTGGAATGTTGATAACCTTTCATAATTGTAGCGATTACTATGAAGCTTCCTACTTTTTAATGTTTAAATTTTCATTGATTCCTTTTTATAGAACACTTTTGTCATCCTGCTCTGCTGGGCAATGGGAAAGGACCCCTGCTTCTATTCAGCTGGGTTTGCACCTATAGGGCTGCCCCTTCCAGAAGAGGTTCATCACAGATGGATGCCTGCAATTTAGAGCACATTTTCCTTGCATCGTACTGATAGCAGTGAGAAAGTAAGAAATTATCTAAGAGAATCAGTGATACCCAAAGAGTAAAGTATTGGTTTCTTTTTCAAACATAGCATGTGAATCATCACATATGTTATCTTTTACCCCCTGGGTTCTGGATATTACATTAATTAAAATTTAGAAAGTTAAGAGGGTTCAGTAACTGGCCTTAAAATAACTTCGGTATTAGAATAAAAGAAAACTTTGGGTTTACTTTTCCTTTACAGGGCTCGGAATTAATGTCAGATTTCAGACACTGGACTGATGTTACATTCCTTAGTGTACTATGGTTGGTGTATGTCAGTCTGGATTGCACTCTAGAATCATCTAGATAATTATGATCACGCTAACCCAGAGGAGTCAGAATTGCTGGACACAGAACATGTTTAAAGCCCCCACTTTATTCTAATCTGTAGTCGGAGCTTAAAAACCATCAATTCTTGCCCTGGCCCATTAGCTCAGTGGGTGGAGTTTTGGCCTGTGGACTGAAGGATTCCGAGTTCGATTCTAGTCAAAGATACCTCCTACCTCATTTGCAGGCTTGATCCTGGCCGAGGTGTGTGTGGGAGGCAACCAATAATATGTCTCTCTCACATCGAAGTTTCTCTCTCTCTGTCTTTCCTTCTCCCTTCCACTCTCTCTAAAAAACCAATGGAAAAATATATTCAGGTGAGGATTAACAACAACAAAAACACAACAACACATTAAATCTACTTGGAAAGGAATGATTGTTTTCTCAGGCACATAAATCTTTGCATATGGCATTTCTCCCTAATTGGGAGCCAACTTTCCTTTGTGCTACTTTGCTTTCAAACGCCCTTAGCAGAACATGGTTCTTCCAACCGGAAGTCATAGAAGCCTCTGTTGCTTCTCAGAAATTCCCTCAAAACATACTTTTTATTTTGAAGTAAAGATTCACAGAAATTTGCAAAGATAGTGCAAAGAGGCCCCATGTACCCTCCAGCCAGTTTCCTCTAAGGAGTCCATCTAACATAACATAACACAACATCAAAGACAGGAATCTGACACTGACTTGATGTAAGTGTATGATTCTGTTATTGTACCTCATGTGCAGGCTCCTACAACCATGAGTGCAATCAAGAAAGAGAGAACGATTCCATCGCCACAAAGACCGCCCTCCGATTTCAGACAATGGACTGATGTTACATTAAGTGCTATCCCTTTATAGCCAAGGCCTACGCTCTCCCCCACACCATCCCTAACCCCTGGCAAACCTTGAATCTGTTTCCCTTTTCTACAATTTTATCATTTCTCAAGAATGTGAATATAGACTCACAGCATTTGTAGCCTTTGAACAATTTTTTAATTTATTTTTTTCATGTAGCCCAGTGTCCTTGAGATCCATCCGAGTGGTGTGCATCAATAGCTCCTTTCTTTCTGTTGCTGAGAAGTATCACATTTTGGTTGTTTCCAGTTTTGAGCTATTATAATAAAGCTGTTCCAAAAGCGGTTTCATTTCTCTGAGATAAATGCCTACGAGTGCAATTGCTGGGTTGTATGGTAAGTGTATGTTTAATTGTTTTAAGAAATTGCCAACCTGTTTTCCAGAGTGGCTGTACCATGTTATATTCCTACCAGCAATGCATAACAGATTAGGCTCTGTATGCTTGCTAGCACTTGCTAGCAAGATATAAACTTAGATATAAAATAGTTTTATCTCATCATGCTGAGAGGTGAATAGTGATACCTCATCATGGCTGGAATTTGCATTTCCTTAACAGCTAGTGATGTTGAACACCCACCCTCCCCCACATGTTTATTTGCCATCCTTGGTAAAAATGTATCTTCACGTCTTTTGCCCATGTTCTAATTAGATTATTTTTTTTTTTACTGTCCAGTTTTAAAAGTTCTAGATAAGTACTTTGTCAGATATTTGCAAACATTTTTTTCCTACTTTGTAGCTTGCCTTTTCAACCTCTTAATGGGATCTTTCATGGAGCAAAAGTTTTTAATTTTGGTGAGGTTCAATTTATTGGTATTTCACTTTTATAGATTGTGATTTTGGTGCCATGTCTAAGAACTCTTCATCGAGCCCTAGGGCTGGAAAATTGTCTCATGCTATTTTTTTTAAAGTCTTACAGTTTTACATTGTATATTTAAATCTATGATTTATTTTGAGTTGATGTTTGTACAAGGCTTGAGGTTTAGGTTGAAGGGAGTTGTGTGGGGTGAAAATCCAAGTCTCCCTTCACTCCTCCATTCTCTCTCATGACACTACAGAGGAGGCCCTTTTGGCTAACAGGTAGAGATGGAAGTCTCAGCTTCCCACAGGCCCTCTTTGATGCCACCCTGGAGGTGGGGAGGAGGTTGTGACAGCTCCTTACCCCCTGGCGAGGGTGGAGTCTAAACTCTCCCCGGGACCCTGGCTTGCACTGATGGGACTGCAAGATTTTCTATGGTTTTTGTCTAAATGTTTCCTGTCTTGTTGAGCTGCCCCTTTCCTGGCCCATTGTCAAGAGAGAGTAGGCTTTTCTTGGGGTCTTTGTTGGTCTGTGTCATTGGTGTTTTCGGGTTGCTGGCTTCTTCAGTACCCATTCTGGAAGGTATGAGGCAAGAAGAAAATGCAAGAAATTCACTACCTGAGTTCCCTGGCCTGCCTGACTTTTTTCTTTTCACCTTCCAACATCTCCTTCTGTTTATTTTACATGTAACACCCAGGATTCTAGTAGGCAGAATATGGAGGATGAGATCTACTCCTTACACATTTCCCCAGAATCACAAGTCAGCATGGATTTGAATATGACACCCGACGCACAATTTACACAAGACTAATCTCCAAGCTTGATAAAAATCTATGTGCAGTTTTTGAAGACTATGGTAATAGAAAGTGAACAGATTTTACTTACATAGGCAAAAGTAATTATAATGAATAGTTTTTGGTACTTAACCATGCTCTATGTCATTTGAAGCTTACAACAATACCATGTCATTAAGAGTAATGATACTTTCACTGATGAGTAAACTAAGCTTAGAGGAGTTAAATATTCCTTTTGTTACCTTGGTCTTCCTAACTTCAGAACTTGTATTATTTAACCATAATGCAATATTGTTTTAAAAATACTTCAATGTTTCTTAGAATAATGTGGTGAAAAAACAGTTATAGTAAGAGCCAAGAGACACTGTATTTTGTACAAATTTACAGAAAATTCATTACCTGAGTCTAGGCAAGTGCTTTCAACTTCAAAGTCCTTAGTTTTCCCAACTTTAAAATGAGGGGATAATCATGATTTCTAAAAGTTTATTAACATTTAAAATACAGAGAGAATGGACTTCTCAGTGTGTGGAGCTCAGTCTACAATAGTGTAGCGAATAGTGGCAAGATTTTCTCACAATGACAAGTGAGAAGGAATTAAGTAGGCTGCTCCAGAATTCTCATCTTCTGTCTTTAATATTTACCATCAGATGTAGACTTACAGACACCTGTTTCTGAAAACACAGGTTATGTCAGTCAGGAAGTAGGATCCCATGAGCCTTTGGAGAGAGTCAAGGCTGAAATGACAATATGTGAAACCATTGTCTTTGGGTTTTAAGTAGGAGGGGCATGTAGATACTTCTGCTGGAAATCTGCTACTGCCCACATTTCGCAGGATTATTATACATTTGGGTGCTTCCTTACATGGTGGACCTCAGTGTTTAATATCCTGATTTAAGCTCACCTATGCTCCATTATTTTTGGCCAGTCATTTTCATGTTCTCTGCTTTGCACCTCAGTCTGTGTGTATTAATGTTCCAAACCTGCTCATAT
The DNA here is from genome assembly GCA_963924515.1 of Vespertilio murinus. Taxonomy (NCBI): domain Eukaryota; kingdom Metazoa; phylum Chordata; class Mammalia; order Chiroptera; family Vespertilionidae; genus Vespertilio; species Vespertilio murinus. The sequence goes on along the minus strand of OZ004711.1, from coordinate 51,249,062 downwards.
TTTCTGGAGAATTGCCATGAGAGAAGATAATGGATCTGTACATCTGCAGAGTGCTCTTTGCTCCCAGAGCAACTTGATATATATAAGAAAAATCATTCAACATAACTTCTATGCTTCTTTTCTGTAGCTCCCCTCAGCTGTTATCTTTCTTTAAAACTGTATTATACAAATGTCTAGCAATGAATGCACGATTTTAAACAGATGTTTAATGCAATTTCATAAAGCTTTGTAAAACACCTAAAAATTTCCAGGATGAGTGGTAGGTGCTGGAGGGGATACTAATGTAACAGCATAAATGGGATTTCCTAGGAAGATAGCTACATCTTAACTAGTAAGCCATATATGTGTATTACACGTGTATTCATAATAATTATTTTCTATAATTTTTATGATGTCATATACACCATTGTTTCACAAACTTTTCCTTAAAATATTAATTCTACTGTAGGCATGCGTGATTTAGCAATTTCTTTGCTGCAACAATTCTGCCTTTAAAATACCTCTCTACCTTATTAACCTTCAAGAAGATTACTTAATGTGCAGCCTTGCCTAAACTTGTTTATCCTCTGAACTTCCCCCCACTGAACTAGATTTTGAATAATGGTGTTGCAAATTAATATAATTCAATATTCATATTCAAAGTAAAAATTACCGTAAAGTAGGGTTGTTCAAGAAGATTCAGAGGAAAAAAGAGGTTAGCCAGGACTTGATGAAATTTCAGGGTGCTCCAGATTTTTATATACACCCTTAACATACATCTTTCATCAGTGATAGAGGAAAAGCTGGTTGTTATGTGAATTTTCGTTTTTCCTCTTTTATTCTCCCTTTTTCTCTCCTAACGGGTCCCTGTGCTGGAATTCAGAGAACTCTAATCAAACTCTGCGAAAAGCATTTATCAAAAGAATTAATAAAAAAGGAAGACAGCAATGTGTGCAACAAAATTTATAGCAGCAGCATTTTAAGCAGTGGAAAAACAGGAAACAATTGAAAGCCATACATTTGGAGACAGTTAAGAAATCGACTATCAAATAGCACAAGGGCACTGCAAAAGACCAATAGGTGGACAGATTTGCTGCAAAGTATTGTGTGTTAAGTAATATTAATAAAAATATCTGTATCCAAAACCATATATACACTAAGCACATGCATATTGCAGACTTAAATCGAGAGAGCTCAAAAATATATGTTGCAAATATTTATTTGCTTGCATATATATATATATATATATATATATATATATTTTTTTTTTTTTTTTGGTTGCTGTTTAAAATAACCAAGAGAAATACCTTCTTGTTTACTTCTCTGTCTCAGGTTGTGCTTTCTGGAAGCAAATGTAGAGATGGTTTTTAGAGTGAAGATGCGAGAGGGGAGGGAGAGATGCAGAGGGATGCTGGCATAGGGAGAGACTGAACTGATGCAGGCCAACCTGCCTTGACTAATCCTACAGGAGCTGTGAAGAGATGATTGCCCGCCACAGTTTTTTGCTCTTGACCAAAATGCTGAGGACCCTTCAACTCTTGCCTTGCTCATTCATACGGGCTGCCTTGAGAAGGGCATGATCTCAGGAGAGGTAACTCTTTACAGCTGAGGGAACTGATAGCTGGGCTGTCTGCAGACTGCATTCCCAAGAACTGGGTAGCAAGTACTTTCTTTAAAAAAAAAGTAGGAAGGGAGGGAGTGATAGAAACATTAATGATGAGAGAGAATCATTGATTGGCTGCCCCCTGCACACCTCACACTGGGGATTGAGTCTACAACCTGGGCATGTGCCCTGACCAGGTATCCAACCATGACCTCCTGGTTCATAGGTCAATGCTCAACCATTGAGCTATGTTGGCCAGGCTTGGCATATTTCTTTTTAACTTTAGTATTCATGATTGTGTTAAAGAGTATAATCTTAACCAAGTAAATAATGTTGAGCCAACACTATAATTTTTTTTATAACAGAATCATATTTAATAGTACACTCTGTAACCCAAACAATATCCTAAATAGGTCCAGCTATTATGTATTATAGGCACTAGAGGCCTGGTGCACAAAATTTGTGCACTGGGGGTTGGCAGGGAGGGGGGAACTCAGTCATGCTTGTGCCTTCTCACAGTCTAGGACCCCTCAGAGGGTGTCTGCCTGCAGGCTGAGGCCCACCTCCCACAGTTGGACATCCTTCTAGCAGTCTGGGACCCCTCGTTGCTTACTGTCCTCCTGCTTGCTGCTCCTTACTGTTCTGCTTGCTGCTCCTTAGCACTGTTGTAGAGGTGGGAGAGGATCCTGCCCCCACAGCTGTGCTAGCCAGCCATGAGCCTGACTTCTGGCTGAGCAGTGCTTTCCCTGTGGGGGCGCACTGACCACAAGGGGGCAGCTCCTGCGCTGAGTGTCTGCCCCTGGTGGTCAGTGAGCATCATAGGTGGGGTTGTTGTGGTGGTTCTGCCATAATGGTTCCTTAGGCTTTTATTATATAGATTATTTTGACATCTTTAAGGGGGCAATAGAGGATACACTTGAATTGTGTCATGAAGTTTGGAGTAGAAAGAAGGGAATATATATATATATATATATATATATATATATATATATATATATATATAACTAGAAAGAGATATAGGGATTTACTACTTTTTCAAGTTGCATACTTTTTAAAAAAATGAAAAACTGAGAAGCCATCAAAGCATGTAATAGAAAGGCATACCATGGTCTGGAAATGCTTTCTCCTCTTTTCTACTGGGTCCTGAATACAACTGGGCCATCTTGAGACTTGACTCTTTTCTCCCATCATATCCAAAAAAGAAAAAAGAGCCCTAACCAGTTTTTCTCAGTGGATAGAGAGCTGGCCTGCAGACTCAAGGGTCCCAGGTTTGATTACAGTCGAGGGCATGTACCTTAGTTGTGGGCACAGCCCCAGTAGGAAGTGTGCAGGAGGCAGCTGAGTGATGTTTCTATTCCATCAATGTTTTTCTCTCTCTCCCTTCCTCTCTGTAAAAAAAAATCAATAAAATATATTTAAAACAAACAAACGAAAAACAAAAAACAAGAAAGAAAACCCTCACATAGGCTACACCAATTAAAGCAGAAAAATTCCTGAAAATAAATGAAAAAACTGAATTTTGTCGATGGCATTATGGAGAGTACTAAATGGGCATCATACAGGAAACCATTTATTTTTCTATTATATCTTTCCTCTAAATTCCTGCCTTTACTGTAATCACACATTTTGTTTCCTCTCTAAACTCTATAGCTCAGATTCTTTCTGGATCTTCTCTGACACAATCCCCACTTTTCCCCATCCCCTATTTTTTTTTGTTCTTAAATGGCCTTTAATTTGCTTCTTTCTTTGCCACCCATGCTTCATTCTGTTGCAGAGTGAAGCCACTGTTTGGCTTCTTTAATTCTGTAATAATCTCTACCTGTAACCTCCAGCCAACCACCTCTGTGAATCAGCATAACAAAAAAGTGCAGTTGAGTAATTGAAAGTCTGTCATAGGCTGGAGAACAGGGAAATGGTGAACATCTGACTTTTAGAGTTTGGAACCCTCTATCCCATCATTTATTTCTGGTGATTATTATCTCGTTTCTTATCATTTGAGTCAGTTACAGGTATCTAGAGTCTATTGATCTCTGTAGAGAATTTATTATGAGTACATAATAAATTCATCATGTATTATTTGAAAAGTAGACTTATTAAAGTAGGACCTGAGTTTTTAGCATCCTTTTTGTAATCACTGGATTCAATTAAATCTGACACCAAAGAAGATGGTGTGACATGTGTTCATTTCTTTTTACCATGAGACTTGGTGCAACTGATTATCATGTCAACCTTCTGGCTTCAAATATTTCTAAGCAGTCCTTTAGGGCTATGGTCAGGGGGAGTTGTTGGAAGACTATAAATATATAGATTCTACTTGTCAAGCACTTATCAGAACAGGACTGGTGTCCAGCGAAACATATTTAAAACCATTTCCACCCAACCACCACCCCAGAACTAATCACCAACCCAGGGGAAAGAGAATAACATTCTTATTTATTGTATGATAGTTTTAGGAAAAACCAATGAGAGGCTTTGAATTATTTGTTTATTTGTTTATTTAATTTGCTCTTATTTTTGCTGTCAAGTCTTATATTCATCAGATTTCAGCCAGGGGATAAGAACCAAAACAATAATGTGAACAGGAAAACTTAAATATAAAGTCTTACCAACTAGGTATGGGGTGGTTAACTACTAACAGAGCTAAAAGATTCCTAAGGTAAGGCAGTCAGAGGTAGCAAATGTAGAAAGAAGCTACTCCTAGCACTTAGGGAAAAATGAGAAAGGAAGAAACTTCTAGAAGAAAGGGTCTTTCACCAGCTGAGAGTTAGATCTCTGATGAGAGGCAGTGGCTACCTCCAGAACATGTTACCTGGTGGAAAGTGAATGGAGGTTATCTGCTGTTGCAGAACTTTGAGAGCGTCCACTGCTGTAGAGAAGGCTCTCAGAGCCCCAGGAATGTGGATTTTCCCACCACAGGTGAAAACAAAACATTAAAGAGGAAACCTTCACTCATCCCTCTGCCAGCCTTGCAGTCTCTCTAGCTCCCTCTATGGCAGAACCTAACAAGGAGTCCCCCCCACCTCCCCCTCTCCCTGTGTTCTCCACCCCCCTCCCCCCCCCCCCCCCCCCCCCCGCCACCCTCCAAAGGAAAATGAAGGGTGCAGAGCCCAATTCTGGTATCATGAAGCAGCCAAAAGGATGTGTGTGGAGATAAAAGGTAATAAATTCAGAAGTAGAGTGACCCAATTCATCATTGTCATTAAAGAAAATTAACATACTAAGCTGTGTTATCTACCTTCTAGCACTTTTTAATTTGGGGCATGATAGCTTGGATGATTATAATGACACCAACAAAAGTATAAATCAAGTTTCCTAAATGTACACTAAGTTTTATGGGACATGCATAATTTACAAGAGAAGGGTTTTCTGTTGCTTATATTCAGAAACCGCATAAAATCAAGGAATATGGGAAAATTCTTTAGAGGCCAAGCCTAGACACTCAGCTCCCATTATATATGGGGATTCTGACTATAGTTCACCAGCTAAATTTTTCTTTTTACTACTTTAACAACCAGGAGTTAGTTCACAAGCTGATAAGCCACTTTTTTCTTTGTCTAGAAAGTTCTAATTTTCAGAGAGTTTCCTCTTATCCTGTGCCAAAATCTGCTTCTTTTTAACTGTCTGGCACCGTGCCTCATTTCATTGTACAGAATGTACTAAAATCTTCTGTGATAACTACTATGTCAGCCCTTCAAACAGTTGAGATTTTTGTCTTAGCTTGTCCTTAGCTGTGGTAGCTAACCATCCCTCACATGGCAGTTTCTGCAGCTCCACATCAATATTGCTTCTTTTTAAAAAATATACTTTATTGATTTTTTTTTTTATAGAGAGGAAGGGAGAGGGATAGAGAGTTAGACACATCGATGAGAGAGAAACATGGATCAGCTGCCTCCTGCACACCTCCCACTGCGGATGTGCCCACAAGCAAGGTACGTGCCCCTGACTGGAATCGAACCTGGGGCCCTTCAGTCCACAGGTTGATGCCCTCTCCACTGAGCCAACTCAGTCAGGGCCCACTATTGCCTCCCGACACCTCCCGAAATGTGACGCTCAGCATGAGTTTAGTAGTTTAGATGTGACAGGAGCAACGCAAAATCAAGTGGAGATATCACTTTTAGGTTCTTGATACTATATACACATGAATGTTGCCTTAAGACGTGAAGGGCTCTTTCCACAATTACATCACTTTTTGGCTCGAGTTACCACCCTTCTCCAGCTGCTCCCATCATTACTGAAACCTAGGGGTAAAGCGTCAGGGGTTCACTGAATTGTTTTTATATAGAAAAAAAGTATGTAACACATCTTGTTCCAAGAATAATGTAAATTTACATACTAAATCATACTTCGTTCTCCCGAAGACAGCCCTTCCAGCTGGGGTGGCAGGAAGGGTTGGTGTGAAAACGTTCCTTGACTGCGCCACGCCTCCTCGTAAGCGTTTAACAGTGGCCTTCGACAGGAAAAACAGAGTCTACCTGTGACTATAACGTCAGAAGTGGAAGCTGGATATCCAGCTAAATTGCTTTTTAATTACTCTTCAGGGAGGGTTCCTGACACACTCATTTCCTCTCTGCGACCTGACATGAAACACGCTGAGACAGAAGTGATCCGTTACAAAGCAGCGCTTTATAAATGGGGTCTGCTTCCTTCCTTCTGCTTACTCTGGGGTCCAGAATCCCGCCTGCGGTTGTTAGTTTAAGGTCTTAAGAAGCCACGGAATCTGTCTGTAAAGATGCCTGGGAGGGTTCTTTAACTTTGTGTTTAAGGAGGCAGGGAAAGGATTTGTCTGAAAGTGATAGTATACGCTTAAAATACATGTATAAATATCATATATGTGGATGAAATATTCGTGTTATGACACCAAAACTCAAGTGTAAGTACCTGCTACAAAGGCATGAACTGTGTACTCCAGAGTTCTCTTCCCTCAGATACCTGCTCATTTCTTCACCTCTTTCAAGTGTTTGCTCAAATGTCACCTTTTCAAGGAGGCCTGGAGTGACCTACTACTTGACATTTCACAAATGGTCTCTTCTCCCAAACTCTCCTGCCCATTTCTACTCTACTTTTTCTTTCCCCAGAGCATTTAATATTTTCAAAGAGGCTGTGTCATTTACTCATTTATTGTATTTAAGGCTTCATTCCAATCTTTTCTCCTCTCACCCACCCAGATCCTTCAGTGTTACGGTCCTTAAGGGTGGGTCACTTTGTCTCTTTGGTTTTTTTTTATGTACTCTGATGTAACATAAGAAATATTTGCTGAAATAATGACATTCACTTTCAGTTTCTTCTCACAAGCTGGTGATCATTATCACAGACAAGCATATATTTATTGTGCTGGTTAGGTTGAATTTTCCTTTCTTCCTAATGCTCCAAGTTCTGCAGCGTCTCTTATATGCACTCCATCAGATTTACGTTTACAGACTGCCCGGATTGATGTTTTGCTCTGTTGGCCCATTCCCAAGCTCCGTAAACTTAAATAACAGACAGCCTTTAAATGAACCTGAGGCTTCGCTTGCCTTTGACACACTCTGCAAAATGCTGGCGGCGCCTGGCTGTCTTTGCCCTGCAGCTCCTTCTAACCGATCAGCTCCCTCCCCAGCCTTCTCTGCGGGCCTCTGGGGAAGGTGACACTTTATAATTGTCCTCTTCAGTGAGAAGAGCCCCTTTCTGAACGGGAGCTGCAATGACACTCACGTCCCTGTGCAGTACTGCAATGCTTCCTGGGCAGCACTGTGAGCATCTTCTCTGGGCAAGCAGAACTCAGTGTCATGGTTTAACCATCTCCTGCCTGCCTGCTGACCGATATCCTTAACCATACCGCACAAGACTCTTATGTGCTATAACGAAGTACCATAGGCATGATGGCTTATCAACAACAGACATTTATTTCTCATGGTTCTGGAGACTGAACATCTGATAGCAGGGTGCCAGCATGTCTGAGTTAGGTGGGGACCCTCTTCTGGGTTGCAGACTGCCAGCTTCTCATTGTATGCTCAGATGGCAGACAGCAGAGAGGGGAAGCGAACTCACTCATGGATACTAAAACCATTGATGGGGGCTCCACTTTCCTGACCTCACCCAATCCTAATTTCCTCCTAAAGGTCCCACCTTATACCATCACATTGAGGGATAAGGTTTTAACACAGGAATTTTGAGGGGATATTAATATTCAGCACATAACACTCTCATTCCCTACTAGTCACATTATTGGTAACTCCATCCTTCAAATATTTCTTTTTGAAGATCAAGCCCACAGTCTGGGAATGTGCCCCTGACTGGGAATCAAACCAGGATCTCCTAGTTCATAGGTCAGTTCTCAACCAATGAGCCACGCTGGCCAGGCCATCCTCCAAACCTTACCAAGTGTTAATTCTCCAGAGGACTGATTTTTCTTTCTTTTTTTTTTTTAATATTTTTAAAAATTATTTATTTATTTATTTTTGTTAATCCTCACCTGAGGATAGTTTTCCATTGATTTGTAGAGAGAATGGAAGAGATGGGGAGAGAAAGGGAAAGAGAAACATCAATGAGAGAGAAACACTTTGTTGTCTCCCCAGGCTGGAATTGATCAAGCCCGTAACCAATGTATGTGTCCTTGACCAGAATTGAACACAGGATTCTTTAATCCACAGGTGGATGCTCTATGCATTGAGCCAAACCATTTAGGAGGTCCTTTCTTGGGCCATTTATGAAGGGTACTCTTTATATACAAATTCACTAAGCTTTGATTTGATTAGCAGCCAATTGATTATTTCCTTCATAGTTCATAATATATGTTGTTTGTTATCTTTATCATCTGGGTAAATCACTGGACTGGACTAAAATTTCCAGCATATCTCTGTTCTGTGCCCAGTGTGAGCGGGGTGCCAGAGCAGACATCCAATAAGTAAGTGGATCTGAGGGCATTTTGGCAGGTTGTCAACTTACATACCTATTCAATACACACATGTTGAGTTGACCTACATTTGTGCTTATTTAGATATGGGCTTGTATTTTCTAAATATTGGTGCTACATACCCCAGGTATTCTTCTATATAATGATTTGTTAATGGATACCTTTTTGATTAGAAGCTCAGGACAAAGCTGGGACTATTTAGCTGTCAGCATTCATAACTCTTCTTGCTTATGATCATATTTACTGTCTATCTTAAAATGTGGCCACAGAAATTTGATAAGGAGGCATCATCACATATCTATGGTATCTATTTTAGGTAATTTGCTATATATATATATATATATATATATATATATATATATGTATATAAGAGATTCTACAGTTTACATATATAAATGACAAAATGCAACTACACAATGCAAAAACCTCCTGGCATACGTTGGAAGTATTTATAAGTTCAATGAAATCTTTAAAAAATTATATAGTGCACTCCACAACTTGTACTAGAAGGTGCGTGTTTCATAACTTGTATTTGTACAAAATAATACTAATGAACTATGCTAGGTCTCTGTATGCCTTATCCCATTTAATCCCATTCTATGAGTTCAGTATTATCATGTTTTCATTTTACAGATGAGAGGATTGGGCTAGTGGTTAAATAACTAGCCCAAGGTCATACAACTAGAAAGCAGCATACTTGTGAAAGAACCACTGATCTTAACCACTTTGCCCCACTCTTCCTGAGGATTATTCAAATCATCACTTCCTGGTACCACTGCTTATGAAAGTAAGATATTTTAGTGGACATAATAGGAAAATTGCACTAAATGAATCAGGAAAGAGAATTGTTGTTATACTTTTTTTGGCAGTTGTCTTAGCAGATCTCCCAGTGAAGGAATCAGTAAATTGGTTTATGATATGTGTCTCTAGACACTGAATGGGAGCTGGGTCGGGTGGAGCCACACAGAATCGTCCGTATGGGTTTGTACTCATTGCCTTCTCTGATGTGCTTCTACCACCTTGCACTTCTGTCAAGTCAAGGTTACAGGATGCTTATTCTATAGTTCAAATATCATGCACAAGACACCCATACATAGTCTCTTTTCATGGGACTAATTCATTTTTATAGCTGTTCCCTGAGGCCCTACACAGAGAACTAGCACTGAAGATGGAATTTCCAAAGCAATTAGATCTGACAGACAGCCCAAAATGTGAGACAGACATTGAAAAATCACAATAACTTGAAACCCATTGCTAATACTCCATCAGTTCCCACTGTGATTAGTTCAGTTTGACACTTTTCGAAGCACAAGTCTAAGCTATTGAAGTGATTTGTGTTTCATTTAAGTTTGCAAGGGCTTATTTTTTTCCTTTGAAAAGTTTCTAAGCTTTGGCTTGATTAGCAACCAGTTGCTTTTCATATAAGGGAAGGGAGGAGACCGAGACAAATTATAAGTTTGTGCCTTTAAGGAGCAAACACTGGCAACTGCACTAGCTTCTGACTGAACAGTAATTTTTGGCCACATGGTCAAATTTTGGTCCAGTGGATTTTTTTTTATGTGTGGCAGTCAACATGACTAACATGTCTATGAAAAATTAATTGGTTGGCCTGACCTTGTGGTCTAAATAATTTTGGACCCGTTCCTCTTCTGCATAGGCAGCCCTTGGGAAAGTGAGCACTGAATGGTTAAACAGCCAGGCTCCAGGCACTTGAGCTGGGAGGCAGTGGGCAGGGGAATGTGTAAGTCTAAACAGGAGGATCCCAGAGGGAGGCTTTTTATGTTACGTCAAGCCTGGAAGCTGTTCTGTTTCCCTCCTGCCAGGATCTAGAGTGAGATAGAAATCTCCTCTAGCTGCTGCAGTGAGCCTTAGAAAAAATAACTGTACAAAACTGTAAACAGAGAGGGTGTGAGGGTTAGGAAGTTGGCAACTGCAATAGCCATTATTTTACTCAGTTTCCATCCATGTAGGTCAAGACTTAGAAAGAAATGAGGAGAGTGCACTTACTTTATAAAGAAGGACAGCGCTGTGCTTATGAAAACAACTTCAGACAAATCACCACAGTCCTGGTGTTTGAGGCTCCTGGTAAAGAACCCGTGCTGGAAGAATGGACTTGAAGCAGATAGAGACAGAGAATTAGACATTTCCTCATTTAATATCAGAAGCTCCGATGACATGGAGCTGATCATATTGAAGTAGAGTGGAATGGGATCAGTAATTTTGAAATTGGACTCAAAAGAACTGTTGGCCCAGAAAGGAACTCGCTACAGACTGATTCATTTGCCTCTCAGCCTAACCATTATGGCTTGTCGCAGTTTAGGTTCTTACAAGGGCGTTTTTTGGATCTCATGATCTCACACATCTAGAGGAAATAATGAACAACATAAACTCAAGAACATAAACAGATCCAGAGAAAGAGAAGCAGCGATCTGACTCTCAAACCTCAGAGGGAAAGTAGGGGAGGATGGGAATAAGGGGAAGAGATCAACCAAAGGACTTGTGTGCATGCATATGGACCTAGCCAGTGGCCATGGACAACAGGGGGTTGGGGACATATGTAGGGAGGGGTTTGGGATGGGAATGGGGGAGAAAGGACAATTATGTGATACCATAATAAATAAAAACAATTAAAAAAAGAGGATAAGCAGGCCATGAAAGAACAAGTCTGTGAGAGCCTGTCCTAGACTCGGGCATTTCCCAGGAGGCTAAGGGTCTCACCACGTACTGATGAAGAGGGATTGATTAATCAGTTAAATTACCAAAAAAAATAGTGTTTAGGTTCTGAAGCTTATTGCATTATAGTTACCTCTCAAGTCCAATATATTTTTTTATTGATTTCAGAGAGGGAGAGGGAGATAGAAACATCAATGATAATAGAGAATCATTGACTGGCTGCCTCCTGCATGACCCACTTTGGGGATTGTGTCTCCAGGTTCTTAGGTTGACGTTCAACCACTGAGCCATCATGCTGAGTGGGCAGCAGTATGTAGTTCTTAATATACAGTGTTTGGTTGATTTATTCTGATGTTAGAGAATTTCCAGTTCTCTTTAACAATTCCTAAATAAGTTACAATAATATGGTATTAGTGACACTCAGAAAAGTCCAAGGATTATTAATAATAGTAGCTATTGGTAAAGACAAATAATTAGTAGACCTCTACGAGCTATTCAATGTGAACAAACTAGATAACCGGTTCAAAAACCACACAATAGTTTGAGAGTAAGGTCAGTTCCTGCCAGTGTGTTACAAGCTACACAAGTGACGTGTGCTCTGTGATGCAATGCCAGTTAAAATAGGAGGCAGCTGCTCTGCAGAATGTCAACTGAGCTGCCAGTTGTTCAAGCGGGTGGCTAGACCACCTGCCTCTTACTAGAGAACAAAACACAAGCTCCTCTTGATATAACCCACTTGACGCCAACGTGGGTATGCATTTTCCTACTTGACATGAATATGATCCTATAAACACACATTACACATGTGTTTTTTTTCAGCACTTGTTAGAGAAAGATGTGTTTTGGAGGATGACATTTGCAGGGACATTTGAGTCACACATAAGATACATAAAGCAAATAGGAATATTTGTGCACTGCTATACACTGAAATGCCGAAGTGTGAACACATGGAATTTGTTTTCATGGTAAGATGAGTTTCTTATCATTCAAGTTTATGTAAAGCCATTGCCGACTGGATTTGGACAATGAAGTCAAAAGAGAATTCTTCCACACAGAGCTCAGCAAGTCCTCTATTGCAGACAGTGTTTTAATAACTAGAGCTGTTGCAACTTTGATAATAGTTGATGTGGCACTTTATAACTAGCGCAAATCAAATTAAAAAAAAAGTGAATTACTCCTGGTTCGTGACCAAAATGAAATTACAATATAAACCCACTACAATTCATACTAAGAATGGGAGAAAAAATGAGGCAAGGGCAAAATATTGGTAACTGATCATGCACACAGACAAAACTATGACTTTGGAATAAGGGAACTTGACTACCGTAAAACACTGTTAACCCTAGAGCTGCCATGAAGTTAGGCATGTTGAGTATTTTGGACCATTCAACATAAAAACACATGTTAAGTATGTTTACCTTTATGATCTAATTTGTTGAAATCACATACTCAGGACAAGGTGATACATTTTTTTGGATAGTTTAAAATGTTCCTCATATTCCCCGCTTCAGTTTTGTCTGCCTCAATCAGACAGACAGAAAGGGCAAGGACACGTTACTCATGCATTAACATGCCCTTTGATTCTGAGATGGCTCAAACTCATGTATTATTATTTTACTAAAAATACTTTGTAAATGGCATTTTGCTAAGAATTGAATCCATTATGAAATCGTATTGCTTGAAAGAGTTCTAAAGGTTGTAGAATGAATTTTCTAGTTAAATATTCATGACAAGTCTTTGAATGATAGGACTGTTTTGAATAACAGCGCACATATATACCCTGTTTCCCCGAAAATAAGACAGTGTCTTATACTAATTTTTGCTCCCAAAGATGCGCTAGGTCTTATTTTCAGGGGATGTATTATTTTCCCATGAAATAGGTCTTATTTTCAGAGGATGTCTTATTTTGGGGGAAACACGGGTACTTTTCTTATTGTTCAGTTTTGCCTATACAAAAACAGTGTTGTGGGGGGAGGGGAACAGAAGAAATTGAGATCCAAAGAAGCATGATAATTCATAAATTTAGAATTCACTCATGTTATTTTTGGGCAAAGCAAATATCTTGAATGTGTGCAGTTAGCTAGCAAATAGCTACAAAATTGTAGTGATTTTCAGCTCTATTTATATGGAATTAAAGCTGCAGTTGTTACATGTCATCCTACTTTTAGTAAACAGTCAGCAGATAACCAATTTGCATCAGTAGTTACATGGAGCTTACTCTGAGGTTTTGTTCCCCATGATCCTTTATCAGTCTCTTCTATGGTTGCCCCGACAGTGTATCTAGCACATACATTTTGTCATATCCTTCAACATTCCTCAGGGAGGTTAGATTCAGTTCCATTTTCTCATAAAAGTCAATTCCTAATATTTCTATTGCTGGATCAAATATCTGGGTCTTGTAGATTTATCCTTGCCTTCTTCCTTGTGTCCTACACAATGCCAGGCATGTATTAGGCACTCAGGCTAAAACAAGAGTCTCTCGACAACATCAGATTCTGCTGAGTAGAATCCTCTCTCTTCCTACTGACTACAGAGCTTCTTATTTCTGCTCTCTCCTACTTAAAAGTTGCAGAACACACAAGGTGAGCTGCCTCAATGACACTGGGTTCTCATCCCACTTCGCAGCTCACCCAAGTGATGGTAGTTAGTGGAAGAACTTGCAGTGGTTTCTTGGGCAAAGAGGGAAAGTTAGGAGGAGAGTGGGAGAGGGGAAGGAGTATATAAACTAGGTAATGAATGTGCAGGGAGCTGTAGGAAAAGCAGCTGAATATCTTCCAATGAGCACATAGGATTACATTTACTCTGTAGATGTTGAGGCCTCTTGGTATAACCCTAGAGCTGCTGTGAAGTTAGGCATGTTGAGTATATTGGGCCATTCAACATAAAACACATATTAAGTATGTTTACCTTTGTGATCTACAAAGTAAACCACCTGGCTGGTGCAGAGACTAAAGAAGCCCAATTACTCTTCATTCAGATTTTTAATCAACTAATCTTACACATCTCATGTCAGAAACAGCTAGTGCCTCTTCCAGGATTTCTGATGAGTTTCTCTCTTAATGTCCCCAGCATTCACCTATTCTCCCTACTCAGGAACTCAGCAGAGAAGTGAATGCTGAAACCCAAGTCAAGTATCCATCTACTTTCCATTTTTCTCAGTTTTGTTGACTTATACTCCCTGTTACCATTCTCTTCTATTCTCATTGTCTTTGTGAGTTTGTGCATTTTCTTTTTATTGTCATTTTAGTAGCCCTTCAGGTACACTCTTGTATTCAACCTGTCATGGCTAACTGGAATTTTTAAATTATTTAATTCTGTCCTCTCTGTTCCACATATATTTGGTTGAATATTGAATTTCTAGGAATAGAGCAATTACGAGTTTATGCAAAGGGATCAATAAGTCTTTGTTAAATGAATTAAGGATTCAAATTTATTTTGGTGTCTGTTCAGATACAAATGAACTAAAATGCTCCTCAAATTATGTTATTTGGTAATTCCAGGAAGGGAATTTCTAGGAGTTTCCTAAAGTTGAACTCTAGGGGTGTGATAGTGTGAATAGCTAAGACTACCTCTGTGATGGGAAATTCTAACATGAATATTGGATTTGTATTATATTGGAGTGAGACAAACATTTCATTTCTGTTCTTCAACTTTTAACAGAGCCAATTCACATCTTGAGGGGAATTCTCAGATGCTACTAATGCCTAGATGATTAAGCACTTATTAGAACTATACACGATATACTCGAGAAATTTATTGATTAAAGAAAGCAAGCATTGCATTTGGGAGTTTTGTTTTTATAACCCTATTTTATCTTAATTTTACCAGTTTGGAAGAGTATTTTCATATCATCATCTTCTTCAGTAATTAGCAATTAAAAAGCCTACACCAGAAAATCTGAATATGGTCTTACATTTCAAAAACTATACATTGTACTTTTTTTGTAAAATAAACACAGTATATTTTTAGAAAGATAGGTTTGAAGTGATATATACAGATATTCATCAGGGTAAAAATATAGTTATTTGATAGTTTTCATATGTGTAGATATCTTCAAATTCTAAAATTGCATTGCTATGAAGTGAGCCTACTACATGCCATACTATGCTGTGAAACATATGGTCTGGCACAGAGCAATAATCACCAGAATTTGTGTCAGAGCCTTCAGAAAAAGTGAGAAGTTGTTCCTGTAGTGGAGCGATGTTAGTAAATAAAAACAAAGTCTAAACCTCTAAGACTTTGCTCCCATTTAAGTCTATTTTTAAGGTTTAAGAAATGACCTGAATAAGCTGCTTGACTTATATAGATCTCATTCTTTAAGGATTTCCCCCATCAGACACAATTAAAATGACTATTAAGTTGCTTTGTTTTGAAAACTGATTTTAATAACTTAACCTCACCTCAATTATTCTTTTGTGCTGATTCACTTAATTTTTTTTCTTTTTGTTACTTTGGAACATTAATTTGTCCTATTGCTGGACTTTGAATAAATTCCATTTGTTTATTCTTAAGAGACACTTCATTAAAATGGTAATATTTTATTTGTTTTTAGTTATTTCCCTTTCATAGAAATCTTACAAGTTTTGAATATTGCCATAGAACTGGTGCAAATCATCATATTTTTATAAACTATAAGAACATTTTGGAAATCAAATGGGTTGCTGCACAAAATTAATTTTGTTATGTTTATGATTATTTACATCTAATGTATATTCATTTGGTTCAATAATTACATATGAGCAACATAAAATTCTTTTTCTGTGATTAATTTTTCCCTAAAAATGGTATGAGAACAAGGTGCCGTGGAAAATTATTTATTACACAGAATTCCCAAATTACCGTTGACAATGCAGAAAGAGCTTCGTTAGGTTCTAACACTGTCCTGAATCTTACCAAGAGAACAGACTACATCAAAAACCTTGGCCTCGATCATCAGTGACTTCTTCCTAAGACAAGGAGCTGTCATCGACTTTGGCAAGTGGCCTATGGGACATCTCATTACTTCACATTTACTTTACTTTGCCTTGTCTCTAAATACATTTTGCTTCGAACTTTCCACTGTTCCCTAATTTTAAAATTAACTATGTCTGTTAAAAGTGATTTCCACATGCTCTCTACCTGAAAAGGTCCATTTATCCGAGAAACATCTATTTGGCACATGCTGTGCATTGAATATTGCTTTAGGTACTGGAAATAGAGCAACAGACAAAACAGACCAAAATTCTCAGCCTCATATTCTTGTTACATTCTAGTTTACATCCTAGAAATGGGGAAAGAATATAGTAAGCAGGATAAATAAGAAACATACAGCATGTTAACCCAAAGTAAACAATAAGAGAAAGAATGTTGGGGAGGAAGGGAGATGGGTGGTTTAGTGCTGGGACTAGCTGATAAAAGCTAGATGGAGTGAAGGGTACAGCTGTGGGAGGAAGCTGTGTGACTATTTGGAGAAACAGCATTTCAGGGAGGGGGACAAGAAGTGAAAAAGTCCCAAGGCTGGAGGATGCCTGATCTTCACAGCACGAGTCCAGCACAGCTGAACCCAGTGGATACCCTGGGCAGCAGTTGGAGATGAGATGAGGTTCAAGAGCTAAAGAATGTGTATGTTGGGGGCAGGGAGGGCGGATTGCATGGATTTAAACCCAAGGAAAACTTATGCTCTAAGTGTAACAAAAAGCATTTACAAGGTTTCCAGTGAAGGATGGGTGTATTGTATAGGTTTGAACAGGATATCATTAGTTGCTAGACTGTCAGGAGTGTTAAAATAAGTAAGGGCAGAAGTCGAGACCCAATAGGAGTCTAATGCGGTAATCAATCCAGAAATCAGTGACTTGGACTTGGGTGACTTCAGCAGAGATCGTGGGCAGAGGTTAGATTTTGAAGATCTAGTTGAGAGAGTTTGCTAATAAATAGGGTGTTGGGTGGGACAGAAATGAAGACTGGTTCCTAGTTTTGCCTGAGCATTTGCAAGCATTGTAGGGTTTCCATTGGCTCAGACAGAAGGACCCCAGTGGGGCAGGCTTAGTGATAGTGAGAAAATAAACTGATATCAAGAGTTTTGTTTGGGTGTTTTTAGGCTTTAGATGCCCGTTAAACATTCAAATGAAAAGATCGAGTAGGCAGTTGGATATACATGTCTGGAATTCTGAAGAGAAATATGAGTACATAAGTTGGCAGTTATCAACATATAGATGATATTTAAACCCACGAGACTGATGATCTACTTCATACAAATTGAGACAGTTTTCTGCCATTACAAGAGAAATTCATTATATTAGAGTTTAAAAGTAATGCTATTTTAAGATAATGTTATTTTAGAGTAATGCTAAAATTTCCGTGATTTTTAGTACTCAGTAAATTACTGCAGGCTTAAGAGGGCTGTGGGTCTTAGTGTTTGTTATACAAAACAGAGACTAATGTTCACATTAAAGTGTTAAATAAAATTACATGCATTATATAATCAGAATCATGTAAAATATGCTTAGACAAAAATGTGAAGGAAATATAATATTGACTGTCTTGGTTATTTGGGAGTATGGATGAAATTTTCCAACTTTTATTTATTTCCCAAACAAGCAGGAATATTTTTACAATGGAAAAAATGATAGTTTATCTTCCAAGGTTATAAAAATCAAAATTCCTCCCTATATGCTAATTAGTTAATGCTTGGATATGTAACAGAACCAGTGGCTAATTGCACTGCATTTCATCATGTATGATTACATTTGGATGATATAAAAACCATAAAATTAAAATGAAGGACATTTAGCAATCTTATTTGGATATCATATTAAAATATTTGTTTTATCAACAACTTATCAATACCGCAGACCAGGTTTCCTAGAGAATTGAGGAAAAAAAAAACGGGCCCTATAACTAACCTACTTCATGAATCTCACCATATTCAGGCCGCCCATTTTCTCCCCAAAATCAAACTGATGCAATTTCTAGCTTCTGTTTGGGTCTCTGATCTCCTTCTCCAGCGCACAGGCCCCCTTTGGGATTCCCTTTTTAACACAAGCTTTCACCAGGGCTTTTTTTTTTTCTTTCCCCCGCCTTGTTCTTCCAGATACACTAAAGGGTTTTGATTCTTCAAGGCTTATTTTAAAGTACTTCAAAGAGGGACCTCCTGACGTGGGGTAAAATAGAAGTAACAATACCAACCTACCTCATAAGACTGCTGTGAGGAATAATAATATCAAAGACTACAAAGTACTTTGTAAATATAAAGTCCTATACAGATGCTTAATAATAATTACTGGGTGCAGCACAATGCAGTCTCTTGTGCATTTAGGGAAGTGCCCACGAGTAGGAAAAGTTTCCCTCCTTTGGCCATTTTTCAGTTTTTATAATAAAGTTGTTTTATTTAAAATCGTGGACAGAACATCCTTGTGCTCTGGGCCCTGGGTGGATTCCCGAGTAAAACTGAAACGATGTCAGGCTGTGGGAGAGGAGGAGGGTGCTCTGGGTGCAGCGCTCTTCATGTCTGAAGAAGCTGTAGCACAGCAGGGAAACCAGCGATGTAGAACCCCATGCTATTTTCTCTCTCTGAATGGACATATTTGTATATGTTCTCCCTATTCAGATCAATCTGCAGTGCTCTCTCTATTCAGATCAATGTGAAGATCTGCTTCAATTGTGCAATCTTATCTCTGCTTTTGATGATGCAAGGAAATCAATGCTACTTTTAAAAAAATATATATATTTTATTGATTTTTCACAGAGAGGAAGGGAGAAGGATAGAGAGTTAGAAACATCGATGAGAGAGAAACATCAATCAGCTTCCTCTTGGACACTCCCTACTGGGGATGTACCCACAACCAAGGCACATGCCCTTGACCAGAATTGAACCTGGGACCCCTCAGTCCACAAGCCAATGCCCTATCCACTGAGCCAAACCGGCTTCAGCAATGCTACGTTTTACATTCCCATCAACTAGCACTGGCATTAGACAGCTTCACATTTCTTGTGTTGTTACAAGTGTCTTTCACCATCCCCCTTAATTCACCAGACATCTGCAGCTTTGGTCTTCTGGTCTGCTCCAAGAATATCATTCCTTCAGGGTCCACAATCACGTTGGAGACCACTTACTTTTGGGTACTAGAATCCTCATGATATACCTTTTATCAAAATACTTTTATTTTTTTAAAAAATTATAATTTTTTTCTAAGATGAAATCTGTCTTAAGTTATCTCCATTGTAGAAGTTATAAGGATAAAATTGATGGTTTTTTCCAGGCACAAGATTCTCTTTCTGTCACAACAAGACCCCTGGACCCTGGGCATCA
Source organism: Vespertilio murinus (assembly GCA_963924515.1). Lineage (NCBI taxonomy): Eukaryota > Metazoa > Chordata > Mammalia > Chiroptera > Vespertilionidae > Vespertilio > Vespertilio murinus. Next base: position 51,229,628 of record OZ004711.1, on the reverse strand, counting down.
TCAATGACACTTCTTGGAAATTTAGGATTCTATTATCTTTCTTTGAGGAGTGTTGATTTTTGTTTCCATAGTTGTTGCCATCGCTGGCTGGTCCGTTTGAACCTCTGTAGGCTCGTTTTTACTATGTTAGGACAAATCTATGGGAATCCCAAATAGTTCCCAAGCCCTTCTGCTTTGTAAGACTCAAAACATTTAAACAGTATTTATCCCAGGGATTTCTTTTTCAAAGCATAGTTTTAGGCTTTGTTATGACAGTTCTTAAGTGAGCCCTATTCTAAGGCATGGTTCTCAAAGATAAGGCTTCTTCTTCTTGTCGTCTCGCTGGATACCACAAGGTCTTAAAGAAAATTTTCTCCTGCCGAAACCAGTTTGACTCAGTGGATAGAGCATTGGCCTGCAGACTGAAAGGTCCTGGGTTCGATTCCAGTCAAGGGCACATACCTTGGTTGCGGGCACATCCCCAGTGAGGGGTGTGCAAGAGGCAGCTGATCGATGTTTCTCTCTCATCGACATTTCTAACTCTCTATCCCTCTCAATTCCTCTCTGTGTAAATCAATAAAATATATTTTTAAAAATAAAAGAAAAGAAAATTTTCTCCTATGGCTGGGCTAGATTTCCAACATCTCCAGTCTCTGACCTCTAGGACATCTACTCTGTCCTAAATTCCTTAGCAGCCATTCTCTTGAAAGCCCTGGGTAGTCTTGCACAGTCAATCTGCCATCTAGTCTTCAGAAAATATTTATAGGAGACCCCTGTACAACTCTGGCCTCTTCTATAGGCTATTTCCTCTTCTTCAGTAACTTGCTCAAATTCCAGTGATTGAAGCTACCCCATGCTCCATCTTTTCTATCTCAGATCAACAGCAATTCCATGTTGTTTGGACTCTAGTGTTCTCTGCTGTGGTCAGGAAATGGTACCCAGACAGAGTCAGGTTAATTGTGAGCCTCACCTCATAAGTTCCTCTTTTCTCAGGGGTCACACAGGAATCAGCATATCCATTAGAGTGGACTGTAACATGTGAACTCCTGTTTGGGCTCCTCATGTTGGAGAGGTGATCCCAGGACAAAACAAACCAAACATATTTCCACCTGGTGATCATTAATATAAAATTTCCTCTCCTTCTGAACCTACAACTGTGCGCTATTTTTCATGTTTAAAATCCACTTACTCTTTATTTTTAAATTTCTCTATACTCTTTTCACTGTATGATTTACTTCCACTTATCAAGACATAGATATTGCTTCTATAGATTTTAGTATGATTTGAAGCTTGATGAAAAAATGATTGAGGGGAATATAATATCATTATCAATTTTTAAGAATAAATGGCTTCATTAAGGCAATCATTTGATATTTTCAAAATAATTTTGAATATCTTGGCATCACATAACTACTATATATATTTAATTATTAATTTTTACCAATAATGGTATTTGTGACATTTTATCAAAACCACTTCTCATCACTCTATCTGTACTCTCATTACTCACCATCACCTAAATATCAATCTTGATAAATAGAGCTTGGAATTGAATCACAATGACTTAAAACCATACACTTAGATGCAGCTCATCGGTTAAGCCAAGATAAGAGCTCTATCATTTTATAATTCCGATGAAAAGTTGAAGGCAATTTTATGTAAAGAGGGGGTTATTTTACTTTCAATGTGACTTAACTAGCTTGTTATTTTCTACTACTTACGAGGAGACAATGCTACCAAATTTTTTTTGAATATCTTTAAACGTGAGAAAATAACAGTTAACATTTAAAAAATTGACTGCCTATTTAAAAAAGCATCTCTACAAAATGGACATCACCAGAATCCAGTAATATATAAGTAAACTGTAAATTCTATATATCTTTAAAAACAAATCCTTTTTAATCTTATAAAATTATGAAAAGAAAGAATACTAAAATTTGTTCATCATTATTACAGGCAATGGGTTTTCAACAATTACTCGCAGAGTAGTGTTGTTAGACAGTGTGTGCCTTAATTTATTTTCAGACAAAATCCTTTCAATCTATTATAACATGTTTTATACTACTATTGCATTCACTTTTGTAATGCTCAGGTTTTTGCTAAGAACACATCTCTATTAACTACAACATCTGACTCTGTTTTCAGGCAGAGTAAATAGTTACCTCTAGAAAATAATTCTGAAGCAGGGCAAAGCTGCCCATCCTAAAGTATGTTTTATTCTAGAAACCTACCCAAATTCTTAGCATTAAGGCTTTGCTTCCAGGAAAGATCTATTAACCTGTAAATATACTAACCAACAATCATGTTAACACAATTCCCAGGTGTTTAAGGAAATGGAACTAAGACATGTAAATGTTGATGTTGGGGAAACAGAAGACCACTAGATGGGAAGTACCACTAGAAGGTTGTTCAGGAAAGAGTGGGGCAAGTGGAGGGGCCAGGCATTAAACACCTTGGGAGAACTCAGGGAAAGAAAGTGGCAGAATGAAATGTTAAGGGGCACTAAAAATGAACAAAACCCAAGTATTCTCTAAGATCTGTTTTCTAGAATAAAGTAAAGCATATATTTTGAGTTAAGTCACAAGATTTTTAGGTAAGCTATTAGTCATGGTGTTGTCAGGAGTATTTTTAGTGTGCTGAAATGGCATATTCACATTGTAATTTGACAATCTATATATATAAAAGCCAAGCGACCAGAACGACAGAATGATTGGAACAACCAGAATGACTCGTCACTATGATGTGCACTGCAGTGGCCAACTGGGCAGATTGGGATCTACTAGCCAATCTCCTGTGGCCCCTCCCCCCAGCCGGCCATCCTCCTGTTCGGCCCTCCCACCACAAACGGGGACTGGGCTGGCCAGTCAACCTCCCACATGCTCTCTCCCCTGCCTGCCCAGCCCCAATAGCCCCCATTGAGCCAACCTGGCCAGACCCCACCCGTGCACGAATTCATGCAATGGGCTTCTAGTAGTTCAATAAAGGAGGTGTTTATTGTGGGCCAGGTATGGGGGAACTGCAAGGGATACTTCAATAATCAGGGGTGGTAACAAGGGACAGGTAAGAATGACATGGGACTACAATAGGACCTGAAAACCAGGGTCATAGAAGAGGCTTGCTCTCAGGAAACTATGACTTTTGGTTAAAAACTCAATCTGCCTGTGGTATAAATATCATAATTTCACTCTCTTCCTTCTTTTCAGTCCCATGACTATGTTCTCCGTGAACCAAACCCAACAGTGCATCAGTGAGTAAGGGAACCCATTATATCCCACAAGTGTCTCCCAGAGTAGAGAGCAGGTGGAGAAGAGTGGAAAAGGTATCAATAGGGGCAAAAGAAAGATATCCTACTCTGGAAAAAAGTACACTTTTCTAACTATGCAGGAAAAACATTTGCTTTCAGAGTTGGATTTAATAAGAATATTTTCAGCCAAAATCGGTTTGGCTCAGTGGATAGAGCATCGGCCTGAAGACTGAAAGGTCCCGGGGTTTGATTTCGGTCAGGGGCATGTACCTGGGTTGCGGGCACATCCCCAGTGGGGGGGGGGGTGCAAGAGGCAGCTGATTGATGATTCTCTCTCATCGATGTTTCTAACTCTCTATCCCTCCCTCTTTCTCTCTGTAAAAAAAAATCAATAAAATATATTTTAAAAAAGAATATTTACATACAAAATTTTTCAGTAGTATAAAAATGTAGAAATGTATGTTGAAGATTTATATAGAAGTTGGACTACTTTTCAACTGAAGGTATTTATATGCTCTATGTAATCCTATCTAATAAAAGAATAATATGCAGATTGACCATCACTCCAACACACAAGATGGCTGCCCCCATGTGGTCAAAGGTCCTGCCCCCATGTGGACACAAGATGGCCACCACAAGATGGCCAGCAGGGGAGGGCATTTGGGAGGCACCAGGCTGCAAGAGAGGGGAGTTGGGGGCGATCAAGCTTTCAGGGGAGGGCAGTTAGGGGTGACGAAGCCGGCAGAGGAGGGAAGTTGGGGGCAAACAGGCTGGCAGGGGAGCAGTTAGACATAAATCAGGCTGCATGGCATGGGAGTAGTTAGGGAGTGATCAGGCTGGCAGGCAGAAGTGGTTAGGGGCAATCAGGAAGGCAGGCAGGCGAGCAGTTGGGACCCAGCAGTCCTAGATTGTGAGAGGTATGTCTGACTGCCCGTTTAGGCCCCATCCCGGTGGGGTCCCAGATTGGAGGGGGTGCAGGCTGGGCTGAGGGACATCCCTCCACCCCCGTGCATGGATTTCTAGTATAGTATACTTGATCAGAAGTATTATAAGCTTACACGGGCCAAGAGTATATTCTGACTGTATATTATTTCTATAACTGTATCCATTTCAGGTTAGAAAACTAATATTTATGCTGTTTTGAGAAAAATAGAGATGAAATGTTCAGAATATTTTATGTTGGAGAGTTTTTAACATGTTTACACTTCTTGTTATCTAAGAATGGGATATATAAATTTCTGGGCACTAAACATAAGTTCAACTACTATCTAATGTAATACATTTACTCATGCTATAAAAATAGAAAAGATATAGGTGTTATGAATTCTACTAAAAGAAGACTTGTCTTCTCAAATGTTGCTAGTATTGTGTAATTAATTCTACTTAACAGTAATAAATCTAATTTCTAGTTTTTAGAAATGTAGATTTTATACTGTGTATTTGGGGGTAGAGGAAAGAAAAGTTGAGAATGAAGCTTTGAAAATTAATAAGATTTTTTTTTCTGTTCAAGATTTCATTTTTTCCCTATTTTGTTAAGACTTTGTTGTTATCGTTTTATAGATCTTTTTTTTTTTTTGAGAACAGGTTGTTGGAGGACAACTGGAATATGTTTCTGAATAGTTCTATTAATCTGCTGCTTATCACCTAAAATAAATGGATTCAAATTGATAGGTACTATAAAGATTAGATAAATTATTGATACTCTAATCTAAAAAGAGTATAATACTAGACAAGCATGGGTCTAACCAGGTCTTTTTCTCAGATTAACATAACTTAATTCTAAACATATCTCTTATGCGAGTAAAGATAAATGTAATTTCATTGCTATGATTATGTGATCTAATTACAGGAAACATAATTTTTTATGACTACAATGTGTGGATAAAAAAGAGTGAACTCACAGTTACAATGTATTTGTACATTCTAGTCCCCATTTTAATTACATTTTCTATGTGATTATAATTATTTCATCCTGTAACAACCTTATACTGTTGTAATCAAAAGGAAACTTTACAGTTGAAGTAAATTTCTGAAGGTCACTCACCTAGTAAATGGATTGAACCTAGTCAACCTTACTCTAATGTTTGGGCTCTTAGCAAGTATTCGATTCTCTCTCTCACTAATTTGAACAGAGCATGCCCAAAGATATTCCTTTTTTTCCATAAATTTTAAAAAATGTATTTTATTGACTTTTTACAGAGTGGAAGAGAGAGGGATAGAGAGTTAGAAACATCGATGAGAGAATCATCAATCAGCTGTCTCTTGCACACCTCCTATTGGGGATGTGCCCGCAACCAAGGTACATGCCCTTGACCAGAATCAAACCTGGGACCTTTCAGTCTGCAGGCTGATGCTCTATCCACTGAGCCAAACCAGTTTCAGCCAAAGATATTCTTTTCATTCTGAATTACTATTATATATTACGAAGAAATTATAAGTACATTAATCATGATTTTCTTCTTGAAACTGAAAGAATACTCTAAAGTGGCTTTCATATGGATGGTAAAATTAATGTAAACAATCTTTAGGCTTCCCATTAAACCAAATCAGTTAGTCAATTCCTTTGCCCATATAGATGGCAAAAATAATTTCCACTGGTTTACTCATTAATGTGACTTAGTCCAGGGAAGAGCATGTTTAGTTAGCCTATTACTTTGACATTATGTAGACATAAGACATATTAGTAGTTGTTAAATCTAAATTTGCTGTTTTCTAGTATTGTTTCCAAAGTAATTATTGTGTGATGATTAAAAAAAAATACCCGGACATTTTCTCCTTATAATTAGTATTCTTGGGAATAAATCTATTGAAAACACCACACAAATGAAAAAAGAAAAGAAAAATATTTTGAGAAGGCATTTCTTCTCAAAGAATCATGAATAAATTATCTAATAATTATCTAAAATATGTTGGATATATTTAGCCATCTACTTACTGAAATGGGGAGATCTAGGTTCCTCAGGAAAGCATTTCATATAGTGGTATTGAAGGAAGACAACTTTTCTGTTCAAATTCTATTGAGTTCTGTAAAAACTACTCAATTATAAATGTGTTCTTTCTCTGATCTGGGCTCTCCTGTGCATTTAACTTTCTCTGAGTATTTTTATCTTTGCTCATATGAAGAGACTCTATACTAAGTTATCTTTAGTGAGAGCTTTTTGAGAATATTTTATTGGCACCTTAAGATGAAATAACATAACCTATGCCTAAGACTCTAATGTGGTACTCTGAATATGACATAGGATCTTTGGAATAATAATTTACACTCATAGGGCTATGAAATACCAACGATTCACAAAAAACAGTCATGAAATGGTAATGGAAGGTTTAGAAATGGGCCCTTCAGAAGCATATTTTTAAAAACAATGAGGTGAAAAATCAATATAGAAAGAACTATGGTTTTTATTTTTCACCAGAGTCCTCAGAGCACATTGCCACAGAAATGAATCAACACAATTATTCACTACCTATACTATACTACCCAGAGTTATAAGCACAGTTTTTCAGAAAATTTTTGTTCCAATGACCAGATTTGAGCCAATGTTTCTCTTGTCACCAGCACATGGACATACTGGCTAAAAGCTAACAAATGTTTGGAATAGACAGCTGATCATTAATCCAAGAGAGAAATCCCCATGTACCAGAAATAAAGAAGAATCTCAAAGCTAGAGTGAGAAGTAGCTGAACTGAAATGCTAGGCACTACCAAAACCAAACCAAACCAAACCAAACCAAACCAAACCAAACCAAACCAACCATAGGCCGAGTGGCAGGTTGGAGCAAGAGGCATTATTAGTCTGATACCTAAATGAGAAAGGAGTCCAGTTTGAAGTTTCCTTGTTGAGAGTTAAAATACTAGCACAAAGCCAGATTTTCGGAAGGGCCTGTCTAGACTGAAAATGGTTCTCAGAAGTACTTTATGCCTTGACATGGACAAATGACAGAGTAGCTGGCCTTCTCCCCATGAGAGCAAACAGTCACTCTCAGAAGCCGGAGCCCTGGATGTGGCACAGACCCAGGCGGGGATTTACTGATTGAGTAAACGAGCAGTGTCTTCGCACAAGCAGGTACTCTAACTTAATGCTAACCCCAATTTTCTTGAGCACCTACCATGGTCCAGGCATCTTCACCGAGGGAGATAAAAGCAATGAAAATGAAAAACAAAACAAAACAAAACAAAAATCAAAACAAAACAAAAAACAGATAAAGTCCTTGTTCTCATAGAACTCATATTTTGGTTTCCTGAGAAACTACCACAAATAAACATTTAAAATATGTCATGTGATAAAAGGTGCTATGAGGAAAACTAAAGCAAGGTGGGTGTGACAGGGTAGACGAGGGGGCGTGTTTTACACAGAGCCCTCAGGGAAGGCTTCCCTCCTGTGGTGATGCGGGAGCACCCTAGGGGAGTGGCCCTGCAGGTGTCTGGGGAAAGCACTCTGGGCAGAACCAGGGGTGAAGACAAATGCTCTGAGGCCAGGATGTGCATGGCCGGTTCAAGAAACAGCCAGGGTGACCTGAGCAGTCCTGTCTGACTCACTGAAAGGGAGTAGCTGCAGCTCTGGCAGCATCAGTCTAAACTAACCTTACGCAAATTTCCCATTTCATTTTACGACAAGATTCCAGTTTCAATACTGACCTTTCTTTTCATGTTTTCTATGTTTTCCTTAGGCGATAACATATTACGCTAGCTGAAAACAGAAGAGAAATATTGAAAAACAAATCCGAATCATCTCAAAAGCCGATTCATAAGCTGATCCATTTCTGGTTAATTAACTAAAAGAGATGGAAAAAGTGCAGAGTAATTTTCTGGAATTTATAATGATTGAAACACAGACTGACTCATTAGGGCTTCATAAACAAATTATGTGATATTGAAAACACTGCTGATCAAATGACTTCAACACTAGGCCTTTAAACTAATACGTAAGGCATTCTTTGCAGAGTAGACAGTGGTCCTTCCACGCTAGTACGCAGACTCACCACCTGAGAAGGCTTTTAGAAAGGAGGGTCCCCAGAGGCCACCTGAGAGACCCCAGGTACAGGAGGGGAGCCTATGGCTCTTCATTCGGAACAAGCCCCCATGTAACTCGTAGCCAAGAGCCCTTTGACCACATTTTGGGAAAGGTGGCGAAGCGGGGTTGGGAAATCTCCTTTATGGTTCTTCTTTTGACAAGTAGCATTGCCATCTTCTTCTTTCACCTTTTCTGCTCCAAAAAATTTAAAGAGATAGGTAGTTGCAATGGACATTGGCCAAAGTGGGCAGGCAGACAAATATCAACTCCCTTTACACTCTTAAGTCGAAGGCCCTTAAAGTGTACTTGGCTTTTGTGTGTGTTGTTCTCTGTTATTTTAATGCAAAGTGACTTGGTCCAAATGACCTGAGTGTTTAACTTTTCAAGCATTATTTATTCTCTGAGTCTTGAAAAGCCAAACAGTAATTTGGCTTAACTTACAGGGGTGCAGTGATGCTGAAATGTAATAGCATAAGCAGCATGATAAGTATGAAGCAAGTGTAAAATCCTCTCTCTATTACTCAATTTTATTTACTAGATACAGATAAAATACTCTGAAGAAAAATGTCTACACTTTTTTCACAATGGGCAGTTTAAAAAAATTATCTTAAAAGGGAAACATACTACTACAAGCTCTAAACAAGAATTTGAATTTGAATTATCTACCTGAACAAGTGGGATTCATACATCCTTCATTGCTTGATGAACTAGATGTGACCAGAAAGACCCGCTTCTCCAGCCAGATCTACAAATATAGTATCTTTTCTATTTCTTTAGTTGATTACTTGACCCCACACCTTCTCTATTGCCATGAGCTATGCAGGCAGAAGTCCAGAATCCCCCCTTTCGGGCACCCTTGGGACAGTTGTCCAGTCTTCCTGGGGTTTACTCAGGTCCGAAGTTGAAGGAGCTGCTTTCAGGCATGAGGTGGTGAGCAGTGGGACATTCTGATCAGTTCACTGTAGGCCCCTGACTCAGGGCTGCCCTTGCCTCTGTGTCCACCACAGAATACTGCTACTGTATTTTGTACCTTGCATACTGCAATGACTATCCCTTTTCATTCAGTCATGAAATCTCTGTTAGGCTACGTTTCTGTACTTGGCATCCAGGTTATAACTTTTTATTCATATTCGTAAGTAGAATACTTATTTTGTAGCTTAATGGTGAAGCAAAGAGGCTTGAAATGGCTTCTAGTCTCAGTCATATACTAAGGTACTTCTCAATATTCTCTCTTATATCACGGCAACATCCTCTTTGTAGTTTTGGATGTCCTTTGCTACCAGTGACACCCCCATCAGACTACTACAAATTGTGAGCATGGGGAGTAAGTTAGATTGAAATCTGTTGATAGGAAAATTTTCTCTCTCCTCTCCTATGAGGTCCTGCATTTCAATAAGGTATCAAGTAGCAAACCACCACCACATCAAAAACAACAAAAATGTTTTATACTCTTTACCAGGAGTAATTGGTGCCCAACTGGTGCCCAACTGGTATTTGTAAACTAGGACAGTCTAGTGACTTTCAAAACAATGAATAAATGCTCCAAGGTGACTTGTTTTTCTGAATCCAAACTAAGCAAGGGTTTTTAAGAGCCTTTGTTCAGTTTGAGTAGTCAATGATTAGCACAGAATTTTGGAAATTTTGTGCTTGAAAGCTTTTAAGTGCATTCATTTTTCTTCATTATGCTACCTCACAGTCAACCTGTCATTCACATACCTATTTAGCTATCACAAGCATTTTTCTTCATACACCCCTTCAAAATTCATCAAAACTTGACTTTTGTTTCAAAAAGGCAAAGCTTAGATTACTAGGCACCCTGCCGCACAAATACAAACATACCTCTTAGATATTATGACTTTGGTTCCAGGCAACTGCAATAAAGTGAGTCATACACATTTTTAGTTTCCCCGTGCACACAAAAGTTATGTTTATACTATACTTTAGTTCATTAAGTATGCAATAACATATGTCTAAAAATGTAAAGAGCTAAAAAAATGCTAACTATCATCTGAATCTTCAATGAGTCATAACCAATTCTGACAGCTGCTGAATGGTTAGGGTGGTGGCTGCTGAAGGCAGGGGTGGCTGTGGCAATTTCTTAGGATGTGACAACAATAAAGTTGGTCACACCAATTGTTTCTTCCTTTTAAGAACAATTTCTCTGTAGAATACCATGCTGTTTGATAGCATTATACCCACAGTAGAACCTCTTTCAAAATTGGAGTCAGTCCTCCAAACCCTGATACTGCTTTATCACCTACGTTTACATAATATTCCAAGTGTTTGCTGTCATGTCAACAATCTAAAACAGCATCTTCTAGGAGTAGATTCCATCTCACAAAATCACCTTCTCTGCTCATCTATTAGAAGCAACTCCGTATCTGTTAACATTTTAACATGAGATCACAGCAATTCAGTCACATCTTCGGGCTCCACTTCTAATTCCAGTTCTCTTGCTATTTCCTCATTTGCAATTACTTCCCCCGCTGAAATATCACCTCAAAGTCATCTATGAAGGTTGGAGTCAACTTCTTCCAAACTCCTATCAAGATAGATATTTTGACGTCTTCCTATGAATCACAAATGCTCTTAAATGGCATCTAGAATGGTGGATCCTTTCCTTAAGATTTTCAGTTTACTTGACCCAGATCTATTAGATGAATGACTATCCAGGGTAGCTGTAGCTTTACACAATGTACTTCCTAAATAATAAGACTTGAGAGTCGAAATTACTCCTTGACCCACGGGCTGCAGAATGGATGCTGTGTTAGCAGGCTTGAAAACAACACTCATCTTCTTGTACATCTCCATCAGAGCTCTTGGGTGACGAGGTGCATTGTCAGTGAGCAGTGATATTTTGAAAGGAAGCTTTTCTTTTTCCTGAGCATTAGGTCTCAGCAGTGGGCTTAGCATATGCAGTAAACCACGCTTTAAACAGATGTGCTGTCATCCAGGCTCTGATGATCCATTTACAGAGAACAGGCAGAGTAGATTTAGCAAAATTCTTAAGGGTCCTTGTACTTTCAGAATGGAATGTGAGCGTAGGCTTCCACTGCGTTAGTCCCTAACAAGGGACTCAGCCTGTCTTTGAAGCTTTGAAGCCAGTCAGTGACTCTAGCTCGGGAAGTCCCAGATGGCATTTCCTCCCAATATAGAGCTGTTTCATCTACATAGAAAAATCTGTTTCGTGTGCTGCCTTTTAAAAGGATCTTAGCTAGGTCTTCTGGATAACGTGCTGCAGCTTCTCTACCAGCACTTGCTGCTTCTCTTTGCATTTTTATGTTATGGAGCTGACTTCTTTCCTGAAATCACATGAGCCAACTGCTGCTAGCTTCAAACACATCTTCTGTGGTTTCCTCACTTCTCTCAGCCTTCCTAGGATTGAAGAGAGTTAGAACCTTGCTCTGGATTAGGCTCTGACTTAAGAGAATGTTATGGCTGGTTTGCTGTTCTCTCCAGATCACTAAAACGTTCTCCATACCAGCAATAATGCTGTTTCTCTTTCTTGTCATTTTTGTGTTCACTGGAGTATATTACTTTTAATTTCTTTCAAGACCTTTTTCTTTGCATTCACAACTCAGCTGGCTGGCCAAGCTGTTGGCCGAGCTTGGCTTTCTTCACTAAGCTTATTCATTTCTAGCTTTGATGCAAAGTGGGAGATGTGCAACTCTTCCTTTCATTTGGATACACAGGAGCTACTATCAGATTATTAATTGGTCTAATTTCAATATTGTTGTGTCTCAAGGAACAGAGAAACCCAAGGAGAGGGAGAGACATTTGGTGGTACAGTCAGAACACACTCATTTGTCAATTAAGTTTACTGTTGTATATGAGCGAGGTTCATTGGGACCCAAAATAATTAAAATAGCAACATCAAAGATCAATTATGATAGATCTCTATATCAAATATCATAATAATGAAAACACTTGCAATATTGTGAGAATTACCAAAATGTAACACAGAGACAAAAAGTGAACAAATGCTGTTTGAAAAATGGCACCAACAGGTTTGGTCAATGCAGGGTTGCCACAATCTTCAATTTGTAAAAAAAATGCAATATCTATAAAATGCAATAAAGCCAAGTGCAATAAAATGAGGTATGCTGCTAGTATAATCTTTCTTTATTAAAATTTTTTTTATTGATTTCAGAGAAGAAAGGAGAGGGAGAGAGAGATAGAAACATCAATGATGAGAGAGAATCATTGACTGGTTGCCTCCTGCACACCCCACCCTGGGGATCGAGCACACAACCTGCGCATATGCCCTCACTGGGAATTGAACCGTGAACTTCTGGTTCACAAGTTGATGGTCAACCACTGAGCCACACCAACCGAGCTATCATCTTTCTTAATTGACTCTTATATGAAGAGTTTTTTTACATTGGCAAATATCTAAGGTTCAGTTCTACACTTTAAGCTTTATTATTCAATATAATCTAGAGATACCATAAATAAACTATAAGTAAAGCACAAAATACCTTGCTTATGGGTTTAAAATAGTTTTCTTTCTGCAAAAAAAAAATGCTAGCTTATAAAATATTCATGTGCCCCTATGAAAATGATAATCAGTTGATGATGGTGATCACTAGATATATAAGTCCAATATTAAAGGTCATTTTCATTACATTTTTTTCTGTACTGTGGTTATTTCAGGTATAAAACTGTGAACATGAGCTTCTTTGAAATGAAAACATCAGTAAACTAGGATATTCGTTGCAGAATAGGAAATATCGGCAACGGACCTATTCTGTATCTAAATAATGAGGCAAAGGCATGACCTCATTGAATTTTCATTTTCTCTTTTGCAGAGATAGGATATAATGGCCCATACTGATTTTGTGCTCATGATATGAGAAAAATATATCTTTTTAATACATTATTGAATAATTGAACTTGTAAAAATTGTGTGCAAATTGCTTTCCATAGTTTGAATTAGAAAGCAGAGGATAAATGTTTTTAGGAAATGTATACTGAATTCTTTTATAAATGATATTTCTTCTTAATGTCTTGTCTTTTTAGGCTAAGATATAATACATTTATTTCTAATAGAAAAATATGTTTAACCATATAAAAAAAACCATGAGCCAAAACCAGTTTGGCTCAGTGGATAGAGCGTCGCCTGTGTACTGAAGGGCCCCAGGTTCAATTCTGGTCAGGGGCATGTACCTTGGTTGTAGGCACATCCCCAGTGGGGGGCATGCAAGAAATAGCTGATCAATGACTCTCTCTCATTGATGTTTCTAACTCTCTGTCTCTCTCCCTTCCTCTCTGTAAAACATTAATAAAATATATTTTTTAAAATAAAAAATAATAAATAAATAAATAAAACATGAAAATTTTTGAATAAAAGCTATAATAATTTTAGGACATAATTTTTAATTATAGGAAGGCTAACATTCTAAATAAATCTCATAAATAATATTTTTATTGTGTAAAAATGATCAAATATTAGCAAGCACAAAATTTTTCTTTTTATCTTTCTTGATTTTTTTTAGGTACTTAGGTAAACAAATATCAAGTTTTAAAAGATAAATTTTAAAAAGTTTTTGAGATTTTAGAATACTGATAAAGATACAATAAAATCAATAGGGGACAATTTTGAATAAATTTTAGTGTGTAAATTAGAATTTCAACTTGAAGGCAAGGATAAAAGGTTCTTATCAAGATATTTTGTAAATATTAATAATTAATAAATATAATACTTTACTATTTGTATGTTGTTTAACAAATACAATATTAAATATTTATATTTAATGAAAAGTCAATTTGAAGCTAACTGGCACACAATCTCATCAGTGACTGAAGTTAATTATTGCTTATAAATATAGGGTGTCAAAAAATGTAAATACTTCAATAGCTGATAACTCACTTAATTTTCATTCCTTTCCACATTTCACTAATTTGAAATAATGGGTGAAGCCAGATTAAGCTTTGAACAAAGAAAATTTATTCTAAAGTGACACTAGACTTTTTTTTTTTAAGTGGGGATACATAAAAGACAAAGTTTACATTACAAAAGTGGCAATAGTCAATGAGTTGAGGGCACCCAAATACTGAACAAAATGATTTTTGATATTTGAGATCCCTTTGCTTCGCATTATCAATGGTGCCTGGACCAGAATAGTCATTAGTTTGAAAAAAGGTATTGACCAAAAAATTATTCATCTCTGTAGATTCTTTTAAATTTTGAAAATGAACTGCATGTTAATAAACACTGACTTTATTGGTATAATCATTAAAAGTGTATATACATTTTTGGGGACACCTTATATACTTCAAATATTGTAAAATATTTGAGTCAGGTCATCACTAGTCTTTTCATTTCATAATCCTAAAACTACCTATAAACCCTGGGGAAGAAGAAAAAAAATACATGTACAACATTGGTCACATATTTATACTTAAATTACATTTAACTGATCCTTAGTTTTTTATTTTTTCTAGCCATGATGTTTATATAGTTCATTCAAGTTATATGATATTGAATCTTTATCTATAGTTGGATAAATATACTATTTTGGTTCATTAGAATTAAAAATAAATTATAAAAGAACAGCCCTAACCGGTTTGGCTCAGTGGATAGAGCACTGGCCTGCGAACTGAAGGGTCCCAGGTTTGATTCCAGTCAAGGGCATGTACCTTGGTTTTGGGCACATCCCCAGTAGGGGGTGTGCAGGAGGCAGCTGATCGATGTTTCTCTCTCATCCAGTGTTTCTAACTCTCTATCCCTCTTCCTTCTTTTCTGTAAAAAATCAATAAAATATATTTTAAAACATTATAAAAGGACAATGATGATTTGTTATTATAGCTAAGAGAAAAAATCACTTAATCATTAATTCATAATTCATATTTTCCAGAATTCACTGATTAAGTATGGCACATTTTATTCTCTCTTTCATATATAATCTCTCTTCTCAAAAAGAAAAAAGATAAGAAAAATACATTGAAAAATTTTTATATCTGTACTCTTTAAAAAAAAAATTCCATTAATGTTTTTTGCTAGTCTGCAAAAATCTTTCCCATTTTTAAAATCCTTTTCAAAAGTTTTAACACAAGACCGTTTTAACTGTGTCCTTAAATATTTTACATGCCTCTATTTTTAATGACCTGTGGTATATTTCCAGCGATAAAGTACTATTAGTTCAATTGCCTTTTTCCTCTACTTGGTTTATAGCAGCAAGACTGTTTTGTCTTTTATAAACATACAAAATGACATTGTGGAGTTTTCTAGGTCTCTGAAGTGGTAATTTTTGGAGAAAATAGTTCTCCTACTAGAGCTATTGTACAAAATGATAAAGATAGAAACAACCGCTTCTGTCCCAAAGGTACAGCTGTCCACACTCAGAGCGAATGTCATTCCGAGATCAATTATGTGTTGAGAAGGAAAACACTGAAGGCATGAGACTGTATTCTCAGAAAGGAAAACAAAGGATTCTCTAGTTTATAAGTTTCTCACTGAAAGAGAAAAGCTTGAACTCATCCTTCTCCCATGTTGTAGATGGCATTAATCTCAGAACTGTAACTGCATTGCTTTACATTTACTTTCCAGTTTGTTTCCATGGAAAACTCTGATTGTTTCAGCTTACACAAGGCAGCAGCCTTTTTCTGGCCAAAATGACATTTATGCAGAAATGTTACACTCTAACTCAAATGTTCGAAGTGAAAACAACTAAGAATTCTATTGGCTGTGGCAAACGATATGAGTTTTAAAAAATATTAAACCATGCATCAAAATAAATATTTTTACCTGTTTGTTGAGATCATGTACCATAATAACCGAGCATCAACATTTTAATTTTCCTTTTTAATTCAAGCAATGTTTTGCATTCTCCCATTCCCTAGATGTACTGGTGGGGAATTGTTCACATCTGCAGAGAATGTTCCCTTCCAAAGAGGTAGGCTGTCAATCTGAGTCACCTTGACCATGGGAACCCAGCAAACATAGAAATGGTCAGGGACTAGCAGCACTTGGATCCCAGGCCATTCATTCATGTGAAAGCCCACCCAACAACTGCCTGTGCATGTGGACGCAGAGCTAAACCACCTCTATGACTGGGAAGAGTCATAGACTTGTCAGGCCCTAAATATGGGACAGACATCAAGTCCCATAAGTGGGGCTCAGAGGGGAGAGCTCACCAGGCAAGTTTCCATATTTTTTTGTTGGCATTTTGGGCCAAGACCTTACTCTAGGCAACCCAAATCATATATTTTGAGTGACCATATTCATGTCAAGGTTCACCAGTGTTCTTCACCCACTGCAGGACTTGGAAAGCACATAGTAGCTTGAAGGACTTCAGGATGGGGTGGTTGGGATTAACCTAGTAGACTGAAGGTATTTCAGTTCGACTAACCATTCAGGGCAGGTACTGGCAGGATTTGAAATAATATAAATACTTCAAATACTTCAGAATTATTCCTAGCAATAGAATAAACCCCACACACTGAAGATATCTTCCTATTAACTATTAACTTGAGTAATAGGATCTTAGCTTCTTTAAGTAGATTCTGTCTTTTTTAAATCAGCACTTTGAAGACCCCAAATTTCTCCCAGAGTATCCTGCTATATGTCTTTTACTGACTCTACTTAGTGGTCCCCAAACTTCCCCAAACACAAAATTACTGCATCTAGTATTCAGAATGGAAGTGCTATATGAAGCGACAATTTACACGACTTCACGAGACACAGTCTAGGTCACATGTTTAGCTGGTCACCACTACTCTCCACTAACTGTAGCCTTGTTCTCAGCACATCAGCAGCCTCTTTAAAACCTAGGAAGTTGATTTAAATGATTGCTCTCACCGCTGTTACTTCGTACTTTGTGTTAAATAAGTGTTATTTAGCACTGTGTAACATGTTACACATCCGGAAGCCTGGTCCAGACTCGAACAGTGTTACACTAAATCATTTCTTACTGAGCCTACTGTTTCCTTCTTGCCCTGTGCTTCTTTCTCAGCAACATGATGACAGTGATACAGCCTTCAGGACTGATGCGGATTCCATGGGATTAAGTGGGATAGCCAAGGTCAAGCCCCTCGCTTGGTGTCAGTCACAGAGTAGGCCTTGAACATTTGGTAGTTCTCTTTGCCCCTTCTCATGTTCTTAGTTTTAAGCCATTTCTTCCGAAGATTCTAAATAGCTTAATGGTAAAAACTAAAAATAGTGGTGGGGATATTATTATTTTTATGTACATGTTTTAAATATCAGTGCCAAATGTATTAATAGTTTCCTTTATGGCATATGCAATTTATATCTTTCAAAGATCCCTGTAATCCAAGGTTACAAATATATTACCTTTGGATGTTTTTTTTTATAGTTTTATCTTAGACATTCGGATTTTTAAACTACCTAGAATATATGTCCTTTTTTTCCTTGGCTCCAAATTAGGAACCTAACAATTTTTGTCCAACCTCCATTTGTTTATTCTTATTTTCATTGGCTTGGAGTGTTCTTCATTTGGATTTGGTTTTCCTCCATTTATACATTAATGCATCGTTGTCATTTTATTCTAATTGTTACACTTGTATCTACTTTATTTTTTTAAAGATGTTTTTATTGATTTCAGAGAGAAAGGGAGAGGGAGACAGAGAAGCATCAATGATGAGAATCATTGATTGTTTGCCTTTTGCATGCCCCCTACTGGGGATGGAGCCCACAACCCGGACAAGTGCCTTTGACCAGAATTGAGCTAAATTGGTTAGGGGTAATTGCTATATTTTTATACTATATTTTAAAATCTGACAGCATAAATCTCTACCTTCTTCCTTATTTTTATTTTATTTTATTTATTTTGTGTGTGTATGTGTGTGGCTACTTTTACATCTTTTCTAGAAAGTACTGACAAGTTTTATTTTTAAAAATCTTAGGCTTTGATTTGTGATTGCATTTCTTCTATAATTTACTTAGGGTGGAGAATAGCTACTTTTCCTATATTTTATTTCCATTTGGAATAGGGTATGTTCTATTTTATTTTATTTTTTTAGTTTAACTATATTCTCTTTTACATCCCACAGTAAAGTTTTTATTATAGACTAGAGGCCCGGTGCACAGAATTCGTGCATGGGTAGGGTCCCCAGGCCTGGTCGGTGATCAGGGCCGATCTGGACCTTCCAGCTGCCAGCCAGAGTCTTACTTCTGGCTGCCAGCTGCCGGCTGGGGCCTTCCTTCCTTCCACGCCACCCCTGGCTGTCAGCACACGTCATAGTGAGCGATCGAACTCCCGGTCTTGGGGCGAACTCCCGAGGGGACACTTTGCATATGAGCTTTATATATATACACCGTATTTGCTGGCGTATAAGACGATTTTTTGGCCCTGAAAAATATGCCTCCAAGTGGGGGGGTAGTCTTATACGGCGAGTATATAACAAACTCTGTATTTTGAGTGGAAATGTTAGGGGGTCGTCTTATACGCCCAGTCGTGTTATACGCCCGCAAATACGGTATTTTCAGGGCCAAAAAATCGTCTTATATGCCGGCAAATACGGTATATATATATATATATATATATATATATATATATATATATATATATATATAGATAGATATAGTACATTTACATTAATTTTATTCCTAGATATTTTTCTTACATTTGCTGTTATTTTCAATTATGATTAGGACTTTTATTCATTACACTTTCAAATTTGTCATTGCTGATGTTTAGATAGATATTCTTCATCAAGTTAGAACACTTTGTCCTTGTATTACACATTTATCAAATATAAAAACTATTATAAATAGTTGTCACTTTTAATAACTGGATTTTTCATTAATTGCAATGATTTCATTGCTTTCCCCCTTTAATTTAAAAAATGTAAATTACATTAAAATATTTTGTGGTGTTGAACCTTCCTTCCATTTCTGGTGTCAGGCAACTTTTAATATACTGCTATATTAAAGCTATTGAATTAGCATTTAGAAAATTTACAGCTAAAATTAAAAGTAGATATGTCCATGTTCCATTTTTTTGTGTCAGGTTTGTCTAATTTGGTCATCCAGGTTACAAATTTATCTTAGAAATTTATGAGAATGTTTTTCCTGAAGCTTAAAAATGTATTATCTCTACAAATTTCTAAAATTTCCAAAATCCTCCTAAAAGTATTCATTGTATACTTAAATTCTTATTTAACTGGGCATCTTGTACCTTTATTTGCTAAAACTGAAAACCATTGCTTAGAATAAGCAATGCCAGGCACATAGTAAACACTTTATAAATGTAAATATAAGTGTCTCAATGATTTTACTGCTTGGAAATCAGATTGTGGACTAAAACATGGTAAATTTTAATGAATGTTCCCTCGGGTACGAAGTTCCTCATATGTTCATTATTTATAAAACCAATTTTGATAATTGTCTGTGGTTTTGATTTCTAATTAGCTTTAATTATTTTTAGTTTACTTGATCAGTCAATTTGTAAGCAAGATATATGAAAATTTCTGACTATATTGCACACTAAGTAATTTCACTTGCATTTCTCCCATTTTTGTTTTATATATTTTTTGAGAACTTATATGAAAAATATGTTCCATTTTATATAGTTTCTTTCATTTCTACTTATCATTCTTTTTCCTTTTCGTATTGCTCTTGATTTCTATGTTGTCCAACATTGATATTTTTAGATCTGCTTTGTGTTTGTTAACAATTTTCTGATACATTTTCTTTTTAAATAATTTTGTTTCATATTGTTTCAGACAAATCTTTTGTAAACACCATACATTTAGATTTTATTTTTCACACACTTGAAAATCTCTAACTTTTAATAAGTAGCACATATCTGTGGTTTTGTAATTTGCATGTCTGAGCTTTTCTTGACCTCATTTAAAAAATATGTTTAGCCGAAGCTGGTTTGGCTCAGTGGTAGAGCATCGGTCTGCAGACTGAAGGGTCCCAGGTTTAATTCCGGTCAAGGGCATGTACATTGGTTGTGGGCACATCCCCGGTGGGGGGTGTGCAGGAGGCAGCTGGTCAATGTTTCTCTCTCATCGACGTTTCTAGCTCTCTACCTCTCTCCCTTCCTCTCTGTAAAATATCAATAAAATATATTTAAAAATATGTTTATATTTATAAAACTTTCTTATTATATAATACATTTTCCCTGCCTTCTATTATTTCAATATTTGTCTTCTACATGAATTCTTTTTTTAGATAAAAAGTGTCTCAGGGTCTCTGCTGTTCTTACTAGCTGCTATCTTGGGAAATGTTAACATGTAGCACAGTATTTTGCTGATGCAGCTATAAATGGAATGAGCTTGGTAGGAACTCAACCAGATAAGTGCAGCCAACTGCAAAGAAGAAATCAACATGAAATTGACCAAATAGCATATATAAGCAATGGCTAAGCCTCTCTCCCTGGAGACAGAGCTTTGGCTGTGAATCCACCTGTCTCTTCTACTTGCTGCAAGTAAATAGAACTACTTCATGACAACATCTAGTTCTTGAATAAAGCACCTCAAGTAACAAACTCCTTGAGTTCGGTAACATTTTGGTTGGCATTAACTTCTCGTTTCATACATCTTTCCCCTTTAGAACTTTTCAGAATCATTCAATTGTTTTTTGCATCATTTTTTTCTTTTGTTTAAAGCCAAATTTATCATTTCAACCTCATTCCTTTGTAATTAACTTAATACTAATGATCACATATTTTTAAGATTTATAATTCAGCCTGTTATTTTTCATGGTTAAGACGACTTTTCATATGCCCTTGAAAATATTTATGATTCTTTCAGTTATTTGTTGCTTCCTTCCTGTAAGGTTTTGTTTCAGATGTTTTGTGATTTTCATAGTTTTCTTATGTGTGTATTTAAGAAGACCTGTCTATGAAAGCTAATTTCGATTATCATTTCCTGCGTGGAGACAGAGAATATTTTAATTGCTTTAGCTATGAATAAATAATTTATCTTTCTTGGCATAGCATACGAGGGGAAAGTGGAGGCAATCACCCTGATAGGTATATTTGAATCATAATAATTGCCTCAGTTTCCTCTCTTGGGTCCTCCAAGGAGTTGTAATATCCCAGACGTTATTTGGCCCAGTATCTTCTCTGATTTACATCTGATCTTTAGCATAAATTGCACTGGCCTCCAAAGAGGATAGAATATAATATTTTCCATAGAGGCAGTGGGTTCCAACTATTTTTTTGGACTATAATCTACAATAAGAAATACATGTCATATCTTTCTCACACATACACATTTGAAACCAAGTTTTAACAAAACAATTCTTACCCCTTCTACTTGTCATGCAATGTCATATTTTCTAATATGTTATTTTTCATTTAAAAAAATTGTAATGCCTGGCCAGTGTGACTACTCAGTGGTTGGATATCAACCTATGAACCAGGAGGTCATGGCTCCATTCCCAGCCAGAGCACATGTCTGGGTTGTGGGTTTGATCCCCAGTGGGAGGTGTGCAGGAGGCAACTGATCAATGATTCTCTCTCATTATTGCTGTTTCCATATCTTTATCCCTTTCCCTTTCTCTCTGAAGTCAATAAAATATATTTTTAAAAATTATACTCAAATGGATACCACAATGCACTAATGTATGGCTTCCTAGGATTAGAGAAATACTGATTGATGACAACCAGCACTTTGCCAAGGACTTTCCTTCTGTTACCATAAAAAGAAATGTCTACCATTCCATGTAATTTACTGCAAAACTGGTTTTTTATTAAGTGAATTGTACTGTCATCTACTTTAATTCAGACTTACACTTTCCTGGAATAAAGTTACTCCAGTTGACAAATTTGGTCACTGCTGGTACATTATGTATTTACTAATCCTCAATCAGGTTGTTTTGGTTTTTTTTGAATAATCTTTCTCATTTTTGAGCAATTTTAGTTCTAATTAGGGTTTATAATAATATAAAGTTGATCATATTTCAGATACATAATTCCACAGTGAAACTAAAGTTTCTCTAATAACACATGCCAAAAAGTATACATGAATACAGTAGCTCATTTCCATGTGTAAGACCTATTGCTATAATGCTCTAATTATGTGGAGCTGGTGTTTATTTTATAAATATGTATTATTAACTTTTAGAGAGAGAGAAAGGGGAGGAGATAGAGAGATAGAAACACTGCTAAGGAGACGCATCATCCAACGGCTGCCTCCTCCACACCCCCTTTTGGGAATGGAACCAGCAACCTCTCAGTTTCTGGGTCGATGCTAAACTGCTGAGCCATACCAGCCAGGCCAGCTGGTGCCTACTTTAAATAGAGACTTTGTGTATGCCAATATATTTCTAGTAGAAAATATGGGAATATCTCTTATATATTTGTAGATAGGTCCCTCAGTTCTTCGCTCTCTAACCCCCTTCTATACTTAACAGAATTGGACTACAATCGTATATTTTGCAAGTAGACATAGTATTTTTTAATACATGATCACATCATTCAGCGGGTTCCTTAAGTTTTCAACTTTGGCTTACTTTGTGAAATATTTTCTTTATAATTTCCCTAACTTAACATTTTAAAAAATTCACTTAGAGAACTTCAGCATGCATCTGTTTTGTAAAAAAAATATTTAATTTTCAAGTACAAACTTCTCAAACCAGAGCTGTTCAAAGTTATTAGCACTTAGAGTGTGTCTTGGTCCAGTGGAACAGATGTTGCCTGTATCTACAAATATTTCAAAAACAGATTGAAGGCATGCAATATGCAATTCCTTTTTGGCACGATTCATATACATTTTGCCAGGAAATGTTTGAACAGATTTTAAATCTTTGTCCTCATTATCTTTGAAAAATACACAAACTTGCACACATTTTTTGCAAGGTGTCGGTTATGTTCCATTCTGCGAAGGGTACCTCTCAACCAACATGTCTCTCGACATGAAGAAAATTGGACTATATAAAACTTGGAAACACGAGGAAAAGGTCATGTGTACAGTAATTACTAAGAGCAACATCAGACAAGTGTATCCTAATAAAAAATATTTAGTCTGGTAGGTGCATAAAATTTAACTTCTTGAGAAAAATTAATAGCACCTACTTTCTAACACATTGCCAAGAGGCAGTGCTTCATTCAGGAATCGTAGCTCTGAGCAATTCTTATTTTTCATGTCTTCTCTAGTTATGTTTTGGAGTCCAGTTAAATTTTATCTCTTGACATTTCCTGAAGTTTAGATCTCTCTTCAAACTGCTTATTCCACCTGGAATGTTCTTTCCCCCTAATCTCTGTTTAGAGTGTGTGGAGTTTGGGCAGTTTCATGTAGTTCAATGTGTCTGGGGGACAGGGTACATTTTAGGAGGTTCTGGGAGGTAAGACTTGGAAGGTGGACATGAGACACATAACTGCAGAAATTTGTATGCAATGCTAATTTTAGGAATTTGCAATTAGTCCCGGAGATTTGATGAAAACAGCAGTGGACTTGAATCAGGGATATGGATGACAGAATCAGAGCTACATTTCATGTCATCAAATCCAGAGGATGAATTTAAAAGCTGGAAGCAGAGTGGCCAGCCAGGAGCTGATTAGAATAGTTTAGGTGTGAAATGCTTGCAGTGAGAATCAATGGATCCCACAGTGCCTCACATTCCCATTATTTGTAGTCGCTAGCCCTAATTTAAAGTCTTCCATGGTGTGTTGTTTCCCATGTTTTCATCTTTATTTCAAAAGGGCTTGTTCTCCTCTGCCGCCACCAAGCCCCTTCCCCACCCCCCCACACCCTTCCACACCTCCCCGTGTGATGGCTGTTTTATTCAATCTACCTCTCCTGCATCTTTACCCTGCACACACACAGTTGATCCCACTTCATGGCCTGCACTGAACACTGGCTCCTCTAGCATCCGTCTTGATCCGGGTGCCACTCATTTTCCCACACCAGGCTGGGGATGGGGTGGGTCATCCCCAAATTCTCCTGTCTCAATGTCACATCCTTAGGCTTATGATTCCTCACCCCTCTCCTCCTTGGAGGTTCATGACACTTTTACGGCATCATCTTCTATACCTATTTTGCTCTCATAAAGTTTCCAGCCATTGCCTTTCATCCATTATATGTTTTGGCTCCTGATGCATCTTTCTTTCTACCCCTATACTGTCATTATCTGGAGTAGATGCGGTGTTCGTTGGTCTTTCGAAGAGGAGCCTCGCTTCTCATTAGCTTGGTTTTCTCCACACCAACGATCTTCACATTCGTGCCATTTCAGATAGGCACCTCCGTGCCTCTAACTCAGTCCCCGTTTCATCAGGTAGTGCTCCATTTTGAAATACTCACAACTTGCTCTTGTATCACAAACTCTTATCCTTCCAGGTCCTCCCACTACTATTTCATAACCTCTCGGTATCTACAATTCCTTGCTCTCTTTCTCTTTACTTTTACCCATAGTTCCCTCCTTTCTTCACTTCCTTCTCTGGCCCTACCACACCTTTTGTGTCCCTTTCTTGCCATTTTTCTTAATTCTTGATATTTTCTCCACCCTGTATCCACCAGCAAAATGAAAGCTTAAGCCTATTTCATTTCTTTCTCCATTCTCAATCCTGGGCTACTAAATACTACTAAAGAAAATTAGTGCTTGTACACACACACACACACACACACACACACACACACACACCCAATGGTTTGACAAGTTAACAGTTTTAACAATAACCAGGTCCTGAAAGCTGCCTGGAAAACTTTCTGAGTTTCTCTAATTGATTCCCTCTTCCAATTTCCACAGCAAAGTTTTTCAATTATTTCCCCCCCCCCCCACCAACCTTTGATCTCTCTGTCTCACACTTCACTCAGGGCAGGCAATTTACAGAGAAAAGAAATAGTATCAGATGGATCTTTCCTCAAACTCCTCCCTCCACATTTGCAGCCCTCCCAGCTCCTGCCCCTTCTCTTGCCTCCCTTGCTTCAGGTCTCAGTGTTATAAATGTCCCTCCTTCTGATCAAGGACCTACGTGCTCCTGTGTCCTGGATCCATCTTCTCCCACCTCATCCTTAAGTCTTTACTCTCGCCTATCTTTTCAACATATATAACCAATCTCATCACAAGATTCTTTTCTGTCAGCATTTACATGGTCAAGTCTCTAATTTTATTAACAACCAGCCTTCTATCTTTCTCTAGCATCTTTTCTCTTTTAACATTCAATGAATATAAAGACTGTCTTCATTTTTCTCACCTTCTATTCATTCCTCAGCCTAATTATAATCTGGTTTCTGTTTCTAAAACATCATGTCCTTTAAGAAAGAAGTCCCTATTTTATTTGCCTCTATCACTGCATTTTAAAAGTGCTGTCTACTTATCATCTTGAAACGCTCCTTCCTTCTTCTCCACCCCCTCCTTTTGGCCAACATGACATTACTTCTCCTAGTTTTCCTCCTAACTTTCTGGCTGTTGCTTCTCAGATTCTTTCATGAAGTGTTTTTTTTTCCTATTTTCCTTTTAAAGATGTCAGATCATCAGAGTTTATCTTCAAACTTATAACAAACTTATAGATAATATTTTAATCTTCATAAAGTCTTATGAGGTAGTTACTGGTATTATTCTTTCCTTACAAAGCAGTTACGGTATTTGACTACCTGAGCATTGCAGGTAGTCAAAGCAAGATGCATACCCAAACCTGACTGCACAGAGCCCGTCCCTTAAGCACTTGGTCTGTATTCTTAACTTCTGTGGTCTCATCCTACCAAATGCTCATCGTTCTCAAATCTAACACTCCTTCCCAAATACAGCTCCTGAAGACAAGGCTGAAAACCCCCACTACCTCTTGCAGTATTGTACAAGCATCCCCAAACCCACATTTCTCAAACTAAACTCACCATCGCATCACTTCCTACCTTCCCCAAAATAGTTCTTGTTAGTTTCATTTCAGTCAGTGGAGCCACAGTTAACTCTGTTGGCCAGATGAGGACCTGACTTTCATCCTCGATCCCCCTCAATCCTTACCTGCCGGTTAATTACAGTCTTCTCACTTTTACTTATTTATGACTTCAGGAATCTTATCACTTCCTTTCATTTCCACTCTCCAGATTACTAAGAAGGGGTTCCTTCTTTCCAGTAGCCCGACTGTCCTAATCCATTCTTCACCCTGAGATTAATTTTGTTTTCTAAAATGCACATTTTATCAAGTCAGCCTCAGTCTTCAGTAGCTTTAGTGGCTTGTCACTGAACTCCAAACTCCTTAGAATGACATTATGACCCGCCTTCTTAATGTTGTAGTCTAACTTTCTACAATTTCCTACCTCAAATTCTATTACCCAGCCATACTGAATTACTAGCATTTCCTTACACGCACTGAAATATGTTGATTCTGCATATTATTAAATAATCTTATCTATGTCTAAAATAGTCATCATTCTCATCCTCCTCTTAAGAGTTAAGTTTCAGTTTATACAACATCTGTTCTGGGAAGTGGTTTCTAGTGACCCAAGTCTGTATAGGTGCAGCTCTGATGTTTGCCATAGAGTCTCGTGCACATCTGCACTTCCCTGTGTTGAAAGTACCCATTTATTGTTTTCTCCATTAAGGTATAAGCAACTTGACAGCAGGGCTTGTGTTTATCTACAGTGCATAGCACTGGGTCTAGCATATATCAAGTGATCAACAAATATTTATTGAATCAATGAACTTATAACTGTCTAAAAGTGTCATGCTAAAAAACAGAAGCCATCTGTTGTGCTTGGCAGTTGATAATCTGCCAGAACAGCTTCATTAGAGTTGAGCAGGTGAGAAATGAATGGGAAATAAAGAGGTTAGATTTCTCTCTTGAGAAACCTAGCTATCAAACTATTTAATTCATAAGAGCCATGATAAATAAACAAATAGCACACAGGAATAACCTCTCAAGAGTCATGCAGGGCTTATCGGAAGAAAGTTAAAAATCTTGACTGGAGAGCCGTAGCTGGTTTGGCTCAGTGGATAGATTGTTGGCCTGCAGACTGAAGGGTCCCAGGTTCGATTCCGGCCAAGAGCACATGCGAGGTTGCTGGCTCAAGCCCCAGTAGGAGGTGTGCAGGAAACAGCAGATCTCTCTCCCTCTCCCTCCAGCTTTGAAGTCAATAAGGATATATATTTTTTTAAATCTTGACTGGAGGTATAAAAGAAGAGGTGAGCACATGGTGAGACATACCACGTTTCTGGCTCGGAAAACAGCACTATCAGATAGACTTATTTCCCTAAATTAACTCACAGCTTCAATGCATTGTGACACAAATATTCCATTCAATTTTTATTGATAATTTTTATTATGAAAATATTTCAATTTTTATGGGGGGATAAAATCAAAGCAAGTTTCTCATTCTCTTACTTTCTCTTGTGTGTAAGTATGTGTCTATGTATTCATTCAGACATGGATATATATTTATACACACACAGACACACATATATGATAGTCTTTTTTTGCCACATATGGGACTCTCTCTTTATGTACCCTCTAACAACTATTTTATTTAACTTAGCAGCATAACTTGGATATCTTTCTACATCAATACATATGGATCTACCTTATATATTTTTAAACTTCTAAAGCTGAAATTTATCTACATACAAAAAGTACAGACATCATCCTTCCTTACATCCTTTTCTGATCCCAATTCTCCAAAGGCAAACACTATTGTGACTTCTACAGCATTGATTACTATTACCTACTTTTTAACTTTAAGTGGAATCATACATCATATTTTTGTTGTGTCTGGTTTCATACTCAACATTACACTTATGAGTCATTCAGTAGTTTGGCTTTTCATTGCCATAGCACATCACATGAATATAATTTATAGACTCCTTTGTTAGTGGATATTTGGGTTGTTCCCCCCACTGAGCATATTATGAATAGAGCTGCTGGGAATATTCTTGTATGTCTTTTTGTGAACATATGTACATATTTATGTTGGGTCTATATCTAGAAGTGGAATAGCCAGGTGATAGGGTATTCACATAGTTTTAGTAGATATGGTCAAAGACTTTTCCAAAATAATTATAGCAATTTATGCTCTCATAGCAGTATACATGTCATATTATTTTTAATGTCCTCGAGTATCACGATGTATAAATATATCATAAATTTATTTAACTTTTTTTCAGTTTTCTTTATGAGTATAATTATTTTTTTAGATTAATCCTCACCTGAGGGTATTCTTCCCATTGGTTTTTAGAGAGTGGAAGGGAGGGAAAGCAACAAAGAGAGGGAAGCAACATCGATGTGAGAGAGACACATCCATTGGTTGCCTTCTGCATGTGCCCTGACCAGGGCCAGGGATAGAGCCTGCAACCGAGGTACATGACATTGACCGTAATCGAACCCGGGACCCTTCAGTCTGCAGGCCAATGCTCTATCCACTGAGCCAAACCAGCTAGCTAGGGCATAAACAATTCTTTAATAAACATTTTGTATATGCAGATTTGTTTACTCGTGTGAGTGTATTTTTAATATGTAAAATATATTGACAATATCTTTTTAAAGTCTACTTGGAATAATTCGTTTTCATGGAACAAAGTTAGGCAATAACATTGTTTACAAAGATGAGTGAAATGAAAATACTTTAGAAAAATTACAAGCATTAACATTGTAGTAAGCCCTGCTCCGGAAAAGACCACATACACCAACGAATAGCAAGAGAGCTTCATCATTTGGGTTTCAAACAGGAAAACTGATATGAAACTGAATAGTCAGAGCAGAGGGAATGTAACACAAGTAACGGTGGCACAGATGACAGAAGAGCCTGAGAAGCCCCCATAGATTCACAGTGCAGCTGCAGCTGCCATGCTCTGTTCTGCAGGGACAACAAGGGCGTGGAGTCCCTGAGCTCAGGGGCTGGGCCAACTAGCGACCTGGAACTGGGTGCAATCATGGCATGCCTGTCTGAAGAGGGAAAGAGTGCCAGAGGATAAGTCCATCTCTGCCCAGGATACCACCTGGAGCAGAAAGAGGGGAGAAATA
This sequence comes from Vespertilio murinus, assembly GCA_963924515.1. Lineage (NCBI taxonomy): Eukaryota > Metazoa > Chordata > Mammalia > Chiroptera > Vespertilionidae > Vespertilio > Vespertilio murinus. The sequence continues at coordinate 51,200,527 of OZ004711.1, read as the reverse complement.
CCTTGGCTCCTCCCCTCTTCCCGTCAGTGCCCTGGCAGCCTGTTAATGTGGAACACAACACGTCTATGCAGGCCAGACTGCTTGGGACACTGAGCAGAGCACAGAAGGACTAGAAAGGGCCAAGAGAATGGCATCACAGAACACAGGATAAAGATGGCATATATGCCACCAGAAAGCACAGGGATGGTGACTTAATAAACGCTACTGACATCATTAAGAAAAATATCAAGTTAATTTTGGTTTTCACCTCATACTGTAGCCCAAAGTAAATTACAGGGGCTGTAAAAGAGTTAAATGTATATAGTTAAAGTTTCTATGAAAAAGAAAATTATTTAGATTTTCAGGCAGGGGACGATGTACAGGACATAAAACCAACAGAGTAAGTCTAAAAGGAAATCTGGGTATTGAAATGTTAAATAACACCATAAAAATTAAAAGGCACATAAAAAAGTGGGGAAATTATTGGAACACACAATAAGGAGGGTTAATACTCCTAATTAAACAGCCTCAAAAGAAAGTAGAAAAGTGGGCAAAAAATACCAACAGATATTACACAAGAGAAGATCAAATGGCCAGTAAACACAGATAAAATAATGCTCCAATTCCCCCAAATTTAAATACACGTGCATTTAATTATCCATTAAACTTACAAATACTGTAAGACATTGTTAATACCACTGAGTGGGAAAAAGAAATGAGCAGTAAAAAATGAGCTAACATGCTGCCATTAAATTATTTTTCAAGAAATACTTGGTGACATGGATAATATTCTTGTCATAATAGGTGAAAACATTAGAATTTAAGGTGTATTAAACATAGGTTAATATTTTGTTACAAAATAAAAACAATCTACTCCTATAAATGTACAGAATAAAATATTAGAGAGAATACACCAATGTGTTATAGAGCTAAATAAAATGCTCATTTATGGACTATGGGATTGCAGCAACTTTTATTTAATTATACATTTTTAAAGTTTTCAAATAACTATTCTATAGTGAACCTTTATAATCTGGCAAAAAGCAGTGGTTGCACATACCAAAGAGGTGAATTCAAAAGATGGAGAGGCACAGTGCTGTGGGGGCATTGTGTGCAAAGATGGAGCTATTTACCCAAGTTTGCAGGCAGACAGGAAAGAGCGAGCCAGTGGAGAGGAACCAACTGAAGATGTCAAGGACTAAAAATTGCTGCAGGAAGGTCTTAGGGGAGACTCGTGAGCTCTAGAGGCCCTGGTGGGAAAACTAGGCTAGGAGAGGAGGGTATGGGGGTGTGCATGTGGGGTCGTTAGGGTTGTGAGGGGAAGCCTTAGGAAGCAAGTATGAAATCCAGACTTTGAGGGAGTTCATGCTTTATAACCCTGATTTTCTCTTTGTGTTTTCAGGCAGCCTCTGCTGAGCGTGAGGTGTAGGGATTGAATAGTGGACTTACAGAGACTGTTGGGGGTATGAGTATTTGCAGAAAAGAATGAGAGAGAAGGAGATGCTTATAGAAATCAAAGGATTACTAGGTTGTTCTAAAGGCCTCTTTGAGGTTAGATGTCTAAACTGTAATGGTGGTGTGTTTTTTCTCTTCGTTATGAAAAATTTCCCAGAAAAAAAGAAACCAAACCTAGACTTATGAATAGAGGCAATGGAGGTTTGGAATGTTCTCTAGTTGAGAATTTGCAGAGTGGAAATAGTTAACAGACAAAAAGGTTACAAAATTTAAGAGACACTGGAGTCTGTGCTAGGTCTCTGCTGGGTAGGAAAGGAATAATGCTTGGATTGGTGGGGTCAGGCAGAGCAGGTGGCTGGAAGCTGTTACTGCAATCCTGAAGAAGTGAGAATGTGTTCTCTCCTTTACTGAACACCCACAGCCTTTAAGCCTAACTCCGTGTTCACCTCACTCTGCCTAAGGCACTACCTGATTGTTAGGCACTTGGCAGTTTTTCAAGCACTGTTGTTGGAAGAGTGAAGGCAACCAAATATGTTAGTTTTTGGCATTATGGAAAGTGCTTCAGTTAAATTTAGAACTCCTCTTTTGAAGATTATGCAGTCAAAAGAGCTAAATTGGCGACCGTGCCTGCCAGTGACATCAATATGGTGCTTCTTGGGGAAAAGCCAATTGAAAGTGTTACTGGCATTTTACCAAGCTCAGGGCATCACATTTAATTGCATTTAAGGATGCACCAGCTTTTTAAAAGTTCAAACTAATGGTGAAAATTTCCGTTTCACAAGCAGGCACAGTCTATTCTGAATGAGCTGACTTGTGCTTGCAGGAATAATAACCGTGGATGTTATTTGCTCAAACAGTATCTACTCAAGAGGGTGGCAGGAAACGTTTTGCTTCTCCCTGAAAGCATAGACTTCTTAAAGTATATTCTTCAAGGCTTTTTCTGTCAATGTTTCTTAACTTATATAGAAACTCAGATTCCAAATTTTTATTTACTGGGAGGAGTCAAGAGAAGAATACCATTGTGCGCTGCATAATGACAGTTCTGGTCAAAGGTGGATCACATCTATGACTGGTCTCCTAAGATGACAATGGAGCAAAAAACATCTCTATCGCTTAATGATGTCAAAATGGCACAGTGCAAGTCATTACATGTTAGCGATGATGATGGTGTAAACAAACCTACTGCTGCTAGAGGTATAAAAGGATAGCATATGCAATTATGTACACTACATAATACTTCATAATGTAATAAGTCACTAATGTATTTACTACACTAGACTTTTTGTCATTATTTTAGGGTGTAATCTTCCAACTTATAAAAAAAATTGCTGTAAAACAATGTGCTCCGTCATGCCAGCAGCAGCCTCATACATTTTGTGTCTATGGTGTCTCTTGACCTCATCATTTTCTCTTGTGCTGGATTTAATATCGTGTTGTCTTGTTCATCATGGCTCCAGTCTGCACAATGATGAAGTTGCCTAACAATGTATCTCTCAGAATATGTCCCTGTTGTTGAGTGACACATGACTGTAATAGCACTCTTTGATGTTGGTGAAGCTGCAGGGGTTGAGAATGAGGAAGAATTATAATTTCTTATGGTAACTTTAACTTTGTTTTTACACACACACACACACACACACACACACACTCATACATAGTCACTCAGTTACTTGTTCACTCACACAAACCTTTCCTGTTTCATTCTTTTCAGTTGGATGTTAAAATTCCAACTCTGATATTTAACTTTTAGTGTTTTCAAGGCTCTTTCTTATAAATTCATGAATCTAGTAGTCTTCATTCCAGTGAACATTCTTAATTATAGTCAATTGCCCCAAATTGGCTTTCTTGAATTTAAATGCATTTACCATTTCATTTTTCAAGATGAATTTGATTGAATGTCTCACAGTGATTGATGCAAGCCCATTCAGAATATGTGAATAATAAATGTATTACTCTCTAAAAATAAGTAATAGATCAAAAAAATCTCTGGTTTAATATTTTATTGTGAAAGATTAAACAGTTCTTCTGAATAACATAGCAACTCTTTCGAACTCAAATTGTTTGGCTCTATGTTTAAGGAAACTATTAAAATCATTTCAGTTCCCTTGGGTATAGTTGTGCAATTTGGATTTAGCTGTTCTGCAGATTGTACTCATCTATGTTAATGTTTCCGTAATGAGAATGATCCAACTATGTCATAACCTTTTGGGTCTTAACCTTCTTCATTTAAATAACCTTTTACTTCTCATTTACACAAGCCTGCCCATTTTAGGATGAATATATCAAACACCTTTGCTCTTTCTCCCATGACCTGATTTTTTGTTGCTAAAAAAAAATCAATTGGTTTATCTTACATATGAGAAAAACATGTTGTTCATAACAGATTTCTCAGTATTTGAAAGAAGCTAGGTGTTGAACAAAGAGAAGTGAGTTAAAAGGATTTTAGCACTAGTATCATGATTTTAAGAAAAAAACTCAGTAAATTATTTTTACTCTTAAAAATGTTAAATCTGGAAATATTTGAAAACATAAGTCCACTATTAAATAAGTAACTTAGAGTACTCAGTCGATTGCTTCAAACTGAAAATATATCTAAGAGGACATGGTGTTTCAAAAATTAATGACAGAATTGGTTTAAATAGCAAATAAGATACACATGGAATGATTTGTCTTTAAAATCCTATTTATATGTAAGGTTTTCAAAATATTATTAATGATTCTATTCTATTTGTGATACTTTGAAGGAAGAACACCAGCTGTGTGACAGGAAATCCAGATGGAATCTGGGGTAACACAGAGGACTTCCCTGAGAAAATGTCTTTGGAGAGATGAGTTCCAAAGGGTAAGTAGAAACTAAAAGGCAAGGGGCAGGGATCTGGGGAGGAGGATTCTTTTTAGAGTAAGTTTTAAATGTAAACCTGACCTATAAATCCCGCACACTATCCTAAAACCCTACAATAGATTTCTTTCTTTCTTTTTTTTTTAAAGACACTGCATTTAAAAAAACAACAACACATTTTATTGATTTTTTTACAGAGAGGAAGAGAGATGGGGAGAAAGTTATAAACATCGATGAGAGAGCAACATCAATCAGCTGCCTCCTCCACACCCCCTACTGGGGATGTGCCCACAACCAAGGTATATAGACGCCCTTGACCAGAATAGAACCTGGGACCCTTGAGTTTGCAGTCCAACGCTCTATCCACTGAGCCAAACCTGTTAGGGCTACAATAGCCTTTTCAAATCCTCACCTTGACTTACTTGTAAACTCTGTTTAAATTGGTCTATCTCTGCCTATTTCTTCCCCAGTAGCACACTTCACATTTGCAATTTTCTATTTAGTGGCTATACTCCTGAAGGAGAAACCGGACGGACCTTGTGTCCCCTGAATCTAGATCACTATTACATTGTAGGGACCAAGCAAATACGTGAATAAATGAATGCACATAAACCGTAAATCTTCAACTTTTAAATATGATGTGGCCTGGTCACAGTGGCTCAGTGGCTGAGAGTCAACCTATGAACCAGGACTGGTCACAGCTCCATTCCTGTCAGGGTACATGCCTGGGTTGCAGGTTTGATCCCTAGTGTGGGGTGTGCAATAGGCAACCAATCAATGATTCTCTCTCATCATTGATGGTTCTATCTCTCTCTTTTTCTCTCTCTCTCTCTATCTCTCCCTTTCTCTCTGTAATCAATAAAATATATTTAAAAAATAATGTGTCTTATTAGTCATTATAAGAATTGTTGCTGCCATTTATTAAACACAAGTATTTAGCAGAGAGCAGGATGCTAAATGTGGTGGTTATTGACCCATATTAGTGATACAAAAAGAAGTTCAGTAAATTTCCCAAAGTCAGACTGTGATCTGCTCTATAATATTTAATAAAGATAGAATCATTAAATTGTCTTAGTATCATCAGGGAAGAGGAAACACTACTTTTGTATTGCAGTCTTGATGTAGTTCATCCCAAATTTAATGCTTTTATTTAAATTTTACTTAAAATTCAAGTTTTTACATATTATTAAACTTATTCTCTTATTAAAGCACCCACTTCATCAGTATTATCAGACATGTACTATATCTAAGTGAGCATAGTAGGTGATATGACACATGACTTTTATGCACTTCTGGCTATGGGTGTGATTACAATTTGAGTTGGGAGAGGGCTTTGGGGAAAAGTACATATGTTATAGTAGGGGTAACCACAAAATTCCAAGGGTTATAGAGTTATATTTAACAAATATTTAAAAAGTGCCTAATATGCCACATCTTGTTTTAGGCACTGAACTATACATACTATGGGTGAATAAAATAAACAGGGTCTTTGGACTCATAAAAAATATATATAATCTAGAGCAGAGACATTAAATTTAATTAAGGAAGTATAATTAGGCAGGGTTTATAGAGACACTGATAC